>NQII01000572.1:562953-679447 GCA_002778355.1 Clitarchus hookeri
CCCCCTCCTTTCCAACACCCCCCTCCCCAATATAACTGCTTCATTCTCAAGTTACGGGCAGTACGCACCTTGTACACATGCTCGATATCCACGTTCATTTACAAAGGGAAAAGCGACACAACTAACATATTCATGACATGAAAAGTGTGTTTTTTTTAATCACTCGTAATTACAATATATAAAGTTAAGATTAAGAATAAAAGATTGTTAGATTAGCTGCTTTGATATTATTTACGTTTCGTTGCACCTATTATGTGTTTTTATGGTCTGAACTTGACTTGGCGTAATGTAATTGTCATTCAACCAATATTCTTCATTGTGATGAACTTGTTTCAGTGAAAAACAGCTTGGCAATATCAGCACTGCCTGATATTATTCTTGGAATATAAATATAAAAAACTGATTTTTGGTGGAACATAATATAGTCGAGGAGCCAGTTTTCAGCGGGGGGTGTTTGTTCACGGCCGGTTTTAGGAGTCCTGAGGGTTCAATCCTAGGGGAAGTGCTGGGGTTTAGGACTCCTGTGGCGATGGCGATGGAATCCTAACGCATTATCTCCATGTACTCTGATATGTTTACTTTAATCGGTTGATCAAAATCTTAGGCCTGTTGGTGCAAACACAATCACTGTATTGTAAGGCTCTAAACTATACACTTAGCTTTCTGTGCTCTCAGGATGGTCTCTACAGGTCAACTAGTCAAGGACAAGTAAGGTTAGGTTAAGTCTGGTAAAGGTAGGATAAGTTAGGTTAGTTTATGTTAAGTAGACTACATAAAATTTTACCAAATTATATTACACATATTACGTTATCGTAATGTATAATTGACTAAATATCCACTTCGGTCGAAAGATAGCATCACTCTTATTACACATTTACAAATCAATTTTACATTTATTTTTATAAACGTTAATAACATTTCACATCAGCTTGTTACAGTCAGTATCTCTGTGTACTCATATTGCTATAATTTAATAGACGAATTATTTATATTTTTGTGTTGTACGGGCACAGTCTCTATTTTATCGATGTTGGTAAGGTTATATATTTATACAGAATGTGACGGAATTCGCCCAACAAACTTCGTGAGGCGATTCCTTTTGCAACTTTAAGTGCTAATTTGGGAATATATAAAACAATTTATATTTAAAATGAATATTAAGACAAAACAAACCCTTAAAAATTAATTTTTTAATATTTTTTTTTTACAAAATATAGAAAACGAAGTGACGTTAAGTTACAATTCTCCACGCATTGTTTTGTGTTACCAGGATCTTTTAACCTAAGAGCGAAATCTCATTAAGACCACCCTCCGTAATGAAACTAATAGGGGGTGGCTACCCTCTCATTGTATACAACTTTTCTATTATTAGGAATGACGAACTCATGATGCTGGTTTATTGAGCAGTATATCCCCATGAACAAAAATCGTTCTTTTGTTGCAACTGCCGAGGACTTGCCGTTTTAGTGTAAAGCGCACACAAAGCTTTGGCTGCAGCGATAAAGTGCCTAGCACGTAGGCAATACTACCTACACGAGACAAGGGTATACTGCTATGCTCGCTGCACAGGCAATGGCGGAGGACATTTTAAACACTTACTGTAAACAGCATGCATCGTGCATTAATAAGCTTACAGTACTGAAGCTGCCTGTTTGTTTCTGGCGACAGTATATTATTCCCTGCAGAAGCTGCCGCCAAAAGTTTTATGTGCTTTTTTACACGGAAATGACGAGACTTAGGCAGTTGCAACAAGGACCAATCTTTGTTAATTAGGTCGTGCTGCTCAATAAACCAGCATCACTTGCTGCTTGCAATACGAGAGTAACCACTCCTGCTATTTTCATTACAGGGAGAGGTATTAATGAGATTTTGCAGGTCGAAAGTCTCGATAACATAAAACAATGTTTGTAGAATTGTAACTTAATTCACTTAGTTTTCGATATTTTTCAAAAATACATCTTAAAATCTCGATTTTCAAGGGCCCATATCTCCCTTGATATTCAGTGTCCTGCATATTTCCCACTTAGGTAATTTTCCTCACAACGTTTATAGGTTGAATTCCGCCCCATTCTGTATACTTGGCGATGGAACCTGGTCAGCCCTAGACAGACACACAGCGGCCAGAGTGCCTGAATTGCCACCACGACATTGTACAATATTTTGCCATGTTCCTCGCCCTTTTATAATCCATTGAACGAGTCTGCCAAAGTTAATGTGCGACAATTACTAAGTTCAGAAAGTATAAGTTAAATGTGTGCATGGACCATAATAGAGAAAATTGTTTAATATTGTATGCACTTTAGTGAGTGTTTAAAGTAAAATATTTTAAGTTGCGTGCAAGGGTTTTTTAAGTTAACCATAAATCAGCTGCAGATGAAGTCCTAATGGACATTTCTAAATGACGATAATTTAAGCGTTAACATTTCAAGCATGTCGCGTGCAGAGCGCAGTACGGGAAATGCGCTAATTAGTACGGATCTTCAAAGAGAATGTTATAGTTTAAGAGAACTGTTTTATTTAGACGAGGCAGGGAGGTTGTAACAGTAATCGCTCTGTGGAGCCCTCAAAACGCTCGGAATAGAAAAGACACGAAAACGCCGGAAAATCAAACTCAGAAAGGAGTCGTCACATTATTCGCTAAAGTACTGTTTGAAAGACATTCGATTGAAAAAAAATATTGTGCAGTTGGGCTTCCAGATTTAAAACGTAAAACGACAAATATGTTTTATGAGGAAGAAATTTTTTTTATTCATGCAAAGTAAAATTTCTTTAACTTACATTTTATCTTTGAGAAATTTTTTGTGGTAGTGACTATTAAAAGAATAAAGGAATTGTACCCAGTCTTCCTTAAAATGATTATAACAATTTTTTAAAATTAATTTTTAAAATAAATAAAAATTTGGAGCTGCAGTTTTGTACTTTCGCTGAAACCCTGCTACAGTGACGTTAAAATTTTCCGACGTAACCATTTCGTCAAAAAATTCAGCCTTCGAAAAAATAACAAACACCGTGGCAATCAGTGAAGGATAGGAAAATATTATGCAATAAAATATAGGGATATCATAATTTAATAGTGCATTTAATTTGAACTAATTAAATGTAACATATTTGGCGAATCAAGTAATACACGTGTTAAATATAAATGTTCCCGAAGTAAACACGGAAACAGGAAGAAGGAAAATTACTCAAAATAAAAAAGGGGTAGTCTAACAAAGTTCACAGCGAGTTAAAATACTACATTAATTCGCTGTATTCAAAAAATTCCGAAAGTTACCATTAATTCAGCCAGTTTCTTTAAGGGCACAATGTCTCTTTCTTTGCGGTATTTGAAAAAAAAAAAGGTTTTTGAGTTTTTCTTGCATTTGACACTTGACGGAGGCAATCAAGGGGACGTGTAAATTGTAAACGACTATCGTGCGCCAACCATTAAGGGTCACTTCGTGTACAACTTCCCATATGTATGACACTGTAACTGATAGCGCTAAGCCGCACAAAAAAAAACTCCTCAGGAGTGATTCAGAGATTACTCGTCATGCACAGCGAATTGTTTAAAAAGTCAGATATCTGCACTACTTTCGTATTTCAGAAACTGACTTCTAATTTACGGCGGAAAAGAAAGCTTAGTTGTCTACACACAAGCAGAGGTCATTCCCAAGCAGGCCTTCACCTTATGGTGGAGAGATGGATGTCACAGCGTACAGTGTCCTCAGTTTTGACGACAATCTATGTCTGAAATGTACTCTTAGAATGATGACTTTGTTAAACAATAGCGTGTAGCCTAATGTATTGTTTGCAGAGTTTTATTTCTTGTGACATTCAAATCTGCAAGCTAAATGAATTGTAGCTGTAATACACAGTGTAGGCTGTACTAAATTGTTCATAACTGATTATAAAATAAACTTTCGTTTTCTTCATCAATACGATAATGTTATTTTAGCAGTTACAAAATAATTTATTTATTACATAAAAAACTTTTCACGCGGTTTATTTAAAAAAAAAAATTTTTTATGTTGGAATAAGTAATTAACTTCTCACTGAGGAACTTTGGAACCCAAATATTATGAGAGTAAGAAAAACCAAACAATATTCCCGGAGATTTATCAAGTCATCGGTTATGCTGTAATAAACATGTCTTCAAAAGTTATTTTGAAATCAAATTTTTAGAATGTGGCACGCACCTCTCCACTTCTGTAAGCCCCCCAAGCGTCAAAGCAGTTCCCTACACCAGAAGACAACGACAGCACAGAGAGAGCGGTCTACAGGGCGAAGTGCGTCCTTACCCCGGTGTCGGGGTCCGGAAGCGGGACAGCGGTCGCGTCTGGTCGTGTCGTAGACGAGTCTTGACGCTGCAAGGCTAGCTCTATGATCTGGACAGCCACAAGCACGCACATGCGTTACGACGCGCAGGCCGCGTTACTCGCGAGCCAAGCAACAATTCTCTGTCTCAAGCGAGTTTCAAATAATACTGCAATAGAAAGCCACTTATTTTAAACTATCAATTATACTTGTAAAACTTAGGCGCATTTCATCAACGCTCGGAGGTTTTCGTGGCAAGCTTGAGATTTCTATACACTATTAGTGATTTGTCTGAACTATTAATAAAAAAATAATTCAATGACTGTCTGTATATGCAATAAGGAAGTAGAATGAGCAGGAGGGGCCGATGTGCAGCTGATCAGGCACGGACCACGAGCAATAAGTAGCTAAGGGCTGTTTACAGTTAACTGAGCGCTTTTTCTTGAAATCAACCTTTGAAAAATGTCACTGCCGCTACCTGCACGTATTTTAACCGGCACACTAACTGGCGTGCGCCCAGCGAAGTTGGTAACGGCAGAGAGAAAATAGTTCCTCGTCTTAACACTGAATTAAAAGTGTTAGGTGAAAATTTGTGAATATTGACGATTGATTTCGATTTCTGTTTTTAAAAATGCATTTAGTTGTAAGAATTAGCAAATTTATAAAATGTTTACTGTACAAATACTTTCACAGTTTTACTGCACCGACGCATGAATTAAAGTGATCAGTTCCATTGTAATGATGATTTTGCATATGGTGTAAGAATACACAATGTTCATACAAGTATACCATAAGCAGGACTTTCAAAAGTGCTCAGTTTACCGTAAACAGACTATACCAAAGACGAAATGGCGTGGTGTTTACTTTTATGTAGGGCGAACCCATTCGCTGATTGGCTGGGCGACGCTCTGGGAACGGGTCTTGTATCTGATTACTGCGTGTTGCGGAAGGTTGCCTATTGGTGAAGCCGTGGTGGCTGAACGGTTAGCCTGCTCGCCTCCCACCAAGGCGAATCGGGTCCAATCAATCCCTGGTCGGGTCACTCTCGGATTTTCGCATTTGGTAATCGTGCTGGACGATGCCGCTGGTCGGCGGGTTTTCTCGGGGATCTCCCGTTTCCCCCGCCTTTTCATTCCGGTGCCGCTCCATCTTCACCTCAATCGCCCTTATCGGCTCTCAAGACCTCACTGTTAAGAGCTGCCCAAATCTCTCCACTCACTCGCTCCCTATTGGTATAGATCTGCAAAATTCGCGTTATTGTTTGGAAGCATGCTGAACTTCACTGATTGATACCTTCCTAAGGGAAATTGGTTACTTAATTGGCTATTGGAAAATATACGGCATCATTTACCTGTGTGATCGCTTTACTGGTAGTTGGTTGCTCAACCGCTTAGACTTTACTATTGGTTAAAAGCATCGTTGGGACAAACCACTCAAGTGTTCGGCCGATGGCACAAATAAAACGAGCACATAACCTCTTTGAGATTCGTCTGCAGCCCTAGTATAACGGGAATTTCGCATCTCTCTACCATATGCAAGAGGCTGGAAAGTAGGTTACCATGCCGTGATTGGCGAACAGCGTTCGACATGTCGCTGACCCGTGCCAGAATTTTGCTGGCGTGTGCGGCTGTAGTTTGCGGTACAAGCTATTGTTTAACCTCTGTATTATTAAGCACTCTGTGCCCGGACTACTGTAGCTGTCGAACTGGGCTCGCAGTGGTGAGAGGTAGCAGCACGGCCTCCTATCTCAGCTCATTGTGTACATGATGATTCTAAAATCATGGGACAAACTTTGAGGGGTGGTAGAGCTCACTAAAAAAAAACAATTATTGCATAGAAATATATGGGCGGAAGTGACGCGTTGAGGCACAAACACAAACATAACACATGCCATGCAAAACATTGTTTATTTACAACGTCGCCGCTGTGCGAAGATAGCGCGATGTCTTGTCCGAACTGATCAGCACTCATTATTCGACGATACTTCCTAATGTTAAGCTGTTACAAACATAAATATGTTACTAGTGTGACCAGTTATTGCTCTAACATGTATGAAACAAGAATTATATCTCCTATTTTATCTAAAACAGCAGACGTATTTTAGACTTAAAATGCGTGCCACTATTTGTTCTTATTCGCTGTTAACGTAATTGTAAGTACTTCAATCAGTGTTCATGCTGTAATATACGCGGCTACTGGTGGACATTTTGTTTTTTTCAGACGTTGGTTCAAATATACTTACTGAAATAACAGCGAACCAACTTTAGCAACAGTTAATGAACGGAACATGAATATTCCGGCGGGAGATTTTCAAATTCCCTGCTATAGTCTACACTATAGTTTACATATCCCCTCCTTCGAGTTTACTTTGTGTCAAGAGTCGCTAGTGCGTTATCTCTGGACCGCAACATTCGAAGTTCAAATTCCAAGTAAACCATTAATTTAAGTTCCGATTAATGTACAAACCAACTCGAGATTACACAATTGGTATAAAAATTGGCTTTAATTAGCGCATGCAGTGTCATGTTCAACTCTTCCGGTTTTGTAAAAAGAAATAAACACTGCGGGTGACGGAAACTTCTGATTTAGTGGGCTCCGAAGAACTCGGAAAAACTAATTCGTTGGTTACATTCTGGGTCATTCTGTAGGTATATTTCGACCCATCGCCAGTTCTGCGCCGTAGCAACATCTAGAACTCTGAACCAGTGCTTCCGATCGATGAAAAACAAATTATTATCGACTGGCAAATTGTACAATCGACTGGAGAGCAGAGCAGTGTCTTCGAGAATCGTAACTCACCAGAAATCAGTATAAATAACTGTTTAATGAGTGGAATTCACAGACTACTACAAGCAGTAAGTTTCCTTTTATTCCACTTTAATAAGCAGTTTTCACTGGTTAGCAGACAAACTGAATTGACTTAGAACAGTTTTTAGCCTTGTTAGATACATCGCGCAGGAGAATGTCATAGAATTTAAGTTACGTACATTTACGCATAAACTTTACGCACGTAAAAAGTGCTTGTCAAAGAGATAAGGGTATAAAATACAACAAAGACTCGTGCACGCGTATTATATGAGGTCTGATAAGTACAGACTTTGGTAGAGAAGTGGCAGGAGCAGCATCTGCTGCAAGTTTTTTGAGTAAATATTCTTTATTGTTGGCTGAGTAACTTCAAATTTTACCAGAATTGAAGGTTATTTTGAAATGACCAGACAGATTTTAACACTCAAGATGCAAGTGTGACAAAATCCAAAGCCTGGCACAAAAACCTCCGAACGTAGTCTTTTTAATCTGAGAGTAAAGCCTGGCATTTTTTCCCGGCTTGATGACGAAGGCGCATGAACTACGGAAGAGAAGCAAATTGTTATCGAGCATTTATATAATACCAACGTGCAGTACTTACCCTGTTGGCGAGAGGCGAGGCTGCCGAAGCTGCTTTACCTGCAGAGTCGCCGCCCCTTTGAAGCTGGCAAACAGATCAAGCAGTCAGTAACACAAGCTTTTGCCAAGGCGACGTCATCTACATCTTCCGTTCATACTTACATCTAGTACACTTCCTGTATAAATCTTACAGTTACCATGTCCGCCCAACTACGGCATATGCTGCCCGATTAAGTGACATACCGTTGTTTAAGATCAGTGATGTGTTGTCAGTATTATCGTCTGCTATTAAATGCAATATTCAATGAGGCTAAAATAAACAACTGATAAATAATATTCACTCTAAAGCTAACCAGTAGTGTACTAGTAACAAATAACTGGAGCTCGGCGGAAATTGCCATTAACTCAGTGAAGTTCAGAGCATATAATAATGGTAAGCAGCCACTGGTTTCCAGTAGAGCACTTGTCACTGGTCTCACTGATACGAAGTCATTTTCATGACCTAAGTGTTAGAATGTTTCTGTCACACATACAAAGCAACCACAGCTTCTCAGTTTGCAGAATTATGCATTACATGTTCAGCACATATTTAAATTAGATTACTCTTTATTCGATGACATATGGCATAAATTAAAACTGTATGGATGGTTAGACTTAATAAACAACATGAGCAACGCTAACACTTTAATGCTAACATTCAGTTACAAAGCCTAAACTCATAAGCATCCACTTCCGCAAGAGAAATTTCTCATCCTTGGGTTAGGTCATGATGAAATGAATTTTCATTGTCTTGATTTCTTCCAGTTTGGCGCCGTTCATCAAAGTAAATATTCTGTGGACTATATGATACGTATTTTTAACTATCACAGCAAAAAAAAAACTAATAAAGTAAAATATAAATGAATTTGTTGAGGAGAAAGAAAAATAAGAAAAGATGACATCAGATGAAAAATGTGAAGTATTTTTTCATGCACATAAAAAGGTGATATAAGAAGATCTAACGCGAAAATCGTTCCAAAATATTTAACTGTAAAACATTTTGTTGGAAGAACTTGCTTGTGTGCGTTTTCTCTAAGGTGACGCTAACTCGGCCACATTATTGTAAATGAGAATGAAGTAACCTGGCGCTTGGTTTCGTGCGAATAGTACCTATAAGAAGTTGATTAAAACTCGGGGTTCAATGGGCTGTTAAAGAGAAGGATGTCAACATTTTTAGATAGCTGAGCTACTCAAAGTGTCATATTTATCGTTATTCTAAATGGTCAATCAAAAAACATTTTATTCAGTGACATTTCAGGGGAAAATGAACAGCTATTGAGAGTGAGGTATCTTCACTGAGTCGCTTGAGTTCCCTGGATCTCAGTGTTTAGTGTCGAAGGAGTTTTATGGTCACTGGTTCCCAAGTGGGAAAAACTGCCACCGGTAGAAGAGTCAGTAGTTCGATTCCTCACGACTACGGTTTATGCATAGATAGAGAAATCTAATACAGGAAGGAGGTCATCGCAGACGACTACACTGTCTTTCTGCGATCCGCTCTAGGACCAATCAGTTAATCACAAGACTGGATAATCGTTGGAGCAGCCATTTTATAGTTTCTGATAGTGTTCGCATATGCGAGGCACGAGCCAGCCATTTGCTCTCATGCCTGGAGCATCAAAATAACTGTATTAACCTTGTTTCTTTAACTCGATTCCTGCTGATTCTCTTGATCTCACAGACAGAAGAGATCCCATACATTTACACCGCTGACTACCTGTCATTCAGTTTAGCCTGTGAATAGACGAAAGGAGCCAGGGATAAGCATAAGTCACGGCGTATAAACAATTAACTTACGAGAAAAACAGGCTTCTAAGGGGACTCATCTAGAAACGAGTGTCTACTACACAAACCAAATAATTACATACTTATACGTGCATATATAGACACGCATATGTATCGCATAAGTGCATATATATATATAGTTATAAGTTTCAAAGTGATATATATATATATACACACACACATTACTTTGAGACTTATAACTAAATGAACCTAGGGTGAAAAAAATTATCATGGTAGAAGAATCATTTTGGAAGAAAAACAGATTGTTAACAACTGCTGGCTGCTAAAGCGTCATTGTAAAGCAGCCTTTCCACTTTCTTATGTTCGGCGAGCACGGCGTCATACCTGACGTCACAGTTGGCGTGTCTGTTGAAAATCGGGATGTGGTAAAACCATTGCGACGTGTCTCTCAGGCATGTCCTGGGCGATCCGGCTCGAAGCGATCCCTCTCGTCTGTGTTCGTGGAGATCAAAGAGGCCCACCCAGCAACCGGTGTTTGGAGTGGCTAAGGGGCGTTCAGTGGAAAAAGCTGCCCGTGCAGAAGAGCTTGTTTCCACGAGAGGCTGGATGTTCCCTCCACAGTACTTCGGACAATGGTACACGACAAAGACGCTCCTCCGCCACGACAATGAGCGGGCTTTCTCGGGCAAGCAGGCCGTGTGTGTTTTGACGTGTAAAGGAAAATGCCTGATAGTGGAAAGGTTGACATCGTCTGAGACCACTTACGAGCACGTGGTGACACCGTACTCGCCCAAACACGCACCAATGGAAAGGCCGCTTAAAGAAGGAAACCCTTTAGTCAGCGGCCGGTAAAGGCTCGGCACGGCACGGCACAGCATCGGCCATATTATTTTGCAGAGGGAACGGTCGGCTCACCCCAGGACATGAACGAAATTGGTGGAATGCTTCCCGGACAACTAAATCCTTTCGCCTCGAAAGACCAGTACGTCTGTGACCAGATGGCGTGTGAAATTGAGCGCTTTTTTAACTACTCTTTGTTTGAGTGTGATATTCTGCCACGTGTGTGTTGTAATGAGCACAGACCAGCTTATCATATTTTGTAACTTATTTTGAGACATTGGAAATATTCCCTGCACCCAGAATTTTTGTTTGTGGAGATTATTTTTTTCTTTATGTTCCTCTTCCACTGTAACAAACTGCAGCCATTACCAAACACTCCACTTCAGATGAACTTCCCATTGAAACTGGCAACACGTCGTGGGTCGATGCCCTGCAGGCAGTTACAGATGAGTTATCTATAGGCCAAGCCGCACCGCGCTAAGGACTAAAGATGAGGTAGACCGATCTCGCTGGTTAAGCAAAACCGGTCTCCGTGTCCGAACATAGAACTGCTTTTCTGCCAATACGACTAGCAAAAACGGCGTGGATTGAATTTGAGGTTAGGGTGCTGTTAAGCAAACAAGTGCTTTGAGATGATTGTATACTTCCTCTAACCTATTTGTACTGGAGTTTGATTAAATTAAAACTGGTTAACGTATTTTATTTATATAAAAGTGCTCGTATTTTTTAAAATTAAGATATAAACAAACACATTCATCACTGTTGACCATGTGTCTTTGACAGTTGTGTTCCTTTGGGGTAGGTGAATGTTGGGTACATGCGCAGAAGACGGATAAGCCGTCTACTTCATCTTGATCTATGCACCGAACCGAACCGAGCCGTGCCGTGCTGTCCGTTCATTATAGGTTTTAAGGGGTGGAGTGAAGTAGTGTGCAAACTGCGCTGTGAGAGACTTACCAGCGAGGCGAGCAGGGCGAAGTCCTGCGTGAGCTGCGAGTTGTCGCCGGCAGGAGCGCTGCTGGCGACGCCTTGCGAGCTGCTGCTGGTGACGACGACGACGGAGGAGGAGCGCGTGCTGCTGTAGGGCGGGGTTGCCGTCGTGGGCACCTGGCTGCCGCCCAGGCGCACGGACACTCCGCTGCCCGCCGGCCCGTCGAAGATCAGGTTGTTCTGCTCGAAGTCGCTCGGCCCCGTGATGAACTTGGAGCGCAGCGTGCCGACCGGCAGCTGCTGCAACGCGCCCACGCCAACTCTCTAGACCACAGCCACAGTTCACAACGCGCGCAGCCTACACGCCCCCAGCCTGTCATTCACTCCACACTGCGAAATACTGGAACGTTAACCCTTTCAGACCCGCTGTAACCTCGCTAGGCTCCAAATTAATTTATGGGCTCACGTGTCACGATCGTGAAATATTTGTATGTATACTATAGTTGTGCAACGCATGCTTCTCACAACCAGTGAACAACGTGTCGAGTTCTCGGTGTTGCCAATACTAACCAATCACAAACGAGAGGCGCTGAAACTTTGGCAAGTCAGATTACTCGCAAGGTAGACGCCCAACACACCGAGTACTGATTCCTTTCAGTGTACAACACTGGTTATAAATGGTCTTAATTTGCAACAAGTCCACGGCCATGGGCATGGGGATTGAACGGGTTAATATATAGCTTCGGGTGTTCATAAAAAATTTGTTCTATCTGTTTTGTACATTAGTCGGCAAAGCACTTGTCTCATTATCAGGGCCAGTGAGTTGTAGTCTTTATGTACGGCTATATTAATATAAGCCACTTACAACCTAGAGCCGTAGCACGGTTTACGGATGAGTTGACAACAAAAATGGTTATTGGGCACTTAGCCTAGCAGTACACAGTACTGGACAAAAATGACTTTCATGTGCGTTATGCACACAATTGTGTAAACTGGGTCTGAACGGTTTAAGGAGTGGCCTCATGCACCATGTTGTATTACTGGTCTCTAGCTTGTTTCATTTTTTAAGTAACACTTATCTTTTTAACTACTTCTATACCTCCCTGTAAATATACGTTACGCTGTTGAATAAACATAAATTGTGAACTTTTTACAAGTAATTAGAATAGCATCATTTTAAAAATATCAACAGATTCTGGCCGTTTCACTATTACCAGGTAATGCGTGGATAAAATTTAGCGACTACATCTGAAGGCAAAGTGTAAACGTTGTATGATGATATATATCAAGTTATTTCATTGAAAATAAAGTTATGGCGCATAAAAGAAAAATTCAACTTGACAAATGAGACCAATCCTTAATAAGCAGCAGACGATTGTGTAGCACATCTCACTTGTTTCACTGATAAAGAGTTATTTTTACTATTTAAGGTCTAGAGCGTGGAAGCACCCAAAACATCTAACTAGATAGCTATTTACAGTTAAATATATCTTTTTAAATATTTACACACAAAAGAAGGCTATTTAAGGAAAAACAGACAGTATTACCAGAAAGAAGTGGTCCTGAAGTGTTAGAGAAGAAGGTTAAAACATAGCACGAATTCACACAAGAGTGGTGCGTGCAAGAAGACTAGGGCCCAGTCTCATCGTCGTCTGATGTAGGAACTATTACTCTTCCGTCTTATTCAAATGGGAAATGATATTCTTCTCTTGCAGTTGCCACTGAGCGCAGCAGCACGAAACTCCCGTAATGCTAACAGCTCTTGTGTTCGTTGCTCCACTCCGAGCAACGTGGCTGTTTTACGTTAGTCCATAGTCGGGTACACAAGCTTACAAAATACATCACACTATAACACTGAAGACAAGTGTCATTTTTTTACATTTACGCCCACTGACAACTGAAATTTTTTGTTTCAGATAACAAAGAAGGAAGCAATTTCACATAACATACTGTAGTATTCTATTACATTTTCCATTTTTCTTCTCACATATTTGCTTACATATTATGCAAAATGTACTTTTTTTTCATTTGAGTAATGAGACTATAGAAACTACATTAAGCAGTGTAGTAACACCCATGAAAAATCTTAAAATCGTTCTAAATAATTTGATAACTCCACAGAATTTATTCCAGAAATTTAGGTGTTATTTATTCGAACATGCTTAAGACCTTTATTGTTGTACATATTTGATTTGTAATTTTCTATAGTGATTTTCTTGTGAGCCTATTTGAAAGTTAGTGGATAATAATCTAGTCAATTTTATACATACCATTTTTTTTCCGGAACAACAGAGACAGTGAATTTGATTGCCCTAATCTAGCTACTTATTCTTCCTAAATAGCCATTTTTTTGCGAGTAAGCTTCGATTTTTCATCCAAGGCAGGGGGAGGTAACAACTTAATTTCACTCCAGTATTTATCAAACTCTGCGACCATCACAATGTGTGAAAAACAGTGTAAGGAGCGCTTAGCGTCTTCGAACAGTTACTTCGAGGTTTTCCCTCCTCCCAAGGCTAGCTCGTGCTTGAGTGTGTGGAGTGTGATGTCAAATCACGGTGTACCATTAAACGTTCCCCGGCTGAACTGCTTTGAAAGCGGGAGTTGCGTTGTGGTTCACCTTGAGGTGTCGCTGCCTGTGCCATTACCAGCGCAGCGGCCAGGCTGACTAGCTGTACACTCACGACCTGAAAACGGTTGTATCCCCTTATCGCGATGCAGGAGATGTTGCAATAACATGCTGACTACGAGTCATTGTGCTTGCTTGCGTGCGCAGGTGTGAGATAATGTTGCAGCAGCTTTGCGAGGGTAGAAGCATCAAATGAACGTGAAATCAGATTAGTCTCGCACGATTTTTTTGATGCTCAGGAGTTAGGTTCTCGAAAGCCTTGAATTAGTGGCATATTTTCATCACCTGCAGTGTGACACCAGAAAGAAAATATTAAACAAAACGTCAGTTTTGAATTTTTTATGGAAACTGCTTAATTCAATTAAGTTCGCATTTTAATATAACAACATGCATTGCCTAGTTTGACTTTAGAGAAAAATGAAGACTACGGTAAAAAAAAAACAGAATGAGAAAGTCATAGAAACATTGTAACTGACACTTGAAAATATCCAAAAACTGAAGTAAATAAAAAGAAAATTCTTTGTTTCCAAACAAATCTCAAGTAATAAATATGGACATGATTAAACCAAGTAGCCACAGATGAATAAAATTGTGTAACAAGTGAAGAAAATAAAATAAAAACCTAGACAGAAAAAAATATTCTTCGTATAGAACAAAAACACCAATATACACGAAATCTCAGTGCTACTGAAGAAATAATCACCGCACTGTGTTGGACAAAAAACATGTAACAAAAAAATAAGGATGAAATTTGTTAGATCCAGCCCAAAAGAAATAAAAAAATTACAACAAAAATCACAAAACAAAGTAATAACAGCAAATAAAACAAGAGCAACGAATAGTGTGAAAACAAAATGAAGAAACTTGAGAGGCCTGTCATTACATTTTGGGAACTGCAGTCTGCTCCTATCCTTAGAAACAAGTAGTTTAAATACTGTTAGCCCAAACAACTATGCTCCTTCCTAAGAGGTGCTATTGAAAAGGTGATACTTGACTGGCCTGATGTTCTGTCCAATGTTGAAGATGGGTGTTGTTACTAAACAGCGGTCATTTTCTTCCTTCCAGACATACATTATGATTCACAACTAAGCCAGGTTTCCTGATTTCAGCATTCTGTTGGCTGACGACTAGGGACTTACAAAATTCTCATTATTATTTGGCCACAAACTATTCTTCACACACGTATGATTGTGTTTTTCTTGTAAATAGATCACAGTTTATTTGACACGCCATCCAAGACTTTCAGTAATAGGACTGCTGAATAATGCGCTAACAAGTGAGAATTTAAACGGGGTTCTCCTTGTGTCAAAACCAATGAACGAACGAATGGCACCGACTCCAGATTGCAGAGGACTATCAAATCTAGCGTGCTGCTAGAAAATAACGTGAATTTCCGAGATCTCTAATGATGACATTTTCGTTGAAAACTCTATGGTACCCGCTATCTGGAGCTATCATCCTCTTTTGAGGCACAGAAGCTTAATATCTGCAATGGCGACAACAGTAACTGCATTAAGTACTCGGCTGCCTTCATGCCCGAGTAACTGAACAGGCGTGCAGGTTTTTAGTGATGCTGCGTGTATATACGGAACTTAAAGTGATAAAGTTATAATATTGATGGTGAAAATTACGTGGTGAATTTCAATGTAGTCATTTATAAAATCCTATATTCTGTTTTGAATAATTTCAAAGCAATGTTTGCAATACTCCTGGGGCCTTGAAAGCTGTACATACTAGCCTGCACTGATATCACGG
The DNA here is from genome assembly GCA_002778355.1 of Clitarchus hookeri. NCBI lineage: Eukaryota > Metazoa > Arthropoda > Insecta > Phasmatodea > Phasmatidae > Clitarchus > Clitarchus hookeri. The sequence goes on from NQII01000572.1 coordinate 578,567, forward strand.
AGCGAGAACCAGTCAACAGTGTTTTAAAAGTGCACTTCACACATTTGGCACCAAGCGAGGTGGCGCAGTAGTAAACTTTCGGACTCTCATTCGGGAAGACCTGGGTTCAAATCCCGGTCTGGTCATTCTGTTTCCTGTTTTCCAATGTTCCCCGAAACCACTGTAGGCGAATTCTAGGGTGCTTACTTACTACAGGTCATGGCCGATTCCTTTCTTGTTCCTACTTTTTTGAGTATCTTACTCTGTTTCTAATGACCTCGCTGTCGACTAGACGTTAAGCCCTACCCAACTTCACACGTTTCGCAACACATTTCGCGCGTCAGTTAGTCAGGCGATTGAAAGTCTTGTTTTGTAGTCGTAAAACCTTGAATGTAATCGATCAAAATTACCTAATTTGAAATTGCTTTAATGAATGTTTCCTAATAGTTCCGTCATAGGATAAAAATAAACATTCCTAAACAATGATTCAAGATAAAACAGGTATATTGGTAATTATCTAGGATAGAGTGCAGGGTAAAGCAGACATTTGAGCCACATAACTAAATACTCAACTGTCCCAAAATGTGCCCAGTTTTTTGTAATCCTCTCACACATTCCTGCAGACATTTTACCTACTAAGATCGACCATGAGATGTGGTTTTGGCAGCTTTTTGACTGGTGCAATACTGGAGGGAATGTACAACAGGAAATTCACAGTACGCATTTTTAGAAATAGGAATGTAATGGAATTTTATAGTAGGCTCTGATGAGAGATCCATAATGATGTTGGAGCATGAGTGTGTGTAAATATATAGTGTAAGGTGGTGTGTTGGTTTAGCCTACAATGACTGTATAAGGATTACACAACATGCAGGACGCACATGATAAACTGTGGCAAAAATGGATACATGGATACACGTACGTCAAACTACAGAGATGTCGTTCAGCAGACTAAAGGAGTGCAAGTGCTGCATTGCATATCCACTCCACGGGAAACTGGATTGAAAAAGTTCTCCTGAAAACCAAACTAGGTAGGGAATGAACTGACAAGCAGTGTATAAAATCGCAAGATAAATATAATTGAAGCAATATAAAAGTCGTAATGTTGCATTGGCAGATTCTATGTTGGAAACCCTAAGTTCATAAACACAGTACAAAGCTTCAGAAATAAGACTGCAGAACAGGAAGAATAGCTTGTATGACCTGATGGATGAAATCTATTAATATATAATGCAGTAGATGTTCTAAATACGTCATTACTCCCTACTACCTGAAACTGCAAATTCGTCAAGTGTAATCGTACCAAGGAGTGTGTAGTTCGTAGTAGTTTAATGACCGTAACACCAATGAGGAAAATCGCTGGTGTGACAGTATGAATCAGGTGCATGCTTAAGAATGTCTGAGATTATTTTAGCAATTTTGTACTAGGGTCCTACAATATTGGACATTATAAAGCAAATACAGTTACTTAGTCTGCTTACACTTTCCCCTGCCATGAATTCATTACATATATGCGCAAAATATGGTCTTTAACATACCGTGTATGGGGTTTGGCTGAAGCTTCTGTAGATTGGCCTCTGCGGCGCTTGCTCGGGGTAATATGGTTGGCGGTTGGCGATCTCATTTTCACTGACGATCTCTTTCACGTCGGAGTTGGGAAATTTCCTGAATACAGTGTTGTTGGGGAAGATGCCGAAAATGACGTAAGGAACCGGGGTCCTCGGAGTCCTAGGCAACGGCGGCTCGGTGAGGAATCGGTCCCGGGCCTCGACGAAGGCTGGCAAGTTTATCGAAGCCCTGTTGGAGGCAAATATCGGGACTGCAGGAGTATTCAGCAGGTTAAATGTTGTGAAAGCTCTCTCTGTGGTTGCAACATGTTGACTTGGACCATCGTATCTGGACGACACTGATACCAAGGAAGATCCCTGCTCATCCACATCATCGTCCTTCCTCCTCTGGAAGGACCAATACAATGAGTTGGACTCTTCGAAATGCCGAGGAGTGCTGCCAAGTGTACCTTTGGGTGCTATGGTCACTTTGCTCGAGAACTTTGGTTCATTGGTTGGAGAAGCTCCAGATAGCCAGTCGTTTCCAGGCGCCTCCTGCCGTGAGTCTGGGATTGAATTGGAAATTGGTGTAGTTGAGCTGACTGTTGTAGTTTCTGCTGTAGTCGTCTGAGAGCTGCTTGTTGTGGTTGTTGCAGGAGTTGTGGTTGGGGCAGGGACTGTGGTGTCAGCAGGGGGTGCGTCTGGGGCAGGGGTTGTAGTTGCTGCAGGAGTTGTGGTAGCTTCAGGAGTGGTGGTTGCTGCAGGAGTTGTGGTTGCTGCGGGAGTNGTGGTTGCTGCAGGAGTTGTGGTTGCTGCAGGAGTTGTTGTAGCAGGTGTTGTTATAGCTTCAGGAGTGGTTGTTGCTTCAGGAGTCGTGGTTGCTGCGGGAGTTGTGGTTGCTGCGGGAGTTGTGGTTGCTGCAGGAGTTGTTGTAGCTGCAGGAGTTGTTGTAGCAGGTGTTGTTATAGCTTCAGGAGTGGTTGTTGCTGCAGGAGTTGTTGTGGCAGGAGTCGTGGTTGCGGCAGAAGTTGTGGGGGCAGCAGATGTCGTAGTAAGTGCAAGGTCATCTGCAGAATCTGCCCTGCCACCAATTTCTGTATTCGAAGCATCTGATTTCTCCGCTGCGAGGGTGGTTATAGACAATATGGTGGTATCTGGAGAAATTGTTGTTGTTACAGATGCTTCTTTAAGTGATGAACCAACAGACAAGAAATCAGATGAATCATCGATCACTGTCTTTTTCCCTAGAACATCCTCATCCAAGTCCACGTTGGTAGTACCTTCTGGCATCACGATTGTCGTAGTCTCAGACCTAATTGTCGATCCTGAGATCAAAGAGTCATCGCCGATGGCAGGGATCTGAAATTAGGCAAATTGACCACAACCCGATATTTCTATAAATATCTACAAGAGTAGAAATAATAAAAAGCCAAACATTCGATGATGCCAAACCACTTTATTTTGACGACAATACATGATACAGATGAGAAACTGTTATTGATTACTGATGAAATGTTTAAACCATGCCTCTTAATTCTATGTTAGCACCATTTATTAAATATTCAAAGTAACATTCCTAATATACGTGAAAATAATACTGGCTATATATTAAATAAACATGAAACACACATGTTGAAAATATTGGTGTATATACTAAACTAATATCATTTGTAAAATATAATACTTTTTCAGTCTCCACCGAGACAAAAATATTTGTACCCCTTAGTGATTCTCATTTGTAGACATTCGTGATGAACAATGGATGCTATGAGTCTTTATGATTGTGATGACACTGGCTCAGTTCGGACTTGTCAAGTCGTTTAAAGTCTTCTCATTGGCTGCGTACTGCATCCTCACAACCGGTTTGACCAATGGGTGTGCTTCCGCGACCGGTTGCCACGAGGAGATGCCAATTGCGCTCCATCCCCTTGGAGGGAAAAGAGAGAAAATTGCATCAATATGCAGATATAAGCTCTCAAGACTATTTCCTTAGAAATCACTCTACTCCGGGTATGTGTTACACCTTGTCATAACTCCTCTTGTCGTTCTATAGTCGAGAGTTGAGCCAGCTGTTTTTCATCAGCATCGTGTCCAATGTCCATTTTTTAATGTGTTCGTTGTTGAAAGTCCTTAGTGGGGAGTTATAGCTAATCAGTCGTGCTTGTTGTATTATTCTATTTTTTTCTGCTGTTAACTTGTGTTATGTGGAAATACAGCTCATTTGGGCAAATCGTAAAGTCTTGTTCGTGTGGCCAACAATAAAATTTTGCATTGTGTTCAGATGTTGAAAAAAAATTATCCTTCTTAATGCTTTACCACAAAGTGCAGTCGCAAATGCCACGCAGTACATGAATACTAACAGATAGTACTCAGTTGTCCTTTCCAGTCAGAAGCATGCTTGTCAGAATAAGAAAAAGACAGTCAAATGTCGTGATGACAGTGAAACAGTGCCTAAAGATGTGGTGAAATTAGGTGCGTTGACAAGAGTCAGAGAAAGAACTGAGTAACAAGTGTTGGTCATCATTCGTGTTTGGCTTTTTATTACTTACAGCTACAACAATTAGTACAGGTGAAAGGTGTTAAAGTGTGCGTTTAATTGAACTACACAAGGCATTATTATCTTAGAAAAGCAATTAAAAGTCGATATTTACTTAGTGCTTGGACTTGAAACTACAGTTTAAAGTTTTTCTAACAGAAATATTTATTTTGCAGAAAAAGTTTTAAAGAGTTTGTACAAGAAGATTGCAGTGTTGCTAATACACTGCGAAACTGATAAACAAATAAAGAAACTCAAATTTAAATATAACTTTTTTTATTATTCACTTATTTGGAAATTAAAAAATATACAAATCAACAAATTATACAAATATTACATTTGATAAAAAACATGTACAACATTTTGTTGGAAAGATTTACACTATTTTTAAAATAGTCGCTAACATATAGCAGTGCTCTCTCTCTCTCTCTCTCTCTCTCTCTCTCTTCGGTAAAACTTGGTAATACACTAACAGTTCTAAAGTAGCAGCGAAAACCATGTATCCTCAGATTACAGATGCAGCTTATGGTCACAGTCAGGATAATGATAGTAAGAGTGACATAAGTGAGGTTCGAACAATAGAGCCTTTTGGTCTAGTTCATAAAATAAACGACAGAAAAACGAGTCTCTCTAGACACGTTTTTGTGGAAGGCATTGCGGCGACTGGCTCTTTAGCATATTTTATTTTAACGGGATTTTGACCAAGTCGAATTCCTTTAACAGACATTTTGTCATTAGCTTGAAATGCATTTTTCCTTAGTACGCATTTCACGCGAAGGCGTTTAACATCGTTTTTGGCTAAACTAAAGGTGGCTTAGGCTGCGTTAGTTCATTTTAAGTTAGATTAGGTAAATTTATATCAGTTTTCTTCAGAAGATGTTTTATTTAGTTAGGTTAAATTTTGTTAGACCTTTAAAGGTAAGGTTTACGCGCTTGGTCGTTTCGCATTATGTATCATACAGACTTGAGGTATTTAGCTCAAAATATTATACTCTACATCGTAATTAACATGCATTTGTCCTGAAATGTAGCTGTTTCGCCTACATGCGTAAGCCTATAGTTTAGAATATTCACTTTTAATGTAAATGACGAATAAATCCCTTTCGCGTTTTGCGTGCTGGAAGAAGCATGCTATAAATACTCAACAAGATTGCGACATGCATTTGCGTCTAGAAGAATTTATCATCACGCAATACCCGCAGTGGTACCACACTGTCGTACACGCCGACGAAATGAAGCAAGTGCATTAACTGCATATCCAAGTACCTATTCATCTCTAACTCGCTGAGAGAAGTGCACAAACAAGTTGCCATTGCGGCGATTCTAAGCAAATTCTTCAATTAGTACCGGACGATGCCGCTGGTCGGCGAATTTTCTCGGGGATCTCCCGTTTACCCCACCCTTTCATTCCGGCACTGCTCCGATATCACCTCGCTTCACCCTCATCGGCTTTTAAGACCTCGTTGTTGAGAGTTGTGCAGTTCCAAAAACAACTGGTACCTGTGTCGTACTTGGTTTCCTATCAAAAGCGAAGGGCCCTAACGAATCTGTGAGCTAAAGACCCTGAGTGCGTCTGGAGATTGGAGAGAAATAACAATTACAAAGTTCTAAATGGTTTGCGGAAATATGTTTCTGACAATGTTGCGTGACGTCTCTAAGCTCTAGAAAACTGGTAAAACTGAAAATTTTGGTGGTCCGGTTGTCATACCTCGTTTGAATTCAGCTTGTTGCTTCCCCACACAGTATTCCATCTCCATTGCAAATAGGTTATTTACGAAATTCCCTACCAGGTCTTATCTTTAAGTTCGCCACAGGTAGGGTTTAAAAACCCAGTTATTAAGGAAGATATGAATTAGAAAAGAGTTTAAAATTAGTGGTATTTTTTAGCAGTAGGTAATTATTAGAATGAAATTTAAAAATCTCATTGTATGGGTCCTGCAGTATATACAGTTATGTAATATTTCGGTAAATGATGTGGTTTGGCAAGTAAAATTTTTTCTAGACCTATTTTCAAATTCGGATTTAGCCTCCTGTGTACCTTATCTGTTTTGCACGTTCAAGACTCTGAAGCGAGAGAGCCATACGGGCGAAATCAACACGCACTCCTAGCGCTTCATCGCTCATACGCGAATGCATGCAGTGCTTCCATGGGACTTCATTAGACGCGATTAAAGCCCAAAGATTAAACTAAGCCTGTATGGCAGTACTTTAATCCGACCGCTTTAGGAAACTGCGTAGGCAAACTCTAAAAACGCAATTATTATGTCTATATTATCACTATTGTTTTCTTTCCATACACTTAATATGATAAAAGTAAAAAAAAAAAAAAAAAAAAAAAAACCTGTTTAGATGATTGGTTTTTGCATTTTCTGGCAAAAGGTCGCATCTCCCCGGAATATTTATTTACTGAAATACTCGTAACAGCGCAGACAATGACTGAAACAACATTTCAGGACTACCAACTCCCTAGTCAATTATTGTCTGAGAAATCATTGTTTGTACGTATTCGCATATATCAATAAATACATGTTATAATAATATATTTTTTTATGAAAGGTAAAATAATAATTATCTGCAGCCATCGGTATATAATTTTATCGTATAAAATATATCCAAAGTGAAAAATTGAAGTGAAAATGGCAAATGAGATATTTCTAGAGTTTTCCTGCGAAGTTTTGTTTACGGAAAGGATAAAAGTACAAAGTGGCAACTGTACTTAAATCCATTGACTTACATCGCGTGTAATAATACCCTACTGTTACAGATGTAATTTGAGAAATTCAGCCTCCCGAGAATGCATATGGCAGTTTTGGCAGGGCCCGTCGCAATGCTTCCATGAGGCTAGACTTGACCTTGAGGCAAATAAAATTATTTACTATGGATTCCCTTTAAGAGTAGGGCTGAGAGCTCGGAGAGGTAAATTAATTTGCGGTTACTTCCAACTTTTCTAAAACCCTGCTTAGGTTCTACTTTCAAACTATTCCTCCGCCTCATGCAAACGAAGCTAAATCAAGTTAAGGTTAATTATACTCAGATTTGGAACAAAACGAGTTTTCTTATGGGAGAGTTTGGCTTGGGAAAATTTCCGCCGCTAGGTGCACAGTGTTCCAAAGAGATCACTTTTATTTAAAATTTTAAGTTACATGAATAATAAAAGATATAGATTTTACTTAGTTACGTAGTTGTTTTTATTTTATTTATAATTATTGCAATTTTTTTTTTTTTTTTTTTTTTAAGAATAAAATAAAGAAAATTCGGTACACGTGCGACACTAGCGCTTACCTAGTGGCAAAACATTTTAGTTGCTATACTAAAAGCATTGAGCTTTCCAACCTGAGTAGAAAAAGCCTTAACCAAGTCTAGAAAAACAACCAAAGGGACAACGCACCGCATTCGTGCGCACTTACTTGAATAACATTCTTCATAAGAACTATTTCTTACTAGCCGTTACCAACATACCTATTTTCTCTCCGTTTTTTATTCGTATTTATTACAAGTAAAATAACATAATCTGTAGGTAAAATATAATTAAAGGTTTAATTTAATCAAAAATAAGATAGGTATATGTTAACAGAAGTATAAAACGGTTGTGATGCATGTCATGTTCAGGAGACAAATAAACACGCCATACTTGGGGTGATTTTTCAAAGGTTTGATTTTTAAAAAAAATGTTGAGATAGTGGGACTAGACCATAAGCGATGTACTCACGGTGGTGGTGGCGGACTCCGGGGCGACGGAGGTGGTCGCGGACGCGCGCACAGTGGGCACGGTGGGCAGGTAGGCTGGAGTAGGCGTCGCCTTGTAGCCGGTGGCGGCGCGCAGCAGGTCGCTACGGTAGCGCGCGCTGAACCGCGGAGTGCTGGGAGACGCCGCCGTCGCCTGCGCACGCACCTCGTTCTGCGCAAACACACACGCAAGCCGTTTACCAATCATGTCACCGCATTCAGTTCTCAGTATATAGCCCACTCAGGGTTACTTCCAACTTTTCTGAAGCCATCCTCAAGTTCAACTTCCAGAATATTCCTCCGCCTAATTATTCTTCCAGAATATTCCTCCTAGTTTAGAGAATTACTCCAGAGGGACAACACACTTTATGTACATGCACTCAGATCAATAACAATTATCATGAAAACTGTTTTTTTGATATGCATTACCAACACACATACTTTCTTTTCTCTCTGTTTATTTTCAAATAAATTATAAACGGAATATTGAAATGTATAAATTAAATATAAGTAATAATTAAATTAACCAAAAATAAGATACTTACTTGTCAAAATAAATATAAGACGCTTGTGACAAATTATACATTAGGAAACAACCGAACAAAACATAGAGAGGGTAATTTTTCAAAAGTTTGATTCAAAAAGTGTGACGATACTACGAATAGACTCTACCTCATAAAAAAGTATCCGGAAACTCCTCTGTAAATGCAAACCCGCGCCTGAAAGACACTACGACCGCCGCTGCCGCTATGAAAGGTGGGAGAGGGCTCGAAGTGGGTTAGCGCTTCGCGATACCGGCAGAAAGGCTGGAGCAAGGGAGGTCAGTGACTTCGAGCGTGGTGAAGTTGTTGGTTGTCACATCATTTAGCAGTCGGCCAGGGCCATTTCCGCCCTTCTTAAGCTGCCCAAGTTGATTGTGAAGTGGAAACGGGAAGGCATAACCACAATAAAACCACGGCCGCGGGGAGGCCACGTGTATTGACGAACAAGGACCGTCGAGCATTGAAGGAGGTGGTAAGGGAACATCGCATGTGTGATATCACCGACCGTTGTTACGAGTTGTGGTCAGGCCCTTAGCTGAAAGGCCTGCCTGATCACACCTTCGCTTATTTATACAGGACACGGGCCGTGGTCGCTGAAATTAGTTATGAAATCACAAAACACAGGAAACCTCTTCCACCGGCCAGTAAACGGGGACACGCAGCCGATACAGGACAGTGTAGTCCGTGGGCGGTGTCTTTTGTCGTACCTGAACCTGTTGGGTAAAACAGGAGTATAATTCAGAGAAACATACGGCGTGCACAGCACCCAGCACTAGTATTGTTTCAGATCAGCCGCAAAGCCACTTCAGACATTGTATTTTGCCACCTCAGTTGTTAAGTAATCCATGCTGTGCACACCAGTCCCGTAACGTCTGTGCACCCAGACAATAATAATTAGCACCACCGTTCTTTAATTGGCTGCAGTTGAATGCAATCCAATAGAAAGGGATTACAACGTGCTTCTCGTTGCTCACAGTAAACTGATTTATTTATTTCGCGTCTTTATATTCAGTATATTTTTTGTTGAGTTGCTGGCCCCGTGATGACATTCCGAAGGAGTAAAATAAACACTTGGCCAAAAGACGAAAAATTAAATTTCGAATGAAGGTTTTATTTGAATATCTGTTTTGTTAAACTATTTCCATCCATTCTGTACAAATGTCCAAAAGATTTAGGTTTTTTTTTTCTCATTTTTTCTGTTATATTTTTTATATTTTGGTATATTTCATCAATTTCCAGTCTTCCGTATTTTCTTGGGCATAGTATTCTTCGAATGATTATTATTTCTAATATATCTACTATGCCAATGCTATACATTTATTTATTGATATTAATAATGTATAAAATATTTTATGTTATAAATTATACACAAGTAAAAGTTCATGTTAACCAAAAATAAGATACCTTTATATTAACACAAGTATAATTAAAACGCATGTGATGTATGGCATATTTAAGAAACAGACACGTCATGCATAGAGTGATTTTTCAAATGTTTTTCCAAAAATGTGAAGAAACCGTGAATAGACCATAGTCTATATACGTAATAGACTATACACAATAGGGAGCAGCTACTCACCAGGGTGGCAGGCAGGATGCTTCTGCGCACACTCGCCGTGGCCCGGGACGTCTGCGTGGAGCGGGCCAGCAGCTCGGGAGACAGGCTGGCGGCGGANCTGAGGGCGGCGCGCGTGGGGGCGGCAGCCCTGCCCTCCGGCGGCGGCGTCCTCTGCAACACCCGACACAGCCGCGTCACCAACTGATGTTCTCTCATACGTGTGTAGGCTGCTCGCGCTAAACCGAGCACTTTCGAGAGCCCTGCTTCACGCCTGCTTGCATGCACCTCGTGCGTTCTTCCACAACGTGTGAAATTAACATTGCCGTGGTCCTGATCGCTTTATTCATGCGTCAGTCAGGTGAAACTGTGTGATTATTACGAAAGTAAATATTTTACAATTCTGCTAATTCTTACGCTTACATGGATAAAAAAACAGAAAGCTAAGGAAATCATTTTAGTATTCACAAATGTTTACGTACCCCTTTTTATTCGAGGTTAAAACATGGAACTATTCATCTTCCATCGTTACCAACTTAGCTGGATGCATGCCAGTCAGTGTGTCCGTTAAAATATATGCAGCTAGAAACAGTAAAATTTTTTCAAAGGGTGATTTCAAAAGTGCTCAGTTAACCATGAACAGACTATACTTACGCTTTCTCCCCTGACCATTACCAGAATTACTTAACATGTGTTTGAATTGACAATTTAGAATTTTAGTGTTTTAGTACTTAGACTTCGATTCAGAAGCCATCGCCAGCATTGGTTACGATAAAACTAAAAACCAAACACAAAAATACCAAACACGCCATCAAATTAAGTCGACTAATTTGGATCTCGTGACCTTTAAGTAAAATAAAAGTACCTATTCGGACACGGAGTTAATGTAGTATTTCTCTATATCACATTTAAAAAAAGTATTTTTACAATTAAAAGCAATGTAAAATTTTGCGTTATATACGTGTCAACGTAAATGTTAAAATTTACACTTACAGTTTTATTACAGTGTTTCCTAAAATTCTCGCAAATAAGTGCGTTGGTACTTCTGGCTATTTTATGCGAGTTTCGAATGCGGATACACTTTTGATCTGATTTATATTCTATACTTGGTTGTTCTTATTTTTTAAGCTATCGTTAAATAAATCAATACTTTTACAACAAAACAATATGATTTAAAAAGAATTTTCGTTTCAAAATACTTATACTTCCGAAAGATGAATCGGTGTTCTTTATTAGTGTAGTGCTGATTTATGAAAAAAATATGTTAGCCCCTAATGACTATAGATAAAAATTTGAATGAACTTAACCCATAATTTTGGAGCTGTGAAATAAATTTATTAGAGTCAGAATAAATCACAGGGGAATCAGTATATTTCAGTAACAGCTTTGAAAAGAGCTTTTTCAGTGATTCAATGNAATCACAGGGGAATCAGTATATTTCAGTAACAGCTTTGAAAAGAGCTTTTTCAGTGGAGAACAGTTTTCACTGATTTAAGTCGTACTGCTAGGCCTTTCTGAAGTATTTTATACAACCAAGTGGAAGAAGTTCTGAAACAAACAATGAATTTAAATAGTTGTAGAAACTGCCAACATGATAGTTAATGTATTTTGTAATGAGTTCTTCATACTTTATATGGTGTAATATTAACTCATTCATAGAATTTTCAACTGTTGATATAGTTCTATACGTTTTTCTTTTCATAAGTGTTACAAGTACACCGAAATGCTAATGATGCATCTATTTTATTACGTGGGAAACTCAGAAAATAACTGCAGTCTAAAGGTTTACCTCATCTTATATTATAGTCTACTTTATTTGTTCATGTTGTCTTGAGCGCAGCATTTTAAAGCCATTTGTCACGTTTATATCGAGTGAGAGAACAGTTTTGTTGGATTTAGAAATAAACGTGTACCTGTTTGTTCCTAGAAGTGAAACTGCGCGAAGACTTCTTCGGGCTCTCGGGCTTGACGTCTGAACTGGAGCGGTATTTGTTGCGCAAGTTGGCCAATCTGTCCGTGCGACTGGTAGTGACGTCTGGATCTAAGTTAGGTAACTGAAACACGATAAAAAATAATTTGTAAACATTCTGCTAGCAACATACATAACTAGGAGTATAACATTGTTTCACCGTTAACTGCATGTAAATTCTCAAAACAAAACACAATCACAATTGAACTGCAGTTAGTACAACTACATAGAACAGGTATCAACAGATCGCGGCAAGACACAAGTTCAGAATTGTCCTAGCATGTGAGTCCACTTACAGTCGACGTGCGTCAATACTGATATTATCTTTCTTTCACCGCGAATAAATGTATTTAATATACTGGCATCTTGGTGTTTGTAAATACTTTAAAATATATAAAATCGTCTGGGAGCAGCCTTGGCAGCTAGAAAAAATTGTTACAAATTATAGTTACGTTTAAATTTTTAAATTTACTAAGAACAGTTTTCCAAAAAGGAAATGCGCCTGTTCTACAGGCGCATTTACTGCGCCTGTAGAACTTACAACTTTCGTATAGCGTTTGCATATTAAACATCCTTTAACGTGAATTTAAAACAGTAATTTAAATATGTTATTGGCAGTTAGAAGTATGTCACCGATTTAAAATAAACTTGATATGCGGGTTGTGCCCGAAGCGAATATTGAGTATACGAATTAATGGCCTATTTCGTCCAATTTAAATATAGCGCATCATAAAGTTTTAAGTTTATTTATCATATCTTGGAAACTACTGAGCCGAATCCCGCCATATTATGCATCCAGTTAATTCTACAAAAGGCAATGAGTAAAATGGATACAAAATAGAGGCATTGAGAATGTTTACTGGGATATACGATATATCAGAACTATACGACTGATCTGAATGAAACTTGGCATTCTGTCAGTAACTAACGCGAGCACTAGAATTAATAATTAATAGGTTCTCTCAGCAACAAGCTAGGAAGACAGCGCCATCTTGTTTTCTTTTGTTAAAGATCCATTTCTGTCACCGCTGTCCTTACTTTCCACAACTTGTCACAAGAAGAGCGGTAACATTTTCAAGAAGATAGAAATGTAAAAAAAAATTGTGTCTTGTTGTCATTATTTAAGGTTTTTTTTTTTGCATTTTTGCAGCGTTATCACCGCTTGCTTATATAGGCTACATGCATACATCATAAAACCGTGGTTACACGGCACACTGAACTAGTCAATGTAAACATGTTTAGGTAGACACATTTAAATACGTTTAATTGAATGGCTTTCAAATTAAACGCATTCATATGTTTACACGATAACCCATTTTAATGTTTCCGTTTGGGGTGTTTGTTTACATTCGTGAGGTGTTGTAACTTCATTTATACTGCACTTCAAATTTCCGCTAAGTTCAGTCATCTTTTCGCAATGACGTTTAACAACTCAGTCGCAGCAAAGCATAGAAGAAATGTCGTTCTTAGTTTCTTTTAAACAGGAAGTAACTACTATCGGAACAAAGTCAGAAGTCGTGTAACCGTATACAAAGCTGAAAAAAAAATTCGAAACGAAGTAGTCGAGAGTGGCGTGTAACCGCGGCCAAAATCAACCAGACCAGTTTCAACACAACTATCGTCATGTTAACGTCGACATGAGTCTGCGTTTAGCGACAGGCGAGGTAAAGTTACCTGCAGGGTGGAGGCGGTGCTGGGCAGCAACGTGACTGTGACGACCTGCTGCGAGCTGCGGGTGATGAAGGCGTCTTCACTCGGCGGCGACGGCGGCTGCAACATTCGCGACACAACTCACGTCACTACTCTGAACGTCTCTCCGTGCCGCCCACGCGCTCTTCTGCTGCCTCCTGCCACACGCTCTTCACCTTGAATTGAACACTTTTGAAATCAACACTTTTTAAATAATTATGCTGTGTTCCACATCTTGCAAAATCAGATTTTATAGTTTTCAGTTCAAATACGATCAGCAGTAGTCGGTTTACTGCTCGTGCGGTTTACTGAAACAAGACTGTGTGATCGTAAGTTGACACTGGATGTAAAAGTAAACAACAATAATGTAACACAAACGTGGTTCTATGTGTAACCGCCTGAATCAGTGTACTAAACGTAACAACACCAGAAATGAATAACTATATATAAATACTTTACGGCAAAACAACTATGAAAAAGAATATACTAAAATACTGGGATGGGATTCTTAAGCACAGGCCTGTCTGTTATTTTCAAATGTGCCCAAAGCCGAAACATAAGTTGTTTGGAATCTCATATTATGTTATGTTATTGTAATGTTATGTAATGGGTACTCTGGCTGGTACGCGCCCGCTTATGATGGTAACGACGGATGGGGAAATAGTCCCATGACTTAACGCTGAATCAAAAGTTTGTGAATTATGAAATTATTCCTTTCTGGTTTAGTTTTTTAAGTGCATTTAAGTGTAAGGATGAAATAATTTGTAAAATATTTACTTTTCTAATTGTTTCGCATTTGGACTTGACCGGCGAATGAATAAAGTGATCAGGTCGATGGCAATGTCACTGTTACATATGGTGGAGTTATACACAGTGTCCATACAAGTATATTTTAAGCAGGACTTTCAAAAGTGCTCAGTTTACCGTGAACAGCCTTTACAAAGGCAGTTTAACACTTTACACAAATAGTCCGTGCATGGTTACTTCCGACTTTTCTGAAGCCCCGCTAAAGTTCTACTTTCAGGGTATTCCTCCGTCTCATACAAACAAAGCCTTAACCTAGAAAATTACACCAAAAAAACAACGCACTGCAATCGTGCGCACTCAGTTTAAAAGCATTTAGGATGAGAACTACTTATTTCTAGCCATTAACAAATCTGTTTTCTTTCTGTTTGAATTCATGTTAATTATAAATCAAATATAAGTAAAATTTAAGTTCAAGCAATACAAGATGTTGTTGATGTATAACATGCTAGCGAAGCATTACATACATATTTAAGAGAACAACCAAACACGTCGTACATAGGGTGATTTTTAAATCCACAATAATTTACTCATTTTGCTTTTGTTGCATCTGTAACCGTAATAATGATTAACTAATTACTTATTGTTCTTCATTCTCGCATGACAAAACTGAGACAAAAAATAATAGCCCATTCTGATTTTAGGAATTCTGTTAAGTAGTTCTGTGTGTAATAATGTTTGGATTTGAGTAAGTCATAAAGCAATGTAAATAAACACAAGCTGGCAAGAATACCACCACCTTAACGTCTCGTCATTGGCACGGAGCGAGTTACTCAGAGAAGCATTAATGCGAAAGGAATCGGACATAACCTGTAGCAGGGCATCGTTTCGGGAAACCACGGTAAAACTAATTTGGGACGGCCGGACCGGGATTCGAATGGACCACCTTGCTGTGTACCGCAGAAGTGTTCAGAAAACCAATAGATAATGTCGAGTTGAAGTCTTGAGTTCTACGTCACGCGTGAAGGCCAAGGATAGCGAGACCTCCGAGACCCTCGCAGGAGAGGTTCTTCCCAAGTAAGGCTGGGCATTCCTGCCACAATGCTTCGGGTAATATTACACGGCAAAGACGCTCCGCTACCATGCCCACGAGCAGGCTTTATTTTTCCCTAGCAAGCGGGTCGTGCGTATTCTGACGTGTAGTTGAAAAGGCCGGATCGTGACGAAATGGACATCGTCTGGGAGTACCCACGAGCTCGTGACGTCACGATGCTCGTACAAACACGCGCCGGTGGAAAAAGCCGTTTTACGTGCACGGTACGTGAGTTCAGTCTGCAGGGTGTAAGTGAACGGGGCTGCTGTGATTGGTCAACTCCGCTGCATCACGGTGGTGCGGCCTCATCGCAGAATTTAATCTGGTATTCAAAGGAGTTACAGAACGANCTGTGATTGGCCAACTCCGCTGCATCACGGTGGCCCGGCCTCACGGCAGAATTTAATCTAGTATTCAAAGGAGTTACAAATCGAAGTGAAACAAAAAATAAACTAAATATTTGCCAATAAATCGTAGTGGTTTAACGCAAGTTAAGTTTTCTGTGTGAATCAAGGGTGTACAGTGTACCATCATTATGGCCACACCGTCCAAAAGTGTTATGAAGATTTAAATCTCAGGTGCAAATGTTTTATGAGGTGAACCTGGCGGAAATTGGAGATGAAAATTATAGTTGGACGTAGATGACAAAGAATGTGTTTGGATAGTTTTACAACTGTAATTCTCCAGCAGCTTCTATGCAAGACTAACCTAAGTTATATAAACGGCACGAATGCCAATGGAATGCCTGGGGTTCAAAACCAAAATCTCGTGGCGGTGACCCTGGCCAAGGTCATTTATGTAACTGAGCGTCACGAACGCTATCCAAACCGTAACACCGGACATGTCGTTCGGGCCGCTCATGGTGGTCACTTTGAATATTTATGAATGTGTAGAAAATAAACTTCACGGTTCCACGGCTCATTTAATTGGTCAATAAAGGTTTTAAGTTGTTTGGTTTTGATATTATAGACCTTCAAAGTTGGGGTATTCTTTTATACTTATCCTGTATTTTCAACACCTAGGTGGCGCTAGTGTATCAATTACTGAGTTCGTCATCGGGTGAGCTGCCTATTTAGCAACCAGGCAGAAGCCATATTTTTTTAATGTTTTTAAAGTATATATGGTGCTGTCAGCGCCCTCCATATTGAATTCTATTTTCAAAATATACGTAGGTGGCGTTAATGTCTCTATTTTACTGCCAGGTGAGTTGCCGGTATCCGCTCATTCTGTCAATTCAGTAGCAAAGTGATTCAGTAGCAAAGTCGATTCAGTAGCAAAGTGAGCTGACGGCACTCATATTTGTTTTTTTTAAATAAAAACATTACATTTTTTATCCTATTTAAAATTTATTTTTCCAATGAGCGGTATACCTAGCAGCATAAATTAATAAATCTGTATTTTTTGTATTAAAAACTTTTATTAAAACCGTCAAAAACACTTTTAGTTTTAATGCTAATTAAATTACCATTGAAATCGAGTATTTATTCTGTTACCCCTCACCACACCACTTTAGTCCGAACAATTAGTAACCCTAGCTTAATCCCTTACCACTACCGCTCTGGTTTTCAGCATTGTCCGCCAGAGCGTGCTGGTTGGGGGAACGTATATAATGGGAACAATGATCTCGTCTGATGCCAGAGGTGACAGATCGCTCTCTCACCCCTCGTTTTGAGCATTGTGAGTGGTAAATTCAGATATTTAATTACATCAGGTCGCAGGATATTATCAAGAATTCACGTAATACGCATATATTTTCCCGTGAAATTACAAATGTGCTCAATTTTGGAGTATTGGTTTGGGCCTGCTGGTCTCTGGAGGAATATATAACCTCATAAAACAGAGTTCTAGAACTTAGCTTTTTTAATTTATATATATATATATATATACACTTATCTAATTTTCAAAGGCGTTAACTAAGTACCCGTAACGCTACTGCAACACTTCGTTTGCATTCGCCAAATGTATTCGAAGACACGAAAAGTATGAATGTTCGAATAATGCAGATCGAGTGCCATATAAGAGTGTTAAATGTGGCATGGCATTTGCTAGGCGCGATAACTTGCAGAGGCATACAAAAGCCTGCGTAGCTGTAGGACCTTCAGCTGCCAAAAACCGTCGCGTACAGTCTCCTTCACAGCAAGGTACGAGTGTATTTCCCACAAAACCAAGGATTCAGGACGAGCATCCACCATCGTGCCAGCGACCATCACGCCCAAGAATCGTGGCAGAGTCTGGGTTGGTTAATGACAATGGTTTCGTGGAGGCCCGAACTGCATTCGATCACAATCTAAATATCTATGTCCCTACAACTAGAGCAGGTATTCTAAGGATATTTGCATATTTTTAGCTCGAATTTGGGGGGGGGGGTAAAGCATTGCTGTTGTCTCTCCAAATAAACACGCCATCAATAAAATGTAATATATGGCTCGAATGCAGCATAGCAAAACTGACTCACTGAACGAAAGGAAGAAGCATACAAAGAACGTGATTCGGGGTAAACGTTAACGAAAAAATCAATCACCGAATGCCCCTTCCCCTATAAACAACATGCTTGCCCTTCTTGAGCAAAATATTTGTTAAAATTTTATTTTGAAAAAACCATGTGCCATATACAGATGCATTATGCAGCTTTCTATAAAGTAAGAATGGCTCTAAAACCTCAAAAAGAGAACTAAATTCACTTGGTTACCCCAACTGTATGCGATTTGGGCATTCCTCCTCACCAAGCATAGACGGTCATCATTAAAAAACATTTCCTCCCAAGTTTAAAATCAGTACGTTGGGGAATTTAGGGAGCGGAAAAAAATATCCATATGGTTACTCCACATGCAGCTATATTTCTAGCTTCCAATGTCCGGATATAAAACTCTTTATACACGCAAATAATGAACATATACTAAGTTTTGCGGGGAAAAAATTATATACCGNGCATTCCTCCTCACCAAGCATAGACGGTCATCATTAAAAAACATTTCCTCCCAAGTTTAAAATCAGTACGTTGGGAAATTTAGGGAGCGGAAAAAAATATCCATATGGTTACTCCACGTGCAGCGATGTTTCTAGCTCCCAGTGTCCGGATATAAAACTCTTTATACACGCAAATAATGAACATATACTAAGTTTTGCGGGGAAAAAATTATATACCGTGAGAAGACGCCAGCAAACAAAATTACTGTATTATCGTACATTCGCATGCGCTTGCTCCATTATGAGATATATCTGATCCACGGTATAACACCCCCGTCCTCCCCGGCAAAGTCACACCACACTGCTACGTGACTTCAGCCGAATGAAAAGTGACATGCGATCATGTGTATGTATATATATGCGACCTCTAATCCAGCAGGTGTCAATAGTATTCACTCTCTTTATGAATTTCGCCAACTAAAACACGGTTTTATTCCTGAGATGCTAGTCCACAATGCAGATTTATACCACAATACGAATTCCAGATAAAAAAAACACGTGCATTCAGCTCTCATTTACCACACGTCGACCTCGTCGAGACATATAAGGAATGACTTCACAAGTGCGAAAAAAAATTAGAGCATATTGCAGCCGGTGCATTACGGAGGCCATGAGGTTTTAGAGTTATTTTAATCCTATTAGAATGCTGGAAAATTAATTCTATGTATAATTTTTTTGTGTTAATAAATGCTAAATCGAACTTTACGTTTTTTTTTTTTGTATAAAAATAAAATGTGATTTTTTATTATTATTTCCGGGGATACCAAATATACTTTGTGGTGCTGCAAAAATAAGAAATAAAAGAAAATGGTACATTTTCCACTTGCTCATACGTCAAACACGCACACAAAGAGCCCGAAATATCCCAATTTGCGGGCGAGACTGACAGACGCATTAAAAAACTATTAAGAGAAGAGCGTACTTAAAGAAGTGGATACGAGTCCCATTACAGAAGCAAACGACAGACACGTACAGTCGTGATCTGAGCTCGGGCACACGTCCAGCCGCGCTGCACCAGGTGTTGAATTGGACTTTGCCCTTGCGCACTGACCGCTGGAGAGCTCTAAAAGAGGATGACTCGTGATTCTGAAAGCCCGATGTCGCGGATTTGATGCGAGAGAAAATAGCGCAACCCCTACCTCTTATTATAAACGGATGTAAATATGTTTTATTCGTGACTGTCTATTCGATTCACGTAAAATAGTAGCGTGAGTTTACATTTTCTAGGTGGTGTGTAAGCTAAAATAATAATAAGTAAATGTTATACTATTTTGAGATGGAGTGAGTTGATATGGCAAACGGAAATTAGTAAGGACTCGGCCAAGAAACCATACCGGAATTCACCTGGAGTAATTAAAAAAAACAAAATTCGGGCCAGACAAGTTGAGAATTGTACCCAGGTACCCCTGAAAATGGGTTTCCCCTGGTGTTTACTTGTGCGTGCAGATATCTGTGTTTATTATCCTATGAATTAAAGTTGGCACGTGTGAGAAAAAAATATGCTGCTGGAGCGACNGGACCAATCCAAACCAAGATGGCCACCTTCAGCAATGTATAAACAAACGACAAACGAAAAACCCACTGATGAACGGAATGAGCATCGGCGAGGGGTTAGAAGGTGTGGGGAATTGGGCAGTTAAATATATTGGAAGGGGGTGGGGCGAACGCGACTAATTGGTAGAACGAGGGTCAGTAATTGGAGGTGGGGACGGGGTAATTGGGCAAATAAATATATTGGAAGGGGGAGAGGTGGGGGTGGAGGCCTGCTGACTTAACAGCCAATAGCAATTGGTGAGGGTCGGTCGTCTGTTGAGCGGGCTCGTGGGATAGGGGTAGGAGGACATGCGGAATTGTGTTTTTTAAATATTTTTTTATTAATAATTTTTTATAATTTTAATATTTCATTTTTAGTAATTTTTAATAATCATTTTTAGTAATTTTTTAAAATAATATTAATTTTTTATAATTTTTTGTTTTTTCTGGGAGTTTTTGGGTTTTTAAGGTCAAAGGTCACCGGTGTCAAGGTCACATGTATCCGATATGGCCGCCGGCCGACCGGAATGACAGAGCACAAACAGCTCCGACGCTCCGGTCCCAGGTCCCGTTGTGCCAAAGTCCCCATAATCCCTCTACTTCTTCGCAAGCTCTGCAAGTAACTGCATCGCAATTGCTGACATCATTGGCGTCTGGTTCAAGATTACATTTACCCTTCTAGGAAGTGTTTCTGCACACTTGCACACTTAACTTGGAATTACAACACCCGTGATACAATGTGACTCGATTGTAAAAGGACATGTCTGGACATAGCACGTACGCTGGTTGAAGAACCGCAGCTACATCAAATAATTTCTAAGTCTAGGTAAAGTAAAAAAAAAAAAAACCTAACTCTAACATTTTTCCATACTCTATCATAAAATATAATATATTACAATATTAGAAGGATTTTAAAAACATTATGGACGTAAAATATTTTTGTCAGAAAACTTTATAAGCACACGTGGCGTTGGATAAATAACCACACCGTTTAGTAATGAGAAAACATGTTTTGGCATTATTGATGGTTCCTAACGCATATACTTAGTATCCAAGAAATAACAAAATGCATTTCCACACAGGAAGATGTATGCTGAGTACGGTTATTTTGTGAACTACATAATAAGCCAAAAAGGGGGCTAGCCTTCCACGTTAAGAGAATAGGTGAGCTTCCAGACCTCTGCTTTTAAGATCGTGATTAGCGAATCCTAGATTCCCTCCAAACGCACGCGATGCACCCAATCCTAGGATCCTAGGTTAATGTTGAAGGGGTTCTGCTACGTTGATAACGCTAGGAACTAATAGGCAACTTCAAAAATGTAAACAATATTACCAAGAAATTTGTAACCGCGACCTCTATGCTCACTCGTTCTGCCACTACACAGTTTGTATTTCATCATCTGAATTTATTTTATGTAGTATAAGATATCTTGCATAATTACATCTCAAAAAAGAATTTATGCTTTATAAAATGGCTGACATATATATATATATATATATATCTATTTAATAAGTTAGGGATTTTTAGAAATGTTTCTATAAAGGACTTGAACGTAAAGAGCTTTCCACTAACTGTTAAGCCTACAATTGAACCACAAGTGGATTTTGAAGAATACTGTACAAATCTCTGGTAACTCTGAACGTGTAAGTCCTACACTTCATATAAATAATACTTACACTTTTTAATGTGTGGCGAATGTCTTCAGTTTGCAACAGTTCCATTTCATTCTTGGACACCTCTGACTCAGTCACAGCATTTGCCTGTAATGTAAAATAAAATAAGTTTACAGAGATAATTTTACAACAAATTTGTAAGCAACAAACACTGGTTGCCATAAAAATATGCGCAACCTTTTGTTTGTTTACAGTAAAGGTTGGTTAATAAGCGCATTAATGGAAGATATTCAAATGAATATAGTTTCGTCAGAAGGTGTGGGTATGTATACTTTGTACGAGGGTGCTGCCGTTGTTCTTCGCGTGCCATATAAGATTAACTTACAAAACAGTGAATGTAAAGTGACACCTAGGTGTGGTAAATAAGCGTTAGACAAGCCGAGAATACACACGAGACAGCCGCAAGAACAACTGAGGTAACTTGAGAAAGTACGGATAATAGGGCTCGAAAATCCTGGCGGATGGCGCACAAAATTTCCCGTTATTTGGATCATCCAGACTTTGTAGTCAGATGGTCTTGGGAGCAGTGTACACATGGAGGTACCCATACATTCCCACGAAATACTAGCAGAAAGGAGGATCTTATAATTATCCGATAGACACGAAGAAAGCCAGCGGCTTTCCTGTCCACCATACAGCGACGTGTGTCACTTTCACCAGAGCTCCATACCTCTTCCAGAAGCATTTCCAAATGCCTACAACAGAAAAATTTGTAATCCCTACGGTATTTACGTGTTCCGCCATTAATTCCTCAACATCGCTGCCTTCATTTAAAATGGTGTCAGCAAAGAGCAAGATAGAATGCTACGAAATGGAGAGGAATAACGGTTTTATTTGGGAACGGATTACTACCATACCAGTATTTAACAATTCCTGCTTGGTACACAAATTGTTACAAGTGAGAATGACTGTCGTTGAGTATTTTGGCATATAATCGGAATATTAATTTGATGGTGTTTGCCAACGAGGTTTTCTTAACTCTTTAAGCAGTACTCTTAAGGCAGTACTACCTCACAGGCGGACAAACAAGAATTTGCGAATTTTTCTTATCCATTAAAAAATACGGGTGCCTGTGCCTTTGAACCCTCGTAACTACAGCGCAGGAGAACAGTTATGTTGAGAGGTTTTCGTCTGCGGTGAGATAAGGTGAATATGGAGAAACGGCGGAGTGCAATAGCGGGGGAAACACAAGTGCTGGCCAACGGCAACATCCATCACGTTTCCCACATGCGAAAATCGGGTGATCCCGCCGGGAATAGAACTCTGTTCGCTTTGGCGGTAGACCAGATGTCTGACCACTACACCTTCGTTACTTCCACCAGGATTTAGAATTATATTCAGAATGGAAGGTGTGTTTGGTAACTATCGACAGAGTAACCTATGCGGAGCAAAACATTCTTACAATAAGTGGAGTCGAGTAGAGACATCTGGGTGGCTCTTGACATCAAAGTCTTGAGAGCCTATGAGGGTGAATTAAGGCAAGTAAGGAGCAACGCCAGAATGCAAGGGTGTGGAAAACGGGAGGCCCCCGTGGAAACTCACCGATCAGTGCATCGTCCGGCTCAATTACCACATGCGAAAACCTGCATTTGAGAAGATGGGAATAAGATTTACGGCAACCAGAACCAATAAAACAAAGTGTGGTGCAATATCTACAATCAGTAAATCGCAGTTATCGAAGGAGTTAACATATGCTAGCGAAATTTTCCTTGGAAGTCTCAGCTTCAAAGTCAAAATTCGCGGATGATTACCTAAACATCGAAGAGCCAGTCGTTTTTGAAGACAGCGCAACGAAGGTGAAACTTAATGAGTACCAGCTTTTTCTTAACGGACCATTCACACAACCATCGGAAGTTCGGATAGCGGTCCAACACCAAGATGTCTGCTCTCTTTCTTGCTAGCCTTTCCTGCGAATTAGGGGGACTCCAATGAAAGAAGATGGGTCCAACCCGACATCAACGAAAATAACGAGCAATGGAATTCTTCACCTGATCGATTGCATCACGTATTTTCTCAACGGTGTCGAGGTGGACCAGTCGCGAAATGTGGGCATAACTTCAACGACCAAAAATTACTCCTCCTCATGCTGAATGAGCTGTCTAAAGCCAATATGGCAGGCTGTGGAATCGAAGATTACTACAGTGTTCCCATTTATGCCTAAGGTAAGTTCGAAGTGTGCATCCCTCTCTCCATGCTATTGGGATTTGCTGAAGACTACAAACGAATTATTTTCAATTCGAAGCAGGAACTGGTGCTGCTTCTAGATAATATGCATGCAGACACCATCGTGGGTATGGGAGAAAACACAGAGACAGTGGAACTGAAACTACAGTCTATCGAATGGATGCTGTCTCATGAGCAGTTGAGCACTGCAGAACGCATAAAAATGTTGAAGGATGTGGAAGATTGTAAATACATCAATGTGACTTTCAGGTCGTGGTGTATCAAGACATACCTTGGATTGCCAGCAAACCAGCGCATCAACTGGATGGGGAAGTCCAGTTTTGCTTCTGAGAAACCGAGGTACATCATCTTTGGGCTACAGACTGGAAGACAGCACAATGTGAGAGCGAGTCGTTTCGCAGTTCGACACATGTAAAATAGAAAATGTGAAAATATTTTTGAATAGAAAAAGCTATCCGTACTTTGACACGAACATGAACTTTAAAAATGGGCAGTACCTGCTGGCATATCAGATGTACGCTCAATTCCAAAATGCATATCATGGACGCCCTCAATCCACGATACCAAGGCCTTATACTTTGAAGAGTTTGACTCCGCTCATGGTATTCGATGTAAGTAAACAGGACGAGCGTATTACCTCCAATGTAACCGACTGCAGGATCGAATTCACGACACATGGAAAGATTCCTGTCAACACGTACGCATTCTGCCTGATACTTCACGACCTGCTTGTATCGTACAATTGCCGAGATAAGACCGTCAAAATACTGTCGTGAGCGCATCTGAGAATATATAAATATAACTGTTCAAACACTATAACAGTTTATTCGTCTTCAAGCATCTTCAGCTTCACGGTGTTTCCAGAGCCAAAATGGCTTCGTACTCAAGTAGGTCGCAGTGTCCTGCGTCAACGACAGTGTCCTACATCAACGATGGAAAAACACGAACCCACAACTTCCACGCCCTTTATTCGCATAAACTGTTGGACGAGAAAAGCAAGAAAACAAACGCCTGGTTAACTTAGTAATACCACGGACTGGAGTGGGATGAAAACAAGATTCCATACCATCAGGTGAGAAATGTGCTGCGAGACTTCCTGATGCAGTTCCCGAAGGCCCCGATATACGTAGCAAGACCTGAGCAGAAAAATGGCTTAGCAACTTGTGTAAATCTGAAATTGAAATTATCGACATGCAGGCCGAGTATGTATGTCCTTCGCTTCGCAAGCTGACGAAACTTAATGGCGATTCGCATTGTCATCACTGCAACAGTTCAGAACATGACTAGTCATGTGCACTGAAAAACGTGCAGCTGCTGCGCAAATTGTGTGCCTCGTACTTGGACTGGGAATCGGCTGCCTATGGCTAGACACGAAGTCACCCGATATTATCTAAATGTGAGAGAATTAAGTTTTTCATATGGTGGCACGTCTGATCGACATGCATATTATATATGTGGGAAAAATCGACTAGTTCGTTTAGTCGTCGTCTAGAGGTCTGATTTCCACCATGACTCAATTCTGCCCTACGAACATTTATGCAATCACCAAGCCGGACTACAGTAGCATGGAATATGGTTTCATCGTAGAAGATGGAAATCTGCGCACCTACACCGACACCTGTGATGGTAGTGACATGCAGCACTGGCGATTCGCACATTTTCCAATCGTCTACGAACCAACGCATTTTCAATTGAACTGTCCGGGAGCAACGACCTGCATCTTGTTCCACATGAGGCCACAAACGCAGCTTCCCTGCACTGTGGACCAAATCATCGTCCCAGCACAGACTCATGCTACCATACACGCGCTAGACTGTGACATGAATTCGCTCCAGGCGGGGCACGAACCATCGGTCCACTCCCAGCAACCTGGGTCCAAGAAGGACGCCACCAGCCAGACGACCAGAAACCACCGAGTGTATCACCGACGCCAGGTACTCGTGTCTGTACCCATCACAGATGATTCTGCCTCTGGTTCCAGAGATGAACCTGCACCCATTCGTCGACGACCAGCAATGTGTACACATGAGACTGCTGATAGCGGTTCTGCTACCGACAGACCTGGTATCGATGAGCCGGATGTTGGTAATAGTATCATAGAGCCTTTGATCAAAAAGGAGTCGAATCTACACTGCAATGATAATGTGATGGATGGTAAATCGGAGACAATTGCTGCTTCTGCTTGTGTCGAAGGTCTTCGCAGCGACCCTGTGATTTGTGTGGCCCTTCTTAGAGTACTGCTGCTTACCGCCGTACATGAATTGCTCAGCCTTCTACGAAATACCCTAAAACAATAATTGAAGATCTACAGATTAAAATATGTCATTTGGACTCTGTTCGAAGAAGATTAATAAAAATTATTGATTTTTTTTCTGAATACGTATAGTTTATTATGTGTACAATAAATTTTGTGTAACAAAAAATATGCCATGTTTTATTTATTTTGAAACACCCCTGCTTTATATAAATGACAGTTTACTTGACCTCGTCACCATTCGGTACAGGTCGATAGCACGCGTGTCAATAGTAAATTATCTCTGGTGGTTGAAACATGAGTTACCAGTGTGTTCTAGCGGATGAAACTAAAAATAAATGGTCAGTACATAGATATGACATGACGTGGAAGGGGTCGAGCGAATGAGTAATTGACCGATTAAATAACCAATAAAAAATTGACAAGGGCCAGTCATGGTAGGACCTCCTATAATTTAAATGTTTTAATAATAATTATAAATATTTTTTATAATTTTTAAAATACATTAATAATAATTTTGGATTTTTAAATAATATTTTTAAAGTTTTTATATTTTTGGGGATTTTTTTAGAATGTTTTGGCTTCAAGGTCATCCAATCAAGGTTGACGAGATGGACACTGGTTGACCTGGCGAGGGTCAGTCGTGTCGGGAGCTTAGTCGATCCATCTTTTATCGAACACCGGACCTCCTACATGTACATCCTTAAATTATTTATTTATTTTTCCATTTTTTTTATTTTTTGTAGTTTTTTGGGGATTTTAGAATTTTTCGCATTTTTTTCAAGGTCATTCAAAGTCATGAGTACAGGGTTAAGGTCATGGATCAAGGTAAAAGGTCACCTGATCCAACATGGTGGTCGGGTGACGTCACAACATGGCAGCCGGCCGGCTCCTAGCTCCTATCCCCATCCCATTGTGCCCGACTCATCATAATCATTCTACTAACGGCTCTTAATTTGCATGTAAGAGCAAAAATGAATGTCCAGGACGAAGGCTGGTGAGTATGCCCAAGACGCTCTACGCATATTTCTGCATTAAGTTTTCACTTCCTTCTTCAGAGTGTGTGGATGAGAGACAGAACAACATCCAGTCCTGAACTTAGGAAGTAAACTGTTCACACTCAAAATTTGTATACGGCCAGAAATGGAACCCAAGGACTTCGGCCCATCTATGTATCCTAATAATTAGACCGAAACGAAGAGTATACAAATATAACTGTAAATAATAAATATGTAATTACGTTGAAATTGCTGGCGGAATCTGTAATCTGCAACATTAGCTCGATCATGTTAGGAAATCCTATTGCATCCTTTCGCTTCTATACCAGAAGGTCTCATTTACAGGATTATTTCATGGGCATTATTCTGGGACTTCAGCTTGCCTAAATATATGCACTGCGACTGTCTCTTAGATAACGTTAGCTATAACGACAGTTACTAGTAATAGTCTTTACATGGTATTCTGTAAGGCATATCTTTATGGATGTCTTTGTAGTGGCACATATATTTGGCAAGGGTACCGGCTCTCACCTGAAATCCACAATTTGGTTTTTTAAATAATATTTTATAGATTACTGCCGAATACCTATCCCATCTTATAATAATATAATGAATTATCAATAATGTAAATGGTATTTGTTACTTAATACATTTACGAACATTTTAAAATTAATCATCTTTTGTTCACAACGCATATTCTCCAAAGAACCTAGTTAATTTTGATTATCAAGTGATAGAATCACTGAACCCATGACCGAATAAGTAGTTTGTTCTGTAGTTATGGTAGAGGTTGTCTACAACGAAAAATGTTATACACCCTTTAAATATACTCTCGGGTTCGTTTGCTTGGAATAATCTCAACACAACTGCCATTTTCGCTACATTAATTCATAAAGGTATATTATTAACCTGTCTTTGTATAAAGAAAGTAACGAGACATCCGAGAGACAGATATGACAAAATACTGAGTAACAGAATACAATTTCGCTTAGCAAAGATAATTGTGTCGTAACTGTCTTTACTTAAGAAAGCAATAGTTGTGAAATACCGCTCCAGGAAGGGTGACAACCTACGGAAGACACCCAAAAAATGCCATCAATACAGTAGATGCTACCTTCGCACTAGAATGCACTTTTTCGAGTGCATTAACACTCATGTGCAGCCACGTTAAACTCTCAGATGCCACAGAAAGTTTGTACTCTAACCTGAAAAGTGAAGACTGTCCCAAATCACTTAGGCTGTATTTAATTGCGAGCCAGAGAAATCTGCTCCACTGGACCGAATAAAATACTTCTTATTACTTCAGTAACAAAATTTTACTCATATAGTGGTGATTTCAATTACTCACTTATTTGACTGACAGTCAGAAGCATTCTATCAAAATACTTTTAGATTAATAGTTTTAAAAATAACTAAAATCGATGGTTCAAATCTAGAGTGTAAGGGGTTTGCCACTAGCGACTCACCGCAATTGTATTGTTCACAGTTAAACTTAATTTTCTGTGCATAATTAAACAATTTTGTAGTCAAGGTTGTTGTTTCATAACGACTTAATATTTACCTGTTTATCTGATCTGAAAGGTTTGCCAGTAGATTTTCGTAGCGGAGCAAACGGCGGAGAGAGCCTGCTAGACCTCTTAACTTCTGGTGTCGAAAGATCCTGGTGAATATCTTTAACTATCTCTGGCTCAGAATGTCTTCTGGGAGATTCCCGATTACGTTTCAGCTCCACTCTACTAGATGCATCGGCCTTGTTTCTTTGGGCCCTAGATGCAGGAGACGCCAGTGTGTCCGCAGTCGGTGATGGGGTGACTCTAGAGTTGGACTGCCTGCTGCCTCTGGCATTTTCGGATGATATGCTTTGCCTAGAAGCGCTAAACCTAGATGTGGGTCTCGTCCTTTCGATCTCTTTCCGCGCCAGATCGTCTTGGTTCACCTCAACGGACTTAATGGGCACATTTCTGACAGCCAGTGGACTTTCCTGCTTGAACCTGGTGCTGGAGACGTAGGCAGCGGCTTCTGGTATGATGTTAGCCTCGGTGGGGACGACGACGAAGCTCTTTGTGCTGGGCAGTGGCAGGAGGTTCACGTCCTCCGATGGCACTGCCAGCTCGAGGTGGGACGGGGTCTGGGCGACATTCCTCCAGTTCCTCGTCGTCTGTCTTGCCCCGACGCCGTCCCCGCTGTCAGTTCGGGGACCCCCGGCTCTCCTCCTGCCAGACGAGCGTGTCTGCGAGTCTACTTGGTTGCTGTCCCCTCTGGAGGATAGCTTCTTCCTTCTGTTGTTCTCGGGGACATACTGTTGCCGCTGGGTGCTTCTGCCCTTCTGGCCAGCACTTTGTTCATTTTCTTGGGCTTCTGGAGAAATCCTCTGTGGCCCACTACTCTGAACTGGTTTCTTCGCAATGGGAGCGTCTGCTACGTGTTCGGTAAGCGCTGGTGTCTCGTCTATGGTCTCCATAACAGGTATGTGGTCTCTTTGCGCGGATGTAGCCTCCAGTATGGCCCCGACTGTAGTTTGCTGTTCATCAGTCTCTTTGACTGTGGGAGGGATTGGTGGCACTGAGGTTGTCGTGGTGCGTTCTGTTGAGATTTTGGGTTGATCCAGCTGCTTTCTGCCACCACCGCGAGGGCGGAGCACTGCGACGTCATCTGTGGAAGGAGTCGCAGAGACTTTAGAGCCTTGACGTCGGCTAGTCCTTACGGTTTCTTGTTGGACTGGTGCCCTCCTGCCTTGAGACGGACTTCTCCTGCGGCTAGTATCTTGCGTGTTTTCACCGGCAGAGTCAGGTGGAGTATTTCTAGACCTCGATCTGTCACCCCGAGACTCGAAAATAGCTTCGTTGGTGGAAGCAGCTTTCCTTCTCGACGGAAATCCAGACCCATCGGTGGGGTTCCCCCTACTAAGAGGTGATCTCGAAGGATTCTCTGATGAGGAGTAAGGTGCGCTCGTAGAAACTCGTCTTCTGCTGCCACTGAGTCTTGATATCTCTTCTTGGACGTCCGCCGTAATCTGGTCCAAGTTATCGCTTCTCCTGCTGATGAAGGCTCTGCTTTCGTCGCCGGAGCTGCTTGCTGCTTGTCGCCTGCCGATGGGTGCCTGGTGGACCCTCTGGCGGCTACCTCCAGATCGGAGGGCTGCGTCCACGGAGTTCTCTTCCCTGGTGGGGGGAGAAGTCCTCCTCTGGGTGCGGGGCGACGGCAGCTGCTGAGACACCGGTGTGATGACCGATGCCGCAGCTTCGCGGTCGACCTGTGCAGTGACAACACAAAACACCAATTAGCAACCGAATATGGTAATATATGGTCACACAGTTTTACCTTGCAAGCACTACAAAGCGTTATTTGTCGTATATATATGACTCAGTAAATTGTTTATTGTAAACACAATATCAGTCATAGAAATTCCTACATCTATACTATTGGGTTTACAAGAGAACACATTACTTAAATGTAAACATCTATAGTACAATATTAATAAAACCAAGAGTCTGCTTAATAAATTCCAGATTGTCACTCTTATTGGGTAGATATTGTTCTGGGATTTATTAATTCAGAAAACTGCGAAAGATTAGCCGAAGTCAAAACTCAATACTAAAGGCCATCATTAGTCTAGACATACAAGTATGGACATTCGAAAATTATCGCAATGAAGTGATGAAATGTTACTCGATGCACTATGAAGATAATATGATCGTGTGAAAATAAATTGATATAATATCAATAATTTAGCCCGTTGTTCCGGTGAGATTTGTCATATGATCGGTATTCTTTGTTACTAAAACAACATAAATTAAGGTTGTATGTTGTAAATTATTTTCTGTACTGACTGAAATGTTTCTAAATAAAACTTTGTGGAAAATAGGTTATATCACTATTACAGTTATAATTGTGTCACTGTTTACAGTCAAAATTTATATATATATAANTCAATAATTTAGCCCGTTGTTCCGGTGAGATTTGTCATATGATCGGTATTCTTTGTTACTAAAACAACATAAATTAAAGTTGTATGTTGTAAATTATTTTCTGTACTGACTGAAATGTTTCTAAATAAAACTTTGTGGAAAATAGGTTATATCACTATTACAGTTATAATTGTGTCACTGTTTACAGTCAAAATTTTTATATATATATATTAAATGTTTGTATAATAACTGCGTGAAAACAACGTGGAAGTGTCTGTGGTACTGTTATAATAATAACAAAAATGTAGATGTTTTATGCCAAGCAAAATGACATTACAAGTACTAAAAATTTCAGTTTTTAACGTAGTGCCAGTATCTAAACAATATAAATGTAGAATTGTCCATTAAATGGAGGGTCATCTTCAACATACGAAAACCGTTTTGCGAGCATATCGTTCCGGAAGGAAATGCATTAATCACAAGAGATAAACTTTTGTTCAATCGCCGTACATGAAGGTGTCTGTTGTTTCTAAAGCACTGAAATGCAGTTTCCTACATTATTGTTTCCTTTAAAAATAAATAACTAAACACAAAATCATCGTGAAACCATTCGAAAACTTATTTTACGTTATAAAGCCTCGCTTTGTGCGCCTTGAAAGACTTTCGGGGTGCGACCTTCTTGTCAGCACAGCGACTAACCGAACCTGGCTTGCGGGAGACTGTGACTGGGCCAAGTGGCCAGCGCTAGTAAAATTATCCTTTCATTTCCAGTTCATTGGCAAGGTGTGCTCATCGCCACCAAGCTAAAATACTAAATGTTTTTATGGTAATAATAAAAGTAATTATGTTTTGTTCATATTATGCGGAATATAATTAACGTATTAATATATTAGGCGAAAAACTGAGGGAATTGATTATTTTCCGTCATCAAAATTCAAGATATTTCTTGCTATAGGCTGTAATTGGTTAATTGAGCACTTTTGAAAGCCCTGCTTTATATATACTTTCCTTCTCATTGTTGTGTCCTGCTATGCCTAAAATTAAGATTGCTATCGACCTGATCACTTTATTCACGAGCTATACAAGTGGAACGTGGAATTGTTGGGCTTTTAAGTGTATTTTTAATATGCAAAGTCGCATTTTACTGTGCATAAAAAAATGCTTTTTTTTATTTGCTGAGATCTTGACGGGGAGTCTGCGAGCCAGTGTCTACTGTAGCATGCGCACACACACACACACTATATATATATATATATATATATATATATATACACACACACAAACACACACACGGGCAGTGATTATTTAACAAGTTGACTTTAAAAGGAGTGTCCTTTTTGTCGTAAACAGCCTTTAGATTTTAAAAATGAAGAATTCTTCTGCAGCAGATGAAGTCTATGTTTTAAACACGGTAGAAAGAATTTATTTTGCCCATTTTTGCTAGCAGGGGCTACTCTTTGTAACTATTGGATGCATAATTCTTTTTGTTTTTGGACCCCTTCGAAGTTCCATTTCCCGTGTGTTTCTTCTATCGTGTTGACGATAAGCAGAATTACTTGTGTATTCTTATACCAAATTTTCCTGTGGAATGATAATGTAAAGCACCAAAGATCAGTTATTTTTGTTTGTATATTTTAAAACTATCTTGTATAATTGCCAAGTTAGTTCTGTTTGATACACAGGGGCCAGCAAAAAAACCTAGCCACTACAATAAAATAACATGATTGGCAGTTTTCGACCAAGCGTTTTGTCTTAATGCGACCGAATAATCTAGCGTGCGCATAAGCTGGCATTTATTAACAGCTATCGAAGAAAATATTTACTGAATCGTAAAAAGGTAACAGGCAGAAAATCGATGGTATTTCGAAGCAGCTGCAATGCGACGACGTGATACGGTTTAACCAATAAGTAAGATACCATTGCTTTGTGCAATAACCCCTCCTGCGTTTATGCGGTGCAAAAAATATTTAAAGTAGTTTCATAAAATATGCTAATGTATGCATGGTGCTGCACTTAAATAAAATTTTAATACTTCCCCAAAGAGAAATTTTGGCCATAAATACAATACTGTTACATGGGCGCCTTGGGAGGGGGGGGGGTTTATCTNGGTTATCTGAGTTCGTGAGGGGTGGAGGTCTTAATAAAAATAAAAGAACAAAATTTGATTTCTAATTATTCATACAGCTATTATTTACAACGTTAAACTATCTATCTCCACACTTACTCTTTTTTATTTCTTAGCGAGCGTAGTATTAAATGTATATTTCAATTCTAATTAATGTTCTCAATGTCGCTGTTTCGTTATAGTCAATTAACTAATACTCATCATTAACACACGTTTTGTCTGTCTGTTGCCATCGTTTGTAATGTCTTTCACTCACGCATCCAGTCCAATAGTCCAGCCTGCCAGCGGCACTCTTCACTTTTTGATACTCGCAGTCTCAGATTTCCCTTCCGCTGGTCACTTCTCCCGTCGCTCGTCGTCTATCGCTGAAACTCAGCCACTCATCCATTCAACAACAACAACCACCGGCCCGGAGGCCTGACTTGCACTTTATACTCTGCTGGCCTTGACCTGGAAATTTCGATCATCCCCGCGTCACACTTAGAGAAACTAGGGTAGTAAACCACTAGAAAATTCTTCAGACAAATACAGAAACTCAATACAACCAAGGTGAGCAGCGCGCGCCGCAAAAGGATTATCGTGTCCATTCACATTTTAGTAACAGATATGTGGTTCTTTGTTTAGCGCTCGCCTATAATTCAAAACATTCCATTGGCTTGCTTTCGCCGCTATCATATAACTGCTGTCCTTCACTTCCAATCGCTCTCACAGGATACGAAGAAGTGAGCGCGTAACAATACTAACGCTAACAATTCAATTTGCAGCATTTTCAAAGTATTCTGTTGAACTCTCCGAACTATGAAAAATTAACGAAAAAAGTATTTTGGATTATGAAATGGAATCGGTATGATTTTTATGTTAAATAAATTGACAGGCAATGGTGGTTGGGTAGGAATGTGGGGATGGGTTCATCGATACATATCACAGATGCATTCACAATTTACCATATAATTAGACCATAAAAACGACGAAAACATTACATATATGACTGTAGAGAGAGTTTGCATTCCTAGTTGCCGCGTGCTAACACATCACGTTCTGCACACAGCAGCCGTGCTAATACTCCCGAAACAACACGAGCTTCTGTTATTCGCGTAACTTACAAAACAAATGATTAGTCATGTCAAATTCTTCGCATCCGGCTGGTGTAGGTGGCCAAGCCAATTAAATTCTTATAAATTATTTATATCTATCAATAAACCTTTCCCAACACTCGACAGTAGGTTTATCAGCCTCTTCGGCGATGTGACCACGTGACACCAAGCGCATATTACTTTACTGCGTAATTTATCAACAAGGCTGTCTGCTATTAACTCAACAAGGCAGTCTGGAAGTAGCTTAAAACTGTTCCAACAACCTCCCTCCCCAGCACTTGAAGTTGAACTGGTCGACCTCGGACTTCACGTTTGGTACATTTCCAGGAAAATAACTCAAGGACACGAAATGTGGCTTAGGTACCTTCAAATGTATTCTCAGTTCAGAAGCTTCACTGTTTCATATTGCAGTGTAGGTCTGGAGGTAGGTTAGGTGTTTGGCGTAATTCACACCCAGAAAGTTAAATAATTTTCAAATAATCCAACGCCCTTTATAATTATTATCGTTTCAATTTTTAAGATATGCATTATGTTATTCTGGCGAGGTTAAAAATTTTAGATACAACTACACTTCGAGTTTAAAAAAGTATCATGAAATATTTTTGACGCGTGATAATGAAAATATGCATTTTATTATTGCGTACAATATTCCAGAAAATTTAATTTTTCCTTGTGTATTGCATGCTAGTGTTTTCATATAAACACCTTTTATTTTTAAACATGTGAACATATTTGGCTTCCGAACACCGATAGTAAATTACACTAAGCCCAATCTACCTGCAGCTATTTTGTGTCTTTGAAGAACTAATGTAAGCAAGCGAAGGACGACGTTGGAATGACCATCAAGTATATCATCGCTAAGGAGGTAATGAATTTACTTGCAGTCTTGTGGTTGTCTAATGGCTAGCCCTTCATTTTACGACATAACAATAAAGGTAAAATTATATTCTATAGCACTATAAAATTCCCCTAGCATAGTTTTCTTAGAATTTCCATATATATATATACTCTTTAAGAATTCTTAAGAAATTCGACACATGAATTCATATATTCTTTAAAATATCAATAGCAGTCAAATCTCACAGGATAATTCTTGATAATTTTCCAAGTTAGAACGGGTTGCCTCTTTGTGCCTCCAACAAGTGTAACTTTCGATGTCGGGGGTTCGCAAGTGTTGCGGTTACGCACAAAGGCGCTCGAGGCGATGGGACCTCCTGATTACAGCAGGCCCCTAACCACGGTGCTACTGACCAGATGATCATAAGTAACGATCCGTGCTGGTAGTTCTCGAACCGTTACAAGCGCAGCTCGTGAGCGTGGTGCCTTCAGCTGTCGCGGCCTGCATAGACCTCCCTGCGTCACAGTCGTGGCAACTTGCGAGTGGGGAGGAGTTGCATTGTCCACGTTCGCACCGGAGTCTACAGCAACTTTGCCTTTTACAATGTCACGAACGGGCCAAAGTAACGTTACTTCTACTCAGGTTGGGAAGATCGATGTTATAAGTTTGGCAACCAAACATTTTAGCCAGTAGGTAAGCGCTAGTGTCGCATGTGTATCAGATTTTTCTCTATTTTCTAGGTTAAAAAACGGGATAACTGCAATAAACATAAAACAAATCACGTAGGCTAAAACTTAACTTAAAAGTGACCTCTTTGGAACACTGCGCACCTAGCGGCGGACATTTTCCCTATGCCGAACTTTCCCATAAGAAAACTCGTTCAGTCCCTAACATGAGTAGAATTAACCTTAGCCAAAGTAACTAAAATGGACTTCAAAAATAGGAAGAATGATACGTACTTAACATCATATTGTCTATTCGCGTTTTCTTCACACGTTTTGAATCAAACCTTTGAAAAATCACCCCATGTATGACGTGCTTGGTTATTTCATAAATATGCCGTGTGGCATAGGCGTTTTATATTTCTGTTAACATAAAAGTACATTGTTTCCCGTTAACTTGAAATTTTAGTTATATTTAATCTATAAATTATAATTTTTCATTTATAGTCAATATGAATAAAAACGGCGAAAAAACACGTGTGTTGGTAACGCCTAGTAAAAAATAGTCCCTATGCAAAATAATATTACACTGAGTGCCCACGAATGCGGTGCGCTGTCCTTTTAGTGTAATTTTCTAAGCTTTGTTTGCACGAGACCGAGGAATATTCGGAAAGTAAAATTTTAGCAGGGCTTCATAAATGTGTGAAGGAACCGTGAATGGACCATAACAATAAACTTCAAAAGCTAATATGTAAGAGATAAAAAAAATTGCATATGAGTAGGCCTATATCAACGACGAGAAATCCCCCCTCTGCGTTTTAACCTATTCGAGCACTGCTTACAATAACTATGCGTCACCACCTCAACACAACGCTTTCCGCTAGGTGGACTGTAAGTGGTCCTGTTGCTTGGCCACCACGTTCGCCCGACCTGAATACATTAGACTTCTGGCTATGGGAATTTGTTAAGTACTACGTGCACAAGACACTCGTCGAATTTGAATAAAACCTGTTTAAGAGAATCGTGACTGTATGTAATAAAGTATAAAGTACACCCGGTATTTTTTAAAGGGTAATCTATACTGCATTGCACATATCGCAATGAGATTGGATCAGAGCATTTTGAAAATTTTGTATGGAGATGTTTGTATGTAGGTAAGTGAAGTATCTGTGATGACTGTAATGTCTGACATCGTACTCTTAAGATAGTGTCAGCGCTGTTAATAGGAAAAAGGTATAATGCAAGTTTGTCAACACATTTATTGTTCACCATAAACATAATAAATGCATTATTGCATAGACACGCAACTGACCAAATATTTTATTAACCTTATTTCCGGCGTATTAGAGGCAGGTAAATAAAAAATGATATTCATTCATACATCATAATATGCAATTTTGCACGATTTTATCAAGACTAAAGATTATGTTATTAAATTAGGAAGTAGGATAAAAGTAGAGTAGAGGGTACCTTTAATAACTAATGAGTGAAAATTCCAATCAAAAGGCTGTAAGGCTAGACTTTATGAGAGCACTTCCTTTCACAATTTTTAAATGTGCACTTCGAACGGTTCATATGGCGACACAGTAAAAACCGGGCCTCCAGAAACGTACCCCTCCATAGTTCTATCTCCTTCCAGGGTTTTAGAGAAACAGAGTCCTAAATGGGGAGATGGTACAAGAGAAAGTATGGGAATATGTATTTATGTGGATTTGGGATCAATAACACCCACCTCTTTTTTTTTGCGGAATTAAAAAAATTGCCTGTTTTTTCTTTAACAGATATCTTAGAGCCTTCGGTACTGTACAGAAATGTCGAGGTTATACTCGCTGGCAACTCATACACGTTGTTTGCCAATACAAGAAAAAGGAAAGGTTTTTAATATCTGTTGTAACGGTTGTAGTACTTTGGCAAAAATATTACTGTGATAAGGTTTTTCCCTTAATATTTTTGAGTGTCAAGTTTTTAGCCTATATAATGGTTGCTAGTAAAACTGATAAAAATGCTACTTTTACTTTGGTGCAATTATATATTGCTCTTTTTTAATGAAATAAAAACTCACAAAAGTCACTATACTTAAACAAAAAAAAACACCACCTTTGTGTAACATTATTTGAACAACTGACGATTCACTGAAATTTGTTTTGCCTACGCATAAGATATTTCTAACCAACACCGAAGATGCTCCTTGGCTAACACGTTGCCGCTTGTTCGGTAACCATCGACCACACTCGGCTACTCTCGCCAGTATCTGTGAGATGTGATTTGAGATGCATTAGGGTTGGCTGTCGGTGACGCATTAAGAAACAACTATTTTTAAGCAATGATAACGTAATTATTCTGAAAAGACGTTTCTTGCTGCTACACAATTTCGTGCACGTAAGATGTATGCCGTAGACTGCGGACTAGACTTCAATAAATATATTTTTTGTGATTTACATGATTTTGCTGAAAACTTCGATGATGTCACAAAAATAAGTTAATTGCCATTGCTGTGCACACTTCATTTTGTGGCGTACTTACAATAGCGCTAACACTAACGGGTCATTTCGTCGGGTCTGCGCTAAATGATAAGCCATATATCTGATGCTTTTCGATATATAATTGGAATAACGTTTATTGCAGCAACACTGGCTCTGGTCTGAGATTCATTTTGACAAACAGGCCGATTACCTGGTCTAAACAGCCAGCTGCGCCCGATTACGGTGTGATGAAAGGCACGGAACAGATGCCTGACTCCGGCGTGTGTTCGAATAAAGGAGGCTAATCAGGTGAACGTAAATCATTTGGGCTGTTGGTTTTTGCGACGTGTGTGTCTAAGTCGTGGTTCTGTAAGTTAATGATATGAAAACACCCTTACTGGTCTTTATAAACATGGAATATGCCGGAATCAGATTAGCTTAAATTTGTTGACGTACCGGTTTCACTCGTCACAAATTACCGAGATATAAAAGGCATTAAATACCAGACTTATTTATTTCTTATTTGGCCAGACACTTTTCAACTTATAGACATCGCATACGCTATTTCAAGCAAATAAAATATTCTATATTTTTTCGCATAATCACATAGCAAAATTGAAATTTTTCTATTTTTGAAAAACATATAGTTAAAGCTACCTCACTAGCAGAAATGTGGCACTTTAAATCCGGAAGGGGGGCCAGGGAGGGGGGAAGAAGTGGGCGCCACTATCTACCGCAATATATCCGTGGAATAAAATCCATTTTTTTTCCTTTTTCGTAAATAAAAATTTAATATAAATACAATATACATATTTTTGGTCTGTATCTGTTCCTAATTTTATTTTAAAAACTTTTTCTTGTGAATTTTTTTAATTTTTAAAACAAACTAATTTTATACTTTCTTATTTCATGTTTATAAGTTGTTTGACTTATTTCGTGTGTCAGAAAATTATTAAAATTGGAATTTTGACATTATATAAAAATGCAAAAATTATGAAATACAAATTAATTTTTAAATGTAAGAAATTGTATCAAATGTAATGTCTACGAGTTGAATAATGACTGGTGCAAAATACGAAGTACTATCCAACGTCCTCAAGGAAGCGTAACTAAAATGGAACATCTGATTTCTTCGTTGGCGTGAATCCCGTTCACTGGCTTATTCGACAAAATTACTTATTTCCGTGTCACGCCGTGCAGCCAGGCGGCAATTGCCTAATTAATATTCCGCAATCGTCTTAATCGTGACGGAGTCGCTCAGGCCTCCCATCACTTTTCTGGGACTGGTGAAGGGAGCAATACCTGAGTCCCGCTTTGCACAGCTTTCGCGCGACAGCAAAAAGTCGCATCGCTTCCTTTTCTACGATTTCTTAATTATTAGATACATTTGTTATTTTCTCAAAGATGTCTTCCTTTCGATTGGCCCATCCACGGCGAACGGCGTGGCTCACTGGACGTGATGACAAACAGAAATTGGTTCATTTGCAGGTAAACATACCACATTAATTTTAATTAGTCATTTAATTTGCACAACACCAGTACTGAGTATACATTAAGCAAGTATATGCAGAAGAAAAACGGTTTGATGGTATTACATAATTTTACATTAGCTGTAGTTTAATAATAAAATACAACCTACGGGGATAATTAGTACGGGA
The DNA here is from genome assembly GCA_002778355.1 of Clitarchus hookeri. NCBI lineage: Eukaryota > Metazoa > Arthropoda > Insecta > Phasmatodea > Phasmatidae > Clitarchus > Clitarchus hookeri. Next base: position 618,304 of record NQII01000572.1, read on the forward strand.
CTCAACTACACGGTGACAGGAAATTCCTATTTTGTTTTCCTCTAAAAATGAACGGCGAGGCACAACGTATCATAATGCAGATGAGAGTCAAATGTAACAAGGGGCCAAGGGAAGGAGAATTGTTCCTCCCTCATTCAGTTATTCCCCTGTAGACGCTATTTAGGTTTACAAAAAACTACCTGGCTGAGAAGGTGGAAGGTGTTAGCAAATCTTACAGGGTACGACGTATTCTTAGGTACACTGGCTCGAACATTACCTTTGCAGCTTGACGCACCGAGAGGCCTAGATGAGTATTCAGCGGTCTTACACCATTAATACATGCTACTGAAACTTGTTGAAATAAAAAAATTAATTCAATTGACTTTATCATCTTTTTGTTTTTTAATTATGCACATACTAAATAGTGAAAAATCTTAGAAGAATATAACGAAAAACTAAAAGTGAAATAAGTTGTAACAAAATTTAAGTTAAGATTGCTTATAAAGGATTTTATAAAAGTGACTGAAATTAATTATTGCTTATATGGACCTACAAATTATTGCAGAGTTAACGAATGTATTTTTGTATAATTAAATTCTAGCTGAAAATAAAATGTGTACACTAAAAGGCAATTGAACCGGTGTCATTATGGTTTATTAAATCCCAGCTGACCCTTCCTTCCCCATACCTCCCTCATCGTACACTCCTGCGTCCGTTTGTTAACTTCGAAATATTCCACCATGTAATAACGCTATTGTGACATTACTTAAAATTGTAAGTTTAACAAGAATTTCATAATAACTTTATAGCGAGAAAATCTTTAGAATAAGCGTTTTATAATTTATGAGGATTATGTTACTTCTCGCTCCCCATATGTACTACTGGCAGCATTTTCATTGTAGACATTTTTCACTGAATTAAATACAAAGAAATTGTAAGCAGTATCATCTCTAGTAATACTGTTTGTACGAAGAAGTGTTTTAAGGAAGGCGGTATAGGTAGTTTCAAGGTTACTGAAATAAGTATAATTTCCNAGTATCATCTCTAGTAATACTGTTTGTACGAAGAAGTGTTTTAAGGAAGGCGGTATAGGTAGTTTCAAGGTTACTGAAATAAATATAATTAACGAGGTTTTTTCAGGGGTAAAATTGATGAATTAGCGAGATTCCAGTCAATGCAAATAAGATTTTTAGATTTCTTAGAATTTCTTATTTCTGACTTAAGAGTCTTTACGAGTGATTTAGTTTACTGATTTAGTCATATTGTTTTTAAGAAGTATTTGTTAACGCAAAGATTTTCCGGCGGTATTTTGAATAACAGAACCGTACAACTGATTAATACACACTTTTGTGAGTTTTAGTAGAGCACTCATACACCGAAGAGCCAAAAAAACTGGCACACCTGCCTAATATCGTGTAGGGCCCCCGCGAGCATGCAGAAGTGCCGCAAGACGACGTGGCATGGACTCGACCAATGTCTGAAGGTATGCAGGAAGCATTTCACACCATGAATCCTGCAGGGCAGTCCACAAATCCACAGGAGTGCGATGCGGTGGATATCTCTTCTGAACAGCACGTTTCAAGACATCCCAGATATGCTCAATAATGTTCATGTCTGGTGATTTAGGTGGTCAATGAAAGTGTCTTAAGTCAGAAGAGTGTTCCTGGAGCCACTCGGTAGCAACTCTCGATGTGTGGGGTGTCTCATTGTCCTGCTGAAATTGTCCACGTCAGTCGGAATGCACAATGGACATGAATGTGTGCAGGTGATCGGGCAGGATGCTTACGTATGTGTCACCTGTAATAGTCGTTTGTAGACGCATCAGGGGTCCCATTTCACGCCAACTGCACACGCCCCATACCATGACAGAGCCTCCACCAGCTTGAACAGTCCCCTGTTGACATGTAGGGTCCATGGATTCATGAGGATGTCTCCATACCCGTACACGTCCATCTGCCCGATACAATTAGAAACAAGACTCGTCAGACCAGGCAACGTGTTTCCAGTCAAGTTGTCAGGTTACCGCCACAACCACCCGGGTCCGGAGGCGTAAAGCTTTGTGTCGTGCAGTCAACAACGGTACTTGAGTGGGCCTTCGGCTCCGAAAGCCCATATCAATGATGGTCCGTTGAATAGTTCGCACGCTGGCACTTGTTGATGCCCCAGCATTGAAATCTGCACCAATTTGAGAAAGGGTTGCACGTCTGTCACGTTTAATTATTCTCGTCAGTCGTCGTTTGTCCCGTTCGTTCACGATCTTTTTCCGGGCGCAGCGATGTCGAAGATTTGATGTTTTACCAGATTCCCGATATTCACGGTACACTCGTGAAATGGTCGTACGCGAAAATCCAAATTGTATCACTACTTCGGAGATGCTATGTCCCATCTCTCGTGCGCCGACTATAACACCATGTTCAAACTCACTTAAATATTGATAACCTGCCATTGTAGCAGCAGTAACCGATCTAGCAACTTTGCCAGACACTCGTTGTCTTATATAGGCGCTGCCGACCGCATCGCGTTACTCTGATTGGTTCAATACCTCTGTTATTTGCATACGAACGCCTATACCAGTTTTTTTTTTTGCTCTCCAGTGTTTATAGTTACTGTAGAGTAACATACACAGTTGATTCACATTATTATGGCCACTCGCTAATGTACAAAATAACAGCATTGTTCAGCACGAACAACAGCTAGACACCATGGTGGGAAATTCTAAGATTCGTATAATGTTGGAAGGTTGCCAAGGATATCTGAAACCATGCATACTGCAGTGCATATGGCAGATGCTGAAGATGGTATGGTGGACGGGACGTACAGTGAAGAAGACGATCGAAATAGGTCACAAAACAGTTCGATTAGGTTCAGGTCTGTGCTAGGAAAATAAACTGAAGTCCTGATCGTACTCCTGCACCTCCCCCCCCCCCCGGATTATTTTGGCCGCGTGACACATCACAGTGTCCTGCTGAAAGACCCCATCCTCTTCAGGGAAGACAGACGATAAGTTTGGACGTGCATAATCTCCAAGGATGGATAGATAACCAAACGTTCTGTGCGTGCATTCCAGAGGCACGAGTCGACCCAAACAACTCCCCCAGACCATAATGCTTCCGCCACCAACATGCTTTCTCCCCACAGTCTTTGTGGTGTGATCGTTCTCGGAGGTTTCTCACTGGACACGTCAGAGCCCATCTGTTCGGTGGAGCAGCAAACGTGACTCTCCTGAGAAGGCAGCCCTTTGCCGATCAGAAGACGGTCGAATTTTGGCACTGCCGTGTAAACTGAAGCCGTTTCCGCTTATGAGATGTCATCACCATAGGTACAGCGATAAACTGTATGCTTTGGAGGTTTACTGTCGTTTTCGACACACACGTACTGCAGCTACCTGGTTCGATTGAACGGTGAGTTGCCCAAATGTAACGTTTCAGTGGGCACTCACATACCTTCGCAGCCGACGTTCACCTCTCGTATTTTTGGTAAGTGGTACGCCACAGCTTCCACGCCGTTTCTTTTTGTAATGGCACCGTTGGTCCAGTCACGGTCTACTTTCGCCACAACAGCATGCGATAAATTTGAAAAACTGCGCTGTTTCGTAAACACTGTCTGATAGTTCGCGCGTTTTATCCATGACAGAAATGACGACTATTTGTTTGCAAAGTGCCCACGCGCCATCTTATGTATCCACTACGCCTGTTCGCGACACGAGCCTTATTTCGTTAGCTACGCGTTGCTGACGTCAAAAGTAGCGAGTGGGTATAATAATGTGACTCGACTGTGTATAACTGTCCAGTGTGTAGACGACATTTTTGAAGCCATAGTTCAATAAACAATAACTAAAACAAAACTGAACACAATTGTTGTAGTTCTATAACATTCATCTTAAAATATATAATTTTTATTACTTAATTTATTTTTGTATTTATGTCATTTTAATATAAACATGGTTTATCATTAAGGAAATTGCATCGTTGTAACACTAACCTCATATGACACGCGCGTACAAAATCTACTTTAATAAATAATAAGTGTGTTTTAAATGTGTATTGTTAAGGCTTGATCACATAGTGCGGAAACAGGAAATGTATACAGAAATAGATGTAATGGTCGTTTGATTTTTCAGCCGGCAGTGATTTCCACTACAAGTAACACATAGCGATAATATTGTGTAAAATTAAACCGTAGGTCTTAACTAGTGTATTTTGGCCTTTACATTTATTTAAAGGCTGTTCGCGGTTATCTGAACACTTTTAAAACCAACCTTTGAAAAATTTTACTGCCCGTAACTGTATATATTTTAACGTAAGCACCGTCTGAAATACTCGTGGTTAAGCTGGCAACGAATTAGAAAAAAAATTGGTTTCATGTCTTAATGTTGTGTTAAAGTGAGATGTTTAAAATTTGTGGACATTCAATTTATTTCGCAATTTTATATTTCGTACTTTTATGAGTGCTGTTAGTATATTAGTAAAATATTTCCGTGCACAATAATTTCACGTATTTACTTGACCGACCCATGAATAACGTGAGAGGGTCCGTGAAGAAAGGATAAAAAATGAGCAGAGAATTGGATTCTAAGCAGAGCTTTTAAAAGTTCTCATTTTACAGAGAAGAACTTATAGTAAGTATTCGCTTTCTATCTTACCGTATGCACACAAACGGTTACCCTACTCGCACAAAAAGGGGACGCTAAAAGCGCGTATTTTGCGTGCTCGAGGCATAGAAGCGCGGAGTGGAGTGGAAAGATTTGGACGGCTCTTAACATCGAGGTCTTGAGAGCCGATAGGAGTGAAGCGAGGCGAGGGCGAAGCAGCGCCGGAATGCAAGGGCTGGGGAAGCGGGAGATCCCCGAGAAAACCCGCCGACAAGTGGCATCAACCCACGTGCGAAAATACCCGCCGGGAAGCGAACCTGGCACACCTAGGTTAAAAGCGAGTAGTCTGACCCCTACGCCACCGCAGTCCCCACAGAAGCGCGGAGAAGAACGTTAAAGGGGATAACAGCACCTCCATAAAGTGCTCCGTCGTCCCTATGCACATTACACTCAATTGGCGCGCTGGCAGAGCTTTTCGTGGGACTTCAAGGAAAGAAACAATAATTTAATGACGTGATAATAAATATGAAGCCGTATTGTATATCCATATAGTTCTGTAGAAACTTTGTGTCTTATTTTCTTCCTTAAAAATGATTTTAAAATGCTTTTTTTAATAATGTTTACTCTCATAAAAAGTAAACATTAGAGATTAAACGAACAAACGAAACTAGTATCCGGACATTAAAAGTTATTAAATATTATTCGTAAGCAAATTGCATTACAAAACCATAGCACCAACAGGTCGCTTAGGTATTCTGTCACATAAATAATTGCTAAATTGGCTTTTGACCGATGCCTCAGACCGATATTTCAAGCATGGCAAAGAGCCAGGTTCTGATTATTTACGGCCACCACTATCGTTGCGCAAACAGTCTGGTTGCTCTTGAGAAACGCCGCGTCGTATCAACCCGTGTTTCGTCCAGGACACAATATTGCAAATAGCGGCAGCCACTGCGTGCCAAGACGTGAGGCAAACCTGTGTCCGAGAGCGCTACAGACGCCAGTACACGCGATAGGATTCGAACCTACAATCTCACGACAGACTTGAAAGCTTTCTGATACCATTCCAACAAAGATATGTTAGTAAGAAAATAATTTTACTTGTAAAAACACAGTTAAATTTTACGTGAACGTGAATTTCTTGGTGTGTATGGCTCTCGTTGAAATGAGAATTCTTTAAATCCACCTCACAAGGAATTTTGTGCCAATAACGGCCTCATTTTGACGTTTAATGTCTACAATATTGTTATTAGCGAATTAAGTAAAGTAGTTACACGTGTTAATGCTATTATTAAAAGTGCAATGTTTTACTAAAGACCGCATAAAAGGTTTCCTTGTGTTTCTAGACATCAGGATGGCCGACACTGTAATGTACTGGGTGTTGTTGCTCTTCGCCACGGAGATCTGGGTTAGATTCCCAACACAGACCCTTGGAGTTTTTTTTTAATGGTTGATAGTTGTGGCTTATTTTTGTACTGCGAAAAGCAATGGCAAATCATTGCAGACTCAAACTACTTTGTCGTCCCGTGTGCGAAATTCTTTCCATCACTCCACCGATGTCTGGTTTACTCTAACTTTCGGGCTGTCAACTTCGTAGAGTGAATAATATAGGTAAGGTGCGCATGTCAACTGCGCAGTAACCATTTCTGCTTTTATGTCTACAGAACCGTCAAAATTACCTGGCTTCCACTAAGATTAGTACACTATTAACTAAAATAAGTACTTTGATATGCTAATACACTACTTTGGATTAAACTGTTCACGCGAATACTTATAATCAAGTTATGCAAACGTTATTTTCGTAAAAGGGCGTAGAACTGAATGTAAACAGAGTCACGTAGTTGTTGAAACATGCGAATATAACTATTATTTTAACAACTCTTGAGCCAACGTTAAGGCTTGAGCAGAAGTTGATAATCAGTCTACTTCACATGTAGCCTATTCTATATTTATTGTATATAGTGCATAGTTAGTTTATTATACATATTATCACATATGAGAGTAACTATCTGATTTAAAAATTATATTTGTTTTTATTGACAGTTTCACAATCTCATTTGATGGTATGAATAATATTTATTAATCCCATTTCAACGTCAATTTTTACATGTGAAAGAAGAACACACAATTGCCAGTAGTGAAAAAAAGCTGGGGTTTCAAAGTTATTGTCAGAGGAACCTCGAGCATTGATTTTTTATGCGAAACTCTCTTACTTCCCATTAACTTATTAAACACGTTAACAGTGACTGAATATGTAATCAAACAGACACTTGCAGATTTCTCCAGCTTTACCAAAGGTCCCAAGCTCTATTTCTAATTAGCGTGCGGAATATCTTTTCCCGAGATGTTCTGTTATCCTTTAACTGTCAAAATATGAGAAGCGATAGGAAATATTTGGAGATCCATTCATAATACATGCGTAGTGATCAGATATATTTACGATGTTAATTTGTGCTTAAGAAATACTAGTTCATACAAAAAATTAAAAATTCATATATTGTTTGAAGATATAAGGAACACATATGTTCTGAGGATATACTTAAGAGACATTTAAATTTGATACAATAATAACACAATTACAAATAAAAATGCGAAATCTCATTCGCGATAAGGTCTTCAGTCGTATTATTTAGTCATTATAAAAATTTCTCACTGCAGATTTTTTAGGTTGATTTTATAATTACCATTTGACGTGGTTGAAAAATAAGTGTTAACGTGTTAACTCTAACATTTCCCATGCAATGCAATCTGGTATCGATGACTTATCGGGTTGGTTGCAGTGCTAAATTGGTGGACAATGTTTCTGCACCGCATTCGTAACTCAACACAGTTACTTCAGGCTTGCTTGTGTTTTTAGTTGAGCTTGCCGTCCCTTGTGTGGTGCAGCTTGTTAGCAAGCACAAACGGGATGAGAGTTGTGGAGGTACCTGCAATGTACTTGTTAATAAAGCTGCTATGGTCGAGGTATCTTGTAGGCGAGTGTTACTCGCGCGCCTGTTTTCCCGCTACTCTAACACTCAAGAGCAGCGCGTGTTGCCTATCTGCAGGCATTACAAATCTTGTTTCGTTAAATTTAATTTCTTCAAACACGGCGGGGTGAATCAAAATAATACAATCAAATTTTTCGTTAATTTTTATTCAGCCCCAATTTTCCTTTCAAATAGTCTGAGTAGTATTTATAATAATTCGGGTTTCAGGTCCTGCTTCAGAGGCTTACACTGTCCTCAGAACTCATTTTGTACCAAAACAAATAAATATGTATTAGCAATTTTTTTAACGAAGAACCTGCAACCGATTTAAGTGATTGATAATGACTCTATACATAGTTAAATAGTTATTTAATGAAACGAATTCAGAAGTGAGTACAAGTTTTACTTCAGTTGTACACTGTCCAACACACATGCGCGCGCACACACACATACACACACCAGAACACAGTGAGTTTAAATTTTTCTTAATTCTCAATATATAAGATAACTCGTATGTGAATTTGACTGCTATTAGGGGTAAAAGGCAAGAGTTATATTCAACTTATAGTACAGAAAGCCTCATTTGTCCCAACACTAATAACTTGTTTCTATTATTTAAATAGAGAATTTTAACGTTTTAAAATTTTCGTGTGTAATTTTAGACAAAACCCTGCACAACAAACGGAATTTCAATTCAAATGTTTGATCGAAAGAAGGATAGCCTACCAGAAATCGTAAAATCTATAGTCAGAAATCATTCTTAGAAATATGTGATTGTTCTGGCTTCCGTTTGGCTCTTTGTAACGGCTCAGATGTCGTACGTGACTAAAATGAATTATATTTGTTATGGCCGCAACATGTGTGTTTACAAATAAATATAATGTAAATTATCATAAAATGAAATGAAATAATCCTGTACACTATGCATACCTGTCCGCAATTTAATTTTTACTGTAGTATTTATTTTCATATAAAATATTTGTCAGTACTTTTGTAGCTTCCCTGTTTGTGTAATGAGTTTATGATAATGTTACATCAGAACAAGACAGTACAACAGCGAGGCGATATGTTATGGATTGCATTTTCTTTTCTAATAGTACGAGCACCATTTGATATGTCATTAAGGACGTTGTCCACGTAAAAATTTGGTATTTTTTATTTAGTATGTTAAACTTTTATACATTAGAAATAATTACTCGTTCGTCGCAAAAAAAAATNAAATTTGGTATTTTTTATTTAGTATGTTAAACTTTTATACATTAGAAATAATTACTCGTTCGTCGCAAAAAAAAATTGAGCGCATTGTTTTCACACAAATCAATATCAAAAGTCTAAATTGTAATGTCTTAGAAATGGAAACNAAAAAAAAATTGAGCGCATTGTTTTCACACAAATCAATATCAAAAGTCTAAATTGTAATGTCTTAGAAATGGAAACTAACTTACACACGGAAATTAAATAATTCACACTGAAAGAATATGCCGAGAGTTACTTCAAGATATTTATATATAAAGTCATAAAAGGAATGTCTCTGCTATTTCAAAAAGTTACCGAAAAAAAGGAAATTCTTGCATATTTTTTTATTTGTGGCTGCCTCTATTTTTTTTGTAAAATAACTTTTGCAAAGCATACCGTAAAATGTATTAAGACAAGACCTTCAGTCGCCCTTGTTAAATTAATTTTGGTTTATTTTAATTTTACATTACAAAGACCATTATATTTTAACATTCTGCAAAAACCATTGGATTTTAAAAAATTTTATCTGAGGAGAAAGTAGTAATATGTGTCTGCAAGTTGAACGGTATGTGGTACAAATAGAAAATTACAAAAATTTTTCGAGGCAAACGCCCTTAATCTGATAGGTGACAGTTCAGCGATCAATGTGCCACTTTTTATCTTCTCAAACGTTGAAAAGTTGGAGTCGACATAACGTACGCGAGACTCCTGGTTTTTCGAAATCATAAAAAAAAATTGTAGATCACGCACTGTACTTTTATTTAAGTGAGAGAATGCGCAACATGTTTCACGCAGAATTATGGTTTATTTGACTCGTATTAGAACCTGTACGGAAATGTGGTGTGTTNGAATGCGCAACATGTTTCACGCAGAATTATGGTTTATTTGACTCGTATTAGAACCTGTACGGAAATGTGGTGTGTTGTAGGTAAATGCAGACGTTTGTAAAATTTCAAAGGCTTAATAAAATACATATTTATTCTCCGTTTTCTTTTTGGTTTATTTAATATATATTGTGGATATGTGGGTTATCCTGATTACTGCATCATGTGTTTTTTTTAAAGAAACGGCTTCGCTTAAACATACAGTTAAGCACCTGTGCAGAGGCTGAATTCGATCAAGAATATTACGACATTTAAGTCCCGGATTGTAACAGTTTGCAAAGAAAAAAAAAAGCAGGAGGAAAACACTTGTTCTGAAATTTTACAGCTTTTTGTTACATCACGTATGTTGAACTACGGTTTTATAGTTGAGTGATATCGTTTTGCACATAAAATTAACAAATTTATTGGCTCCGATAAAATATGTTGGAACAGAAATTTTTGATGAATGTTATGGTTATTATTAAATTATATACCTAGTAGAATAATATTAGCCAAGTGAAACTGTGTAGTTATTAAAAAAAAGTAAAAATTTTACAAATTTGTTGATTTTCACATTTGTATGCGGCATCAAAAAATGAGAAAGCATACGAAGTAATTTCAACGACAAATGTTTCCCTAACAATTCAACGTTAAGACATGGAACTACTTTATCCATAGTCGTTACCAACTTGACTGGGCATGTGCCCCTTTAAAATTATACGCAGGGTAGAGGCAGTGACATTTTTCAAAAATTGATTCCCAAAGTACTCAGTTTACCGTGAACAGCGTATACCTAGTCAAAGTTGTAGTGAAAAAACCTGCAGTTACAGTAAGCAGGGATTTTTTTTTATTTTCGATGCGGATTTCAGGAATGTGGAGTTGAGGGCGGCGTGAAGGCGACTTACCAGGGCGTGATCACTGCCGACCCTGCCGGGCGCCCAGTCCTGCGGGGGAGCGGGGCTGAATTTTTGGCTGCCCCGGGACACCCTAGGGCCACCATCCTGCAACACACACCCCCGCACTGTCGTCACGCTACCAACAAAATATTTAAAATATTCGTTTTTCAACGGTTTTTTTTTTTTTTTTTTTTTTTAAAGTTTAAAAAAAAGATGTACTACTGGGGTTTTTATTCTTTAAACATTAATGTGATGTATTTTTTAATATTTTTTGTTAACTTTGCTTCTTTCATAACTAACTAAAGGGACTGGTTTTTTTTATTCACGGTATGACTGCAGTGAAGGTACTGTTTTCTTACAGTAGCCACGGCTTATTTCTAGCTCTTTATAAATATCTCCACACTAATTTGATATTGTAATTCCACTGAATTTTTTACAGACTGCTTGCAATTAATTGAGGACTTTTAAAATAAACATTTGAAAAATGTCACCCGACGGAGGGAAAGTAATTACATATCTTAACTTTGAGTGAAACGTGTACGGTAAACATTTGGTAGTAATGAATGGGTTTCTTTAGATTTCTGTTTATTTTAATGCATGTAAATGTAAGAATTAGCAGAGTTGTAAAATGAAAGTCAGTGGATAAGCTAATGCTGACGCGCGAATCAATAAAATTAACTGGGAACAAGTAATTTAAAGCAGTGAAATTCTTGACATTCAGTGGGGAGTCACAAATAAATCAGTGAAATTCAACCACTATATTAATTCGTTATCTGGCACTGATTATCAGTTCCTCAATATTCGCTGTTTCCACTGCTGATTTGGCTCAATTCTCACTGGTTCAAGTTTAGAGTGTACCAAGAATATCCTTTATTTAAAAAAAAGTACGCAATGGAAATGAGATTATAGTAAACTACGTAAAAATTGGTAACATAAGACCCGACGCGAGCATTTTCCTAATTTCTAGTGCCAAATGAAAATACGCGACTATGACAGTGTTGCTAGCTGGCCATTCACGTTAGGAACAACTAAAAAATCCCAGTGAGAATTATTTATAGTGACATTGTCGGAGAGTGTTATAACGTTTCCTAAGAAGTCTTCATACACGAAATGGTTCAGAAACGAATAATTTGAAACAAAACCTTCATATAAGTGTGGTATGATTTCAACGGTGTTAAAGTGAAGCGAAACATGCTTTCAGTTACTATTAGTGTTTCCTGCGAGTGAGGTAGAGTATTAAACGTCATATGCTGTCAAAACCGACCAAACTTTCTTGAGCGACAAGAAAACTAAAACAGTTTTAAAACTACTTATACGATGAATAATTAATTATCGTTTAAGATACAGGGGCAGGTAAAACAGGCTAGAGCTAGCGGAAAACGCGATTTAATGGAGGTTACAGATAATTATATGATGAGAAGGTAGGTTCTAGTACAAAGATTTAGCGGAGAACAAAGAGAGGGAGAAGGACGAGGAAAAAAATGATGATGATGGACATTATTATATAGAGTATTAAATTAAACTGTTCTCATTTACATCAGCGTTTTAAATGTAATGTCTTATTGTAGACCGTATACTTTACATAATTCCTGTGCATGAAAACAATTATGATAGACCATGAAATTTATTTACAACGTATGAGCGTAGGTCATGATTTTAATTATATTTTATTGTTCAGTAAAAACAGTTAAATGAGTGCATTCAAATAGATAACCATTTTAATAATACTAGGTGGAACATTTTATATTGTCAAAAATATTTTACAATATAGTGTTTAAACTGAGATAGTTATTACTGTCTGTAATATTCACTTTTAATGTAAGGCATTTTTGATAATATCCCATTTGTGATGTAAGTAGAAGATCAAATCGATTAGTACACTATAATATTAGATTTATAAGAAATTTTCTTTAAATTGCTAAAACAAAAGAGTTATAGAACATTAATTTCATTATCTAAGACAATTTAATGGTTTAGGTAACCAATGCATTTCTTACAACTATAACAGAGACCCATTTTTTATGTGAAATCACGCACCAACCGGCAGAGCTACGCCGAGAAAATTTGCCAGAACTGCAGAGGCCGGGAAATGAGTGGAAGGGGTAGCTTCAGACGCGACTGAAAGAATTCGCAACGCAGCATTGCATACCCTGTCGGTAGAGAAACAATCTCATGAACCACTGTCTGCAGGTTTCTAACAAGATAAACGTAGTGTTTAAAGCACAGACCCAAAATTGAATTGAAATCAAGGTAATGAGAAAAATATTCAAACCATAAAATAGTCACAAACGATGATTAAACAGACTAAAATAGTTAAATAACTTCATTTATATAGCCAGATAAACCAGAATACAATTTACGATAATACAAGTCGTGATATAAATAGATATATGTCAAATAGAATTCAATTACTAATTAAATAAATCTTAGATAGTTCAAAAGGAGAATAAATGCATTATTTGCTGCAATAATTAAAATAATAAATGTAACGAGACATTTAATAATATTACTCGCAATAGTTGTAATTGACTCAAAAAATGAAAATCAATTTTCAAAATTCTCTAAGAACAGTGCCGCATTATAAAACTGCACACTCCTCGTGAATCATTCTGTATATGTAAGCAAAAAAAAAAAAAACTTAAATGGCGTGATTGCATGAGAGTTGCGATCAGTTGCCTTGTGAACTAGAGCAGCGAAACGATTACCAAAATTACTTCTTAACTGCACTAGCGAGAACATATTTTATGCTCTACATTGTCGAGTGTGGAACCGTGACCACGAAAGGGTAGCAATTTTTTTTTAATGACGGACACTTGCGCGTTGTAAGTTATCCTAGTTCTCACTCAAAGCACGCCCTAAGTGAAGGTGAAGAGATGTTTTATACTTGCAAGAACGCCTAGCAGACGTGGTTCTCCACTGTCTTGTTCGTTATGGCCTCATGCTGTCCCCCGGTGGTTGTTGAACTAGTGAAGGTTCCTCACCTACCCAGGAGCCGCGATGGCGCGGTAGTCAGACAACTCGCCTCTCACCAAGGTGAACAGGGTTCGATTTCTGACGGGGTCGCCCAGATCTTCCTATGTACGAAACGTGGCGGACGTTGCAGTTGACTGGCGATTTTACTCGAGGCACGCCCGCATTCCCCACTCTTACATTCTTCCGGTGCTCCATCTTCACCTCATTGTACAGTCACCGGTGCTCAAACCCTTTTTAAGCGCAGACCAAGATCATCGAACCCACATGCCGACCTCCCGTGGCGCAGTCGGTTGGTGCACCACCTGTCTGGGGTGCGGTTGATTCTGGGTTCAAATCCCAGGTAAGTCTTGGTTGTTAGTTTAAGTTAGGTCATAACTTAGTTTGTAAGCCGTCCCCTGATAAGTCTTTAGGCATGGTACTGGGGGACGTTAATAAGCCCTTTCCAATCCAATCCACTGAACTCACGGGGCCGCGGTGGCACACCTGCTGGAGCGCTCGCCTCCCACCAAGACGAACTGGGTTCGATTCCCGGTGGCATGCCCGGTTTTCGCACGTGGGAGTCATGCTGGATAGTGCCGCTGGTCGGACGTTTTCTCGGCGATTTCCCGTTTACCCCTCCCTTGCATTCTAGCGCTGCTCCTTATCCACCTCGTTTCACCCTCATCGGATCTCAAGAACCCGCTGTTAAGAGCCACTCGAACGTCTCCACTTTCAGTTCACCTCACTTAGCCACAGCAAGGCTGAGAACATGAGCGCTGAATCTGTCTCTGGTGGTTCGGCGCTGCCACCTAAAACCAGGTCACACTCTATAGAACATTCACGGTTACTTCAACCTTTCTGAAGTCCTGCTAAAGTTCTACTTGCAGGATATACCTCCGCCTCATGCATACAAAGCCTAGCCTGGTCTAGAAAATTACACCGAAGGGACAACGCACCGAATTCTTGCCCAGTAAGTGTAATAACATTTTGCATAATAACCATTTCTTGCTAGGCATCGCCAACACATATTTTCTCCCTGTTTTATTCATATTAATTATAAATTAAATATAATAATTTATATGGAATATAGTAAATATAGTAATTTAACAAAATATAAAATAATTTTATGTTAACACACGTGTAAAATGCTTGTGATACATTAAATATTTAGAAAACAACCAAGTACGTTACACATGGGGTGATTTTTCAAAGATTAAATTAAAAAAGAACGAAGAAACCACGAATAGACTATACGTGTGAACAACCCCCAAAACTCCGCTATACAACTGATCACCCACAAACAGAATGGCGAGGGCCTAGCGAATGGCGACGAGTTTGTATGTGGTGACGCTATGGGATTCAGATTTGAAAATTACTGGCATGAAAACTACAGGTAATTACCCCTTTCAGTCACAGTTTATAATATACGGGACGGTGCAAGGAAGTGACTTCAATGGTCTGCACTGTACACAGCAGAAAATAGTGTCGAATGAGGGAAGTCTTCCTAACGTGTGCGTGATATGTTCGTTGTTGAGACTATTTTGCAATTTCGTGAACAGCTGCTGCCAGCACCATACTGCACAGACACATTTCTGTTTGTCCCTAAACATGACCGAGTGTTTGCCCATACTAGTACAGCCTCTAAAAAAAATAGTTTTTTTGCAACGCCTAAAACGCTTTACCTATTTATTTATGAATGAAAGAGTATGCCGAAGTACCAGTGTGGGAAATAGTGTCGTAATAACAGGGTGCCTACCGTCAAAATAACAGTGGCTCATAATGTCGGATAAGCATGTGCAGAATTAACTAAAACATTTTTTCAATGTGGCCTTCACAGCAGTTAGTTTTACGTCGTGCGTGACGAACTAACCAATGGCTGTACGGCTTTGGACGTTTATATCGCCGATCCCGCGAGGCGGCGTTGCCAATCTGCAAATAAAGATTACGTGTGGGTTAAGATTCCTAAGGAAAAGAGCGAAGGAGTAGTTACGAAAATAAATAAAAATGGAATAAGAATGCGGAAAGATATCAAGTACAAACAGGTGGGCACCTTCAAGTATTTGGGAGGCACAGTAAAGAAATAGAGTAGAAACAAGGAGGAAAGCAGCGAGATGCATTTGCAGATGTGCGAGAAATATGGCATGCAAAAAAAATGCCGCTGAAGTGCAAAAAAATTGTTATTCAAAGCGTATCGTGTATCTTATTTAAGTATTAATATGAGACTTGCACCATGTCTGAAATGAATGTTAGGAAAAACCGTAGCAATGTCAACTATATAGGTTGCCAAAACCGGCTATGAGTGGAGGAATACACGACTTAGATGATGGTATAGATAATTCTATGCCGAGAAGGTAGGGTCAAGTATAGAGAGTTTGGAGAGAACAGAGAGAGAGAGTTAGGGAGAGAGGGACGATGAGAAAAATGATGAAGTTGAAATATGCAAGAAAGAGACACATATTGTCAAGACGATCAAAAATGTGATGTGATGGATAGTTAATTGCCAGTCAAGGGAATGGACTACAGCGAAGGAGGAATGGCGAAAAGACAGAATACGGTGACATTGCTGATCGGATCGCAGGCTGGAACAAGTAGTAGGTATAGGTTGTTCACGGTAAACTGAGAACTTTTGAAAGCCCTGCTTAAGATCTACATGTATACGCGCTGTGTATTCTTCCGCTTTCTTACACTTGGATGCATGAAAAAAAACTGAAAGTGGAAGAAATCATTTAGGTTTTTACAATGGTTTATCTAACACTTTAATTTCGATATTAAGACATGGAACTACTTTCCCTCCATCGTTACAAACTTTACTTGGTGAATGCCACTCAGTAAGCCCGTTAAAATATACACAGGTAGGAGCAGTAATTTTTTTTTTCTAAAGGTGGTTCCAAAAGTGCTCACTTTATCGTGAACAGCCTTTACTGAGATATTCTGATAGGTCGACCGGCTCACAGACATCATGGCTGCAGCATGTACCGGAACAGTGTCTACTATCAATTTAGATCAGATAAGATAACGCTGGCATACATTAATTGAATTAATATTAAAACTTGATTTGTTCCACGGGTTAAATTTTTTTAAGTGGCAGCTCTGCACACACTGCACGCGTACTGAACAAAATCACACGTATAAAACTCCAGACAACTTAAATTTCGATTCGAATACGGCAGAAACCCTACCAATTGGCTAAATTAGGCTATACAAAGTTAGACTGCGCAGTCATATGCATATTCGAGCAGAGGTCACTTGTTCATTGGCTGCCGTCACAGACATAACTCATTCTCCTGTTCCACCCGGCCACACGGAATGAAGCCAACAGAGTGCTGAGAACTTACTATTGGCTGTGAGCTGTGGAGGGCGCGTTGGATGAGCGGGAGTTTAATGACATATATGAAATCAACATATACTTGTATATCGCCTTTCTCATTCGCGCTATTTTAGTTCCATTATATATTTAAGTTTACGATCATTATTCATACTTCTGATTTTAGACTGCGTTGTTATAATGGAGCCTTATGGGAATAAAGTCCCCATTCCACTTTCTCCCAGTATATATTGTCATTTGAGTTAGTCAACTTAGGGTATAATTTACCTTCGCCTTATCACGTAAGCCACGCACGTATTTAAAACTTTTGTAGATATTTTACTTGGCGAGATTTTCAAAACCATTGCCAGCACGAATCCGGTCCCACTATTACCTTGGGCATAAGCGGGAACCTCAAACAGGGCCATTCTAGGCAAGGCCGTGCTCCCCCTTCCTTTCTTTTGACACTTGTGGGTGTCCTGAAATCAATCAGTCCCGCGCCCAGTGATGCCAACTGAGCGCTAGAATCAACCCCCCGGAAGCGCGTACATCAACTGCCCTCTCCTCCATTGCCATACATTTTAATTTCTTCACATTGAAATTCATACTTAGGGTGGCTATGGTGCTCGCCTCGCACCAAGGCGAACCGTGTTCGATTCCCGTCGGGGTCACTCCAGGATTATCGTAAGTAGGAATCGTGCGGGACGATGCCACTGGTCGGCGGGTTTCCTCGGGGATCTCCCGTTTCTCCCGCCCTTGCATTCCGCAGATTCTCCATAACCTGTTTCGCCCTCATCGGCTCTTAAATACCTCTATGTCAAGAGCGGCTTAAACCTCTCCATTCCGCTCATGCTTGTACCCAAATGGTAGCTCTGGTCAGAAAGAACTCGAGACAATAAGGTTCTAGGGATGTTGAAAAAATATCGATACATCGAAATCACGATATTATACCAACGATATATCGATATAAATCGTCAATGTATTTCAGATATATTTTATCGAAATCAATATCCTTTTGCAGGTATCGGGAATAAATATTTTTAAAATGCTCTTTTAACAAAGTTTGTAATGAATACAAAAATTGAATTTAAAAATAACTATGTTTGCTTTGGCATCGTTTACCAAAAACAGTCGCCACATCTTTCTGCAATGACCGGTGTCCTCAATGTGTAATATTGCAAGCAACTTCACATTTGTCAAGTCGTTTATTACATAAAATATAGGAATCCAATTTACAGAACATCGATATTTTTCTTTATATAGTTTCGTAAACGATACTTTTATGAATAACCAATATTAATAATATCGATATGTTTTTCAATATCAACATGCTACCGGGTATCGACCGTCTGCTCGGTCGTGGCGGGGATGCGCCCGAGTCTCCCCTTGCACCAAACACAGTCTTCGCCTCCTCGCCACAGGAGCGCCACGCCTTAGCTATAGTCTATTTGCGGTTTCTTCAAATTTTTTGAATCGAACCTTTAAAAAAACACCGCTTGAATCACGTATTTTGTTGTTTCCTAAATAAGCCATGTACCAAAGGCATTTTACACTTGTGTTAACATAAAAGTTGCTTATTTTGTGGTTAACTTATATTTTATCTGTAAATTGTAATATTTCGTTTATAACTAATACGAATAAAGACAGATATAAAATAGACGTGTTGGTAATGCCTATTAAGAAATAGTTGTTATGCAAAATATTATTACACTGAGCGCGTACGAATGCGGTGCGTTGGCCCACCGGTGTAATTTTCTAGGCTTTGTTTGCACGAGACGGAGGGATATCCTGGAAGTATAATTTTAGCAGGGCCTCAGAAAAGTTGGAAGTAACCGGTAATGGAGTGTAGCAGGCAGGGGCCGCTGGACGGCCACTGTGAAAGCGGTCGGTGGGCTCGTGGGGCGGATGTGGATACCACCGCTCGTGTTTCGACACTGCCGGCAGTCGTGTTGCCCGGCCAAGGTGAGCGGCCTCTGTCTGTGTGGGGCCCCGCCAAACGAACCTACATTTCCACACGTCTGCACACACACACACACACACGTCCAGCTGAGAGGTTTCCGGAGTCCAGTGTTTGAAGTCACCGAGAGTGGAGTGAGCGGAGAGATCTGGTCATGTTCTCAACATCCAGGTCTCGAGAGCCGATGAGGGTGAAGTGAGGCGAGTACGGACAGGCGCCGGAATGCAAGGGACGGGGGAAACGGGAGATACCCGAGAAAACCCGCCGACCGGCGGCATCCTCCCCGCGCGATTCCTACGGGTGAAAATCCGGAAGCGACCCCCGCCGGTAATCGAGCCCGGTTCGCCTAGGTGGGAGGCGAGTAGTCTGAACCACTGCACCACCGCGGCCGCGAATGGTGTGTCGAGAGAAAAGTCTCTTCGACGTAGAACATTATCGTTGAACTACAAATGTAAACCATATAAGAACACTGTTTTTCCTTGTAGCATTGCCACGGTCATTATGCTGGAGTCACATAGCTTCCAGCAAGCACGACACTGCACGACGAGAACGGCAACAACGACAAGACAAAAATACTTTCAGTCCGACTGCACGACAGTTTACACGAAGGTTAGGATTTTTCGTCACCATGTACAACGCCCTTACAGAAGAAAAAAGTTTTAAAGACTGCGAACAGAAGGGAAATTTGGAGCACATGCTTACAAAGAGTGCAGACATTACACTAAAGCACTACAAGGTATATGAATGTTAATTTTGTGAGTTTAATCCGATAGGGGCAAATAATTTTCTTTCGCGATATGCATATTTTCCTCTGTAGGGAACGCTAGTCAACATATGTATTTTGTTTTGCAACGTTATACGTGCTTCACGTCACGAGAAACGTATAAATCGTTTCTTATCAAAAACGGCTGTCCGTGCGACGGTTTTCATCGTGGCGACGTCAGAAGTGTCTTGTATATGATTAGCTGCTCTGTTCCAATTATCGTGTTGGACGTACCGTGTCATGCTTGTCGGATATATATTATTCCGTGATTACTCTAATGCGTATATAGCAAAAATTACCCCATTTCAGCCATAACCAATTTAAAAATAATACCGTTGTAAAGAGGCTTTAACGCATATAAGTACTTACCTATTTCATAAATCGCTGTAAATGTAAAAAAAATGTATATTAAAATCAATATCTTTTTTCAAAAGTTGACTAAAAAAACTATTTACTTAAGTGGTAACCAGTTATAAGGAAGTTGGGACAGGAAATGTTTCCTAGTGCCTATAACTGTTTCTGGTCGTATGTTCGCTCCGCGCTTTACCGTCCTCCACAGTGACGTCTGGCCGTAAGAGACGCACGCTGCGTTCAGTAAGTCCAACTCACATTGGGGCAGGTCGTGGCCAGCGCCGCGTTCAGAAATTCGAACTTAAAGCCGGAAACGACCCTAAAGGACGAGATAGAGATCATTGTGGTGTTGCCAGTTTTTAAGCCATAAAATGTATTCAGAGTTCATTACTAAACGTTATTATTTGACAAGGCATAGTATATCGCCCAAATGATTTAATAGCTTTAATATCAATGGAGTGTCTTTATTTGTTTACCATGTGGAATAAATTACAAATAATTATTGATTACCTTCTGAGAATGACTACAGAAGCGATAGTAATACAAGAAGTCAAAATATAGCAGACTGTAAAGTTTAATTAAATAATATTATATACCCTAACAAAGTCATATTTTCAAAAATTAACATCAAACGTAAGTAATGGCAAAAAAATATATAAAAACAATATGGCGTCCAACTTTCCCTAGTAAGAAATTCTTACTTGTAATAACCAGTTTACTGCACATTGCCTCAAATGTAAGTTGTTTGCTGTCACAACAGGATATTTAAATGAAGCTGATTGTCTGAAGAAACAGAGAAAAGTAGAGAAATACTTAAAACAGAAAGGTTCTTGAATTTAATTATTAAAATTGATGACGGAATGACCCAAAAAGTACACAGGTTGGTCTAGCCATGAAGTATAAACGTTCAATCACAGTTACCCCTGCGAAACTTCTTGCTCGCTGTCACCGATGTTCTACTTCAATGAACTTTCTAATGGCGTAATTTTCCTTCGAACTGGAATTCATATGGTTGGTACTACCGTGCAGTCGTATTGATCATAGGGCACCACGTAACTGGATACGTTATCATTTGCACGTCAACGGTTAAAGATTATGAATAAATAATTATGTTATGAGTTTTAAGTGTCAGTGCACCAAAGCTAATGTTTGTAACTAAATTCAGTGTCCTTGTAATTGAAAATTTTTTTTAAGGCAACGTCTAGCAGCAGTTCATAAAGTGACAAGCGATAGCGCTTACGGAAACATCTATGTTGTGCGACGAGCAGCAGAAGTAGAAAGAAATTATTGGGAATGTACTATCCAACGTGAAAACACCAGACTTTCATAAGGTAACATTTTTGCGCATCACGGTTAGTGTGTCTACAAAATGCCGTAAGACACTTTTGTCCGTAATTTTACAATGTATAACACAGTAAACAGATGGCACGATTACATCTCCTGTGTTGTATGTACACCATTATTTTGTTGTTTCCTCTGGAAACTGCATTTTATTATGAAATTATGTTATGTTAACGTACGAAACCATTCTGATAGCAATATCTTTAAATACAATTAAAAATAATATATTTAAATAACTGATTACTACATATATAATTTTTAAATTAGTAACACGATATTTAATTACCAGCCGAATATTTTAGTGCTTTAATATCAAGAGCATGCTCACGTTCACGCCCATTGGACTTCTAACCTTTTCAGGAAAACATGTGGTGTTACCATTGCATCAGTTCTTTCCAGGTTGCCGCAAGAGCTTCTTTCTCTCTTGCGTTATTGTATGTCGATTTCTCTACAAGAGGATTCAGCTTCAAAACTGGCAACAACTTATCTCGGAGTCACTTCTCACCACTTGTCAGATTCAAGCGTTGGTTATCATCTCTATGTACACAGAAGAGCCAAAAAACTGGAATAGGCGTGTGTATGCAAATAACAGAGGTATGGAACCAATCAGAGTAACGCGATGCTGTCGGCAGCTAGATCGGTTACTGCTGCTACAATGGCAGGTTATCAATATTTAAGTGAGTTTGAACGTGGTGTTATGGTCGGCGCACGAGAAATGGGACATAGCATCTCCGAGGCAGGGATAACATTTGGATGTTCGTGTATGACCATTACACGAGTGTACCGTGAATATCGGGAATCCGGTAAAAACATCACTATCTTCGACATCGCTGCGGCCGGAAAAAGATCGTGAAAGAACCGGACAAACGACGACTGACGAGAATCATTAAACGTGACAGACGTGCAACACTTTCTCAAATTGGCGCAGATTGGATTTGTGGACTGCCCTGCGGGATTCATGGTGTGAATTGCCCCTCCTGCATACCTACAGACATTAGTCGAGTCCATGCCACGTCGTCTTGCGGCACTTCTGCGTGCTCGGGGGGCCCTACACGATATTATACAGCTGTACCAGTTTTTTTGGTTCTTCAGTGTATCTCCCTGCCCACGTATAAAGTGCTTCTACTAGTGAGCAGGCTCATTCTGCCTGCAAAAACAGTAACAAGTCACTGCTGCTATCCTTCCGCTCTTGTTTCCATTGCTCGGGGACACTTTTTTTTACATGAGTTGAAGAACAATTTATTACGTAGCTATGTAAAACGTGGTTCAGACAGTCTCTTTTGTTTCGAGGTATCTGCCCAGAAATTGTTTTTTCTCACCAAGTCACTCTCTCCAGAGGTGAAGAAAAGAAGCACAAAAGAATTTACTGGTGAATTCCAACCTTTTCATTTTGTTGCAATTTGATCAATTGTCTAATCGAGCAAAGCGTTTAGATTAATTTCCAATATATTCAAGAACACATAGGAAAAATAAATAGCGTGCGATTTACATAACAAATACGAAAGTAAATTTGATACAATAGAATATGTGCGTTCGTATGGGGTTCATGTATGACTAGTCCCCACAAACTCAAACAAATAAAGCTTACAACTGTGACGAAAGTTTTTGCTTACGTAGTCATTCACGAAGGTTTAAACATACGACTGTAAAACGCTGTATAAAATTTGAGAGTTTGGAAAAATTACGGTTATTTAACAAATAGATTTTTCCGAAAATAATTTGTTACGCATTAATTGGCTGTCAAGATGCTATAGAAAGAACTATGGAAGGCGAAGTTATAATCGTTTAATTTGTAGGCGTATGCATTGCAATGTTTTCTATGGCTATTATTATACGTCCAGCCACGCTAACACATTCTCTCACAAAACGTGTGGTCTGGAGGCGTTGAAACTACCGAAGCTTGAGTTGGCTGCGCAGGCAGGGAAATACGAGCCCAACAACCAGAACATCATTGACCCAAATCCGCAGCCGAGTGCGGCGTCAATGTCCAGTGGCTCGCAAGTTGTACACGTCAACCTTTCGGCCTGACGTTCTACCCGGCGCGCCGAGACAACGCCTGCGATAAACTGAGACATTAGCCGCTTCGTTCAATCATCCAAACGACCAGGAACGTCCACCCACCAAGCACACGAAACCTTGACAGCAGCATATCTGACTCGTATTACAAAGTTCACTTTACTCACCGACTATAGTACGTCCTTGATAAGTTTCTGGACATGAATTTGAATTATTGCTTTTAACTTTCCCGCTTCTATGTCGTGAAATTTATCGAGGTAGGCTTACGTGATTTGTTAACCTAAGCATACAGCTAAAAATTCCACACACGTCCATGACTTACAGTAAAAGGAATCGGAACGCGCAACCTCGTCAGAATTTACCTCATCGATTCCTCCTACGAGGGTCGCCAAAAGGAATACGAATTATTATTGTTGTCATTTGCCACAGTCGAAGATAAAATACTGTAATTATGGGATATTATTTCTCCCGTTTATTGCCTCGATGCAAATCATACCTTCTTACTTTATAATCCACCCTTTAAATGAAATCAGTAACAGTTAGCACGACGTTGGCTAGCATGAGCAGTGGTGACCATATAGTTGAGGGTCGTTCAGTGTTTTAATTCCCTGACAGACTTGGGCTCTTGACAAAAGAACGGTTACAATGCCAAAATGGAAAAGTTTTCAGGTCCACTACACTCCATACTGGAGAAGCTAGAAGAGCACTCTGAGAACAGTCGCCACATTAGGACAGCGCGCACTGTCTCACCTCTCCCCTTCCACGTGAATTCCTTTCGCTGATGGGTATCGGGTGTCGAGCTCCTGTGGGGCAGGTGACAGCCAGCGAGCATAGAATCGAGAACACGAAGAGTGGGAGCACAGGGCCGGGGGCGGGTGAGTCTCTACAATAATAGAACCGGGTACACGAAGAGAGGAAACAAGCGGTAAAGTATGTAGCCGCAGATATGAGATCACAAACGAGGAAGAGACCGAGATGCGAACTAAGGGCAATGGCCATAGAGTTTTAATCGCAAAGAGAGCGTTATGCAGACACGGATGATGGAACAAATTGACGTTTAACATACCTGAACAGGTAGTCTTATCGCATGCGGAGGTACACAGAGCTGCACATCCTACCGGCCAACACCATACAGTCAAAGAAAGTTGTTTTTGTTTCAAATACAATTTCAACAGTTGAATAATGCGTGGCTTCTAAATGTACGTACATTACCCTCCTATTTAAAAAAAAACATTTTTATGTACGTATTTAATTATTTTGAGTTACAAGATCCACGTTTAAGGTCAAGGAATTTTTTATTAAGAAATGTTTACTACCCAAGTCCAGGACAGGGTATAGTTTGGTTCTTTCATCATATGTGTGCGGAAAGCCATAGTAAACCACTGCAGACATATGTACACGCTTACGGGGGAAAAAATCCGCCAAGGTGACAATCCACCACCAACATCGTCATCATGTCGAGAAGCAGGAATGTTTTGTCTCGATGTTGATTGCGGGTTGCCACCTCCTGGATCTTCCAGTCTGCAAGAACGTGGAATATGATTACGGGGGGGGGGGGAGTCAGTAACCGGANGCCGCCGCACCTGCAAGAAACCACGCCATCCACTCCCCATACCCCTTCACTGCACGGCCGGGCCCGGTCATGTGGCCGCAGTGCATTCGCCAACCACACTGCAGGAACTCTCTACAGTCTTAAGGTGCCTGCCTACCTGGAGCTACTTTACACGCCCGGGACAGAGAAGTGCACCAGGGGGATAAGGGCTACGCCTTCTGGCTCATCAACACCACTAAGCGCAAGGCTGAACTGGCGTGCAGTGTTCTCGTCGTGTAGCGTGTACCTTTCGGACTTCAAATAACGACCGTTTCATTTCAGTTGTGGAAAATCCGTAGCAAGGTTCAGTGCAGGGCCCTTGATTATTTTTGTATGTATCTGACGCGTATATATTGAGATGCAACACCTTGAAAAAGTCGTTTTAGTGATTTTAGGGTTCTCTGAAATTATGTTTCTATTGAGCGTGACATCTTAAACGCACTCAACAGACCTCGTCTGGAGAACGCGTTCTTTTCGTAGATCAGCATATTGGACGGACGTTCAGTATTTTCGTGAAGAAACGCGTGTTTCAAGCACTGTACAGCGCAGTTAAAATGCCAGGTAGGCGGACCCCTTAAGGTGGAGAGATACCATCCATCTTCAATTTTTTTTTACAAATATTCGTAATCAAACTTTATGACCGGACATTAAAAATCAAAGTTCTACATGACATGCAGTTCTATTCAATTTGCGGCACGCGCCTACATGTGGCCCGCCATACTCGTATGACCGGCCCGTGAACAAAATATTTTATTAGCAATTCTTTTATATGTTTATACTGTATATATTTATATACTGTACACATTTGTACTTCTGAATACGATTGCTTAATTTAACGTCAACTGTAACTATCATTAGCGTAAAACATGTAATAAAATTATATATAATTTAATGTATTAAATTTTTACGTAAATAAAGTGTATATGAGAGAGCCGCTTTGTAAAAAACGTAATTATTTGTAAGTGGCCTGTTATGAAAACTAATTGAATAGCCCTGGCATGGAGGGCTACTTTCGAAGTATGTGCGGTTTCAGTTATAACCGTATTTTCTCACGTGGGACGAAAATCATTAATATATGAAGGAACATTTTATTGCGGTTATATTTGTTAAATGAGTAACGAAAAAAGTAAGCTGTATTTAGAAATAACTGTTAAAGACGTTCCCTGGGCCTTGATAAGCTTGGTTTTCAAATATTGATTCTGGAAATTAAAGTATTGAGTAATATACTCGTACGTAAATCCAATAGGACCCCTGCCCTTTTTAAAATAACCCTTTCTTGCTAAAGGTATTTTGCGTGTCCGGGGCCTATAAGCGTGGAAGCGATAACGGCGACCTAGGCACACGCATCGAATGTCTTGTCACTATTATGCACCAGGTATTGAACTGGCATGCAGTCTTTCTTTCATTGACTCGCCTCGTGAGACTTTCAGTTGCGACCCTATCATTTTTTTGGTGTAATAATACATACAAACATGTGTGACATGTCCCCACTGTATGAGAAACAGACTTTACGTGAAGTTTCATACTTTGTGAAAAACTGCTATTAAACCTTTTTCACTTTAAATGCACGCATTACATACGTAAAACGAAAACGGAAACTATCATTCCGACGTGAAAAATGTCTCAAATGATTATTCCTAAGTATAGACAGTGCTCAAAATATTGGACAGTTTTAAATGACAACTATACGATCAAAAAATCTGCGCTCCGCTCGGAGTGGGCAGACGGCACCCTTAAATTAATTATTAAACTGTTGCTTTTAGTTTACGCGGAATAAAATAGATCCTTCTTCCAAAACAAGGAGTTGTCATAGGGGCCGTGCAGGCTAAGGGAGGCGCGTTCATTAAATGATGAGTCTGGACCGGCAGCGTTCTGTGGCTAGTCCCCCGACACGGCTCGGTTTATAAACACGTAGCCCTAAGGTGGTTTGGAGCCCACTCTACTCGGGAGAGTTCCTTCGTATTTATTCTTTCTCTCCGCAACTGCACAATGAAGAATCACGATTTTAACTTTCTTACATAAAAGCTTGAATTACAGTAATTTAAAGAAAAATTGTTGTTGTGTAATTTATATTTCATCACACTGTTTCCATTGTCTAGGTTTGAGAGAAACGTTGATGGTACTGTACGAGCCACAAACTTCCTCAAAATAACCATGAGCCGATAACCATAACTGTTCAGTCTGGTCCGAAAGAACAATTCAATCTGAAATTCGTGTTTTTATTCAGTCACTTATTTATCAACAAAGTAAGTTTTTCTTCGTGGTCCTATCTTCTGAAACATTTCAAACAACTGTTAAGAAAGCATATAGTTAAGCTATTACAGCGCTTGAGTTAAAACTGTTCAGGCAGGCGACCTTGCTCTTTATTCCGTGCAGTTCCTTTCTTTAAACCGCTTGAAAGTCCTTGATTCTTGAACGCTGTTGGCGAAAATTACGTCAACACTGCGCCTGCCACACAAAATAACGGAATGAAAGTTTATAGTAAATTAGTAGTGGTAAATCGCGTTAGAGTTACGACTGAACTACAAGGTCTTCTGACTCGCCTCTTGCAGTGTTCGGAATTACTTATGCGTGTTGGCATCATATTCTTCAGTGAGACCAGAAGTTGGGCGAGCATTAACAACGTCAATGCACACTTTGTCTCTCGCCTTAATAATCAAATAATACACTTGCTTTGACCAACGTCGTGTCTTGAGTGTTCGAAATCATACTATCGAGAAGAGGTTATTCTCAAGATATATCGGCTCTCAAGACCTTGATGTGAAGAACCGCGCAAATCTCTTCATTTCTTCACTTCACTCAAGATACAAATTACCAGGGACATTAAATTTCGTATCGGTTGTAGACAATCAGGTTTGATTCGTCTGTTAGTAAAAATATTGATTCAATCAAATCTTAACGAGTTTGGTTATATTATTAGCGGTGAGCAAAATAAATAACAAATGTACAATACGAGTGGTTGTACAAAATGCTGCTGCGTGTTTCTATTTGCATGAGATTCCTCTACTGGTAATTCATGATTGTTTTATAGCCCAAGATGATCCTTACCACATAGTCGATCGTATTTCGGGGCTAGTTACGAATGTCGTTAAAGATCAAGAATACTACTTAATTGTTAAAGGAACGGGCAAGTTTTCGACATCAAAATTCTTTTTTTACAAAAGTTTCAAAGGCATCTAGGAAAATGGGCGATACCAGTGCAAAAGAGAAACTGGAGCAGGAACCTTGAGAGAAAAATGGTTAAATACGAAGAGAAAGGCAAGTGTTCGATTTGAATGGCTGTGTCACGCAGTGGGAATAAACAACAAAAGTGTTTAGTGATTTGCAGTGTCTGTCGAAATGAAAGGCGAAAGGCCAAAGGGAGAAACGGCGTGAAATATAGCACGGGGGGGGGGGGTTCACGGAAGGAGGAGAGCAAGAGGACAAGAATGAAAACACAGGTTATTAGGCGGAGCACTGTGAAGCGGCAGCAGGGGAATGTTACGCACGCGTGCTGAGGCCAGCGCACACACCCACGGACACGCAGCGTCTTGTAATTACCCACAATCACTTGCGACGTGACCGCATTAATTACCGCAATCGCTCGCCTCGGCCTATCTCGGCGGTCGTGAGTCAACAAGCTGACTGGCTCCCCTTCCTCTAGCCAGCTGGAAATGAAAGTCTTGGGTCAATCCGTGGGTTATGTTGCAAATGACTGCGTGCAAAAGAGGCTCAATACGTAGGTAGTTTTGTTTACCACCAGAGAATTCCAATGAAACGTCCAAAACATTGTCTCCAAAAATGTATCCAGAAAGTTGAGTTAAGTGATTTTGGTCGGCGCTCTGCAGCGAGGTCTTGAGCGTTGGTTAAGGTTAAGCGTCAGTTAAAGTCTTGAGCGTCGGTTAAGGTTAAGCATCGGTTAAGGTCTTGAGCGTCGGTTAAGGTTAAGCGTCGGTTAAGGTCTTGAGCGTCGGTTAAGGTCAAGAGCAGCGTAGAATGTAAGGGCATGGGAAACGGAAATACCCCGAAAAAACCCGTCGACCTACGGTAATGTCCACCACGTTTCACAAATGCTAAAATCCGGGTGATATCGCCGGGAATCAGATCCGGTTCCCCTTTGTGAGAGGCGAATAGTCTGACTACTACACGACCGCGGCCCTCGATACACAGAAAGAAAAATTGTTGATGTTACGAAGTACACTCATTTCCTTAAAAATTAGCGCACCTGTAAAAATTTTTGTGTAAAAATTGGAAGTTGGTAAATAGGCAAATCAATGGCTGACACGCAAACTATTGACGTTCCATGCGCTGCGGTGTGCACATGCCGCACAAGGGCGTTACCATCGCTCTTCGTGTGGCGTATGTAAACAGCCCTCATAGCAGTATCTGACACGACGCGGAAAATAGACATCAGTCGTGATTGAAGAGGGACATGCACGCCAAGAATACGTACGAAAAAATTCACACTTACAAATGATACAGTTTTTGACAGAGGCGAGGTGATCTGCCCGTCATTTACGGCATTCAGATTTCACGATCAGCTTGTGTTGGGAGCAATGGACACGTGAAGGTACCCATGCACTGTCTATAAGTTCTGGATGGCACGGCAATAAGGAGCAATGACCATGTGAATGCCAGGCACAAAGCCAACGGCTTCCTTGCCAACCATCCAGCGACACGTCACGACTTCAATATATACTGTTTCTCTATCAAAGTTATTTCTCGATACCCTGAATACTTTTGCTTAGTCTGCCTTTAGCAACTCAAATGTTGTCGCCTTCATTTGCAGTGTTGCCAGCAGAGAACAACTTACAATGTTACGGACTTGGGAACGTGTGTCTTTAACGATGACTCCGGCACTTCTTTGGGAACGGATGACCACCGTGAAAGTGTCGGATGGCCGCAGTTCAGGGCTTCAACATCTCCCTCATCTTGCAGCGACATGCGTCCCTCGCGACTGGTCTGATGATCTGCAGAGCCGTCACATGTGGTCGTCCTTCTTTGACGGTAATGGCGGGGTTCGCTGAATGCACAGCGGTGCGTTGAAGACATCACGCGGTTCTCTCTGCTACTTTTCACAGCTGAGTGCCCAGGAGCCAGTCGTACACAGCTATGGTTTCCCTTGTACGTTTGAGTCAACATTTCAACAGTTCTGTCCGTGGCCTGCCCATTCTACCTGGAGTGTCATTCACCAAACATTTATGGGACCTGGTGGGAGGCTAGCTTCGACCATGCGAAATGTTTGTGATCTGGAATGATGACTTTAAACAACCGTGGGAAAATCTGTCACATGATGACATATACGTAGTTTGTTTGGTTCTATTCCCGATCTTATCAACGCATGTATTCAAGCACGAGGTGTCTCAACGACGTACTAAAGATGCCCTTGTTATAACGCCGCAAGTGTGCGAACATTGTCCTAGTGTAATGATGTTGTCGTCATTTATTTGTTTTTTTTTTTCATTACCGCCACACTAATAATAAAATTTCGTTCTAATACAGAGGTTTCTTATTGGAGAGAAAATTTTTATGGCAGTGAGCGTATTTTCCTGATATCCGTTGTCAAATATTTTATGGAGATAATATTTTACTGTTGCTGTATAACTGTATTTATAGTTATAAGAAAGCTTATTTTATAGTTACTAACAATCACTTTTGCAAACACATATGTAATGACTCGCAAATTGAGTCTAAACTATATACAGTACTGAATAGGAGTTTCGAAAAACAAAGTGAAAAATAAGTGCATCCAAATTTTTTCTGACTGTCCAAACTTATCCCCATTCTACTAAATGTAGGTACAAGAAATAGAAAATATATCCACAAATAAAATTATTTTCTGAAATGATTGAAAGACAGGTGTAAATTCGCAAATTACACCTGCAAAAGAAATACAAATATAGAAGAGTTTGATTCTAAATACACGAAAAGAAGACAATAAAATAATTTTGCTTATATTCCAGCCAAAACGTATAGATATTTTCAGAAACATTCTGACATCTTTCAGATAATGCCATGTACGGAATTTCACAATATATATTCACATACATGGCATTATCTGAAAGATGTCAGAATGTTTCTCAAAATATCTATACTTTTTGGCTGGAATATAAGCTAAGAAAATAGGGCATGCCTATAAGATAGTTTAATATATAAAGCGTGTCTGAAAACATGTATAATGTTAGTGTCTCGTGTGACAATGCAAGAAAATGTTCTTTGTGTTCTTTAAGAGTCGTCGATTTTATTTCGTAGGAACAATTATATAATTTACATTTAATGAATTTTTCAATAATATTATTCTATATTGTTATATGCAGACTTTCTTGACAGGCTACTACAAAAAAACAGCTATTTAAATATTGTTTTTATGATATGCAATCTTTTCCTCTTATTTCTTGGTTTACCGCCTTCATGAATCTCACGTATTTACTATAAGTCCAAATAAACATAAATTTCACAAAAGTAATGATTGCTATAAAACGCCTAGTTAAAATAAAAACAGAGCTTAATTAATGCAGACGATTAAATACAAATATATATTTTTTAACAGACACAAAAATAAGAAATTGTTATGGTATTATGACACTGAATCCTACAGACAATTTGCTTAATTGGGAAATTTAACTTGTCCCAGAAGCTGCAGGTATGCTGGTATTTAAAATGCATAGTAAAGTAGTGGTTTGGTTTCTTTGCGTAATTTAGCTGCGTGTCGCCAATGCGGATGCACAGTTGGCTCGCTTGTTTGACATTCGTCTCCTTACTATTGACTTCCTATTCCGACGGGTTACACATTTTTACGAAAGGAAAACCAATATTTTAGGTTTCAACACAACGTATGCACTGTGGCGGTCCCACGTTTTAGATCTAACCAATTTAGAACTGTAAGTTTAACTGTATGATTGCGTACACAGATTACAAAGTATGCACTAGTATTTTATTCGTATTTTTTGACTGAACTAGTTTACTAAAAGTCAGCTATTATATGCTTATATGCAAAACTGGTACGTGAATCTGGGCTGATAACCGAGGAATTTTTCACTATATTAAAAAGAGATATTATTGGAATATTATGGCGCTTTTGCATAAAATTACATTTAACAAATAACAAAAGTAAATTGAATTATACCCATAGCTGAAAAATGCTAATATAATAAAATTCAGTAGTGATTTCGTTTATTACGTATTACAAAATTTAAGGCACAAATAATTTCAGTGTTATAGTATAAGGTCGAACTTGGGCTTAGTTTAATCATTAATGCAAATTACGATTGTTATGTTTTATGGTATTATTTTAGATTAAATTCTACCAGTATAATAATGGCATGGCAAAATTTTACCTCTGATTTTCTGAAGAACGGTTTTGCACCTCGGCGGTATACCAGTAAGTAATTCATTAAGGAAATAACAATTGCCAAAAATGATTTTCTGTTAATTCTGCATACTTCTTGTATATTTATTGACAGGAAAGTGAAGGTATAGTATTTTAAAAATAGTTTTTAATCGACAGATTATCTACTGGAAAAAGCAAAATCGGCAGAAGAGATTTTTCTAATATATTTGCAATTTGGTATGAGGTTAAAAGAGTCAGACAAAAATATTCCAAACAGAAAGTAACTTTGTAAATATAAAGATTCTCTAAAGCCATAAAAATAATAACCCTGTTTCAATAGTGGTGCATGCTGTACTAGAAAGCAAAGCATTCAGCGCAATGACTCAGCAAGAATGTTATAAATAACGAAGCAATAGCACTGGCCTGCTTTCTTAGTATAGAAGTGGATTCCATCCACTTTCTCGTCTGCCTTACTAAACAGGCACAACATAAAGAACATCAAATGACGGCAAGACATTTTTCTTTAAAGAAATAATATTTAGTTAAGTACAAAAAATAACTTGCAAATAAAACGGGATATTAGGTTTTTTGGTGTTCATTTGCATGCCCGGTTGAATATATTTCAGAGGGATTTACTGGCCGCTATTTACATACGTCGGTTCAACACCTACGAACGAGACTGACCATCGTATTCACTTAACTGAGATAAAAAAAAGTTTGTGTATGATGTATATGGAAAAAACAAAATATAAAACATGCAAGTTGTTTGTGATTTTAGTTTAAATGAAGTATAAGCATGAATATTCTCCTAATTTTGTAGTATACAATTATTGAGTACTCTTGCACTTTGCAGGGACCGCGGTGGTTGAGCGGTTAGCCTGCTCGCCTCCTACCTAGGCGAACCTGGTTCAATGCCCTGCTGGATAACTCCCGGATTATCGCAAGTGGGAATCGTGCCGGACGATGCCGCTGGTCGACGGGTTTCTTCCGCGTTTCTTCACGTTTCTTCCGCCATTGAATTCCGGTGTTGCTACATTCTCACCTCATTTCACCCTCATCGGCTCTCAAGACCTCATTGTTAAGAACCGCCCAAATCTCTCAACTCAACTTACACGTTGTAATATACTTTAGGGGCTACTAGTATTTTAAAAAATCCGCCACGGGAACCTTACACGCAAAGTCGTTACATTTATGTGAAGAGGATGCCAAATTGATAATGGCTATCCTTTATTCTCAATTAATGGGCGTACAGTCGATATTCAAGTTGTTCGAAGAGCCCATTATAACAAGAATTCTCCTCTCCCTTTGCTTTCTGTGGTCACCTTGGGAAATGAAACCCTGATCTGTTAATTTAAACTTTTAACTTGAAAAACAATATCATATTTCAGGTCACGGAATCACGTGTACCAATTTTTTTTAACTGTGTGCTAAATAAAATGCTGCGATGCTGTCTCCTCGGCAGAGGTATGCGGCAGCAAATGAGCTGCCTTCCGCAGTTACGTAAGCTCGCGCACAGCGAGCGCGGGGTCCCCGTAACTAGCGCGTTGCGTCACCGTACCTTACCGCTTTCATAACGCGTGCAGGCGGACCCAGCTCCACTTGTCGGCCACGATGTGGAGCAGCTATGTGGCCAGTGCTGTACCGCCGACCGGTGTCGCGCCACCACTGCGCGCTACTGTACCGCCGGTGAAAGCGGGTGAAAAAGCTGTCGCTTGCCATACTCTCCTGCACTGCTAGCATGTTTTATTTTTCCGCTAGAGAGTAAAAAGTACTCATTTATAGGCCATACACCCGTCGAATGTATCAAGTATTTTATCTTTAAACCGCATCATCGGATGACTAGCAACGAATAGAGGAGGAAAACATCTTCCCACAAAACCCATTATTTTTTTGTTTTTCTCAGCATATTACACCTACATTAACGTTCAAACATGCAAAAAATTAAATTTAAAATTTTTTCTTTATTTTTGCGTTTGTGGTGGCTACAAAAAAAAATTTGCGATAAAAAATAGAAGTTAATTTGCCGTTATCTTAAAAGAGTTTGACCCTCACCGCCTTGAAAATATTTAGACTCGACCTTAGAGCGCAGATGTCATATAATACTTTATGAATTGATAGGTTACTATAGAAATAGGAATATTATGCAGTTATATTTTGACCCCCACCATCTTGAATTTGCGGTTTTTTCGCCTGTAACTTAGAGTGCAGATTTCGTGTGATGTGTCGTGGATTGATGGTAAACAAAGAAGAACTTAGTAAATTATCTGAATTCGGCATTATTTCACTCACTTCTATGATAGTCGCCCCTTGCAAATTAATCACCTTAATTACTTTTTTTCTTGGATGTTACCTGTTAGACAAACCAGGGAAAGTGTAAAATTTTTAGATATTTTGAGGATTATTTATGTTCTGTCATACCAACTAAAAAGATCCACCCCCTGAAATATATCTTGCTAAAAATAGTACGTCGAAGATGACAAGTATTTATCAGCCGACAAATGGAACGCACGCGTCTCCTACGCGTACAGTCAACCTGCACAACTTACTTGCTTGGCAAATTATCTATACACAATATGTCAGGGGCATCCAGTTGTAAGCGACGGCTTCGCAGGCGCTGATAGCAATCAGCAAATTTGGGGCACATGAACTAAAAGCCATATTATCGGCACTGCCAGTTTCTACCTACGCCCTTCCCAAAAGTCTTTGCGTGTGTCTAGTAACGATGATAATGGCATAGCCTCTCTGCCGAAAACCACTATCAGCCAGAACCTTAGCAATGCTTTTTTTTATACCGACTCCTGATTAATAAATACCTTACTTACTCTGTAAAATTGACAAATTACATTTCATTCAACTCGTAAATACCAATAACGTATGTATATTGACTAACATATATTTAAGTTTCGTACAATGACAAAAAACGAAGCAATCGCGTAGTTTATGTATCCCGAGTTTGTAAATAATTTAGGCATAAGGTTAGCGACGCTGTAATAAAACGGTTACAAAGGCAAGCATTTAAATCTCCGTGTTGCCAAAGAATAACTAAAAAATATTTACGTTTCATAAAATGTTAAAAATAATACCGATGCTGCACGAGCTATACTTTTTAAATACCAATAATTGTAATTATTCAAATCAATAACGTAAATAAGAAAACCTTATCCCTTTGAGCGTTTTATTAGTCTATAGCTAGAACAATGAAACGAAGATGATGTTTCCGTGACTTTTAAGACGTCTGGTTCTTTGAGATATTTATTTGTTAAATATGTATTTATATTTTGTTTATGTAATAATGCGAGAGGTAATAATATCATATATCGTCGCTGTTGTTCCATAATCTCGTAACCCTTTGAAAACGAAATGTTACAGGAACAACTAAACGCCAACAGGTCACATCTTCACAACGAAATACCGAAACCACGTATTGGTCGTTTAAGAGAGTTCGCGTGAACAGAATGAAGAAACAATAACTCCTATTTTCAAGCGAGGTTTTGCAGGGACAGAAATACTTTTATTTGAATGTACGTGATTTTGTATTTTGCTACAGCCTTTCACGCGGTGGGCGGCGGAGTTATGATATTTCGAGCTCTCAGCGACGGTACGTGAAAATTTATTTTTGCGTTAAAAATACGCAACTACCACTCGTGTGTATAGAGCAGTATAACAGCACGTATAAACTTTGCTTACGTGAGTATAATATTTCATGTATAGGCTGTTCAGGGTTAATTGAGCATGTGAAATCCCAGCTGAGGATATACTTTTCTTCTCATTTTGTATCCTTCCACCATATGTAATATAAATATTGCCATAGACAGTCTCACTTTATTCATAAACCGTTCAAGGGAAACCGTGGAATTTTGAGGAAAACGTTGATAACATGCAAATTTATACTCTCATGTGTATTGGTATTTTGGCTGTGGTTGCATCTAAGTCGTTGAATATACCGAGGTTTCGGCCGAGACTCTAGTTGGAGGGGCAGGCAATGGTCAACAGAGCGTGCGAAGTTTATTTTTAAAAGCGCGGTATGCGTTATGATCGCCTTCTACGAGATGTGGAAAGGTACGAGGTCTACATACAGGATAGGGGCAACCTGTGAGATGTAAAGAAGATGAAGGACCGCAGGCCGTCCTTGAATTATTAATAACCTCCGGAACAGGTCGAGGGACAACCCCGCAGCGCGGGACGCCGACGAAGGCCGGCGCCCGGGGCAGGGCGTCGCGTGGAAGCGGTCCCCGCCCAGCCGGGCGCGCGCGCGAAAGTGGCCGAGCGAGCGTCCTTGAACCGCGGCTACAGCTCCAGCTGGACACTCCGGCCGCTGNCCCCGCGCCCGTACGTTACGAGCGGCGCGACAGCGTGACAAATAGCGGCTCTTGTAATCCGTGCCGCGTCGTGCACGCGGATGGCACGAAGAAACGACTGACACTCACGTCTAGTCATCCACAGCCGCTCACACACTGATTCTCTGACAATCAACAGCAATTAAGTAAACAGAAACTAAAACAACTATTTTATTTGCCATGCAAAACATTAAATAAATTCAAATGTTTTAACAAAGATTATTTTAAAATTTATTTGTTATGTATAGCGCGTTAGCTAGTGACAGAATGTATCTATAGTTAATTCACGGTTACTTCCAACTTTCCTGAAGCTCTGCTAAGGTTATATTTTCGAGATATTCCTTCGCCTCAGGTAAACAAAGCTTAACCGAGTCTATAAAATCACATCAAAGGGACAACGCACCGTATTCTTGCGCTCTCAGCGTAACAATAGTTTATAAGAATAACTATTTCTTACTAGTCATTACCAACACACCTATTTTCCCTCTGTATTTATTCATTATAATTAAAAATGAAATATTATAATTAATATATATAATAAAATTAGATTTTCAATTCAACCGAAAATTGAATTATGATGGTTTGATTGGACAGTGTCCATTGCCGACCATGAGATTAAATAAACACACGCAGACTCAGCAAGACAAAAACGATAAAAACCTTTTACAACACCATAGACAGATAACTAAGAAAAGCTGCTCCCTTTTCAATAGAATATTAAAACGACAAAAAGACGGACGAACAACTTTTTATTACAAAGCAGGACAGACAACAAAAGCAAACCAAAAGAAAAGAACAAGACGATGACGAAAAAAAACACCACAAATTGAACAAAACACAGCAATAATAATACCTAATATCAGTGTTCACAGCTGAACAATAAAAACTCAAGACAAACACGAAAATAAAACAAAAACGTAATGAAACACAAGTCAGGAAAAATATTACTTGTCATATTATAAAACCAAATAAATCAACACTGCGAACAACACAGGAACTACAAAAAATAACCAGAGATATAAACCAACGGAGTACACAGAACCACGACGTTTCGGGGCCTGGAATCTTTTCCCTTCTTCAGGTGTGATACTGGAATAACAATCGCTGTAGACTGTTGGTTTATCTCTCTGGTTATTTGTGTAGTTCCTGTGTTGTTCGTAGTGTTTATTTACTTGGTTTTATAATATGACAAGGAATAATTTTCCTGACTTGTGTTTCATTACGTTTTTGTTTTATTTTCGTGATTGTTTTGAGTTTTTACTGTTCAACTGTGGACACTAATATTGGGCTTTTTATTGCTATGTTTTGTTCACTCTTGTGGTGTTTTGTTTTCGTCATCGTCTTGTCTTTTCCTTTGGTTTGCTTTTTTTGTCTGCCCTTTTTTGTAATAATAAATTGTTCGTCCGTATTTTTGTCGTTTTAGTATTCTATTGAAAAGGAAGCAGCTTTTCCTAATTATCTGTCTATGGTGTTGTAAAAGGTTTTTATCGTTTTTGTCTTGCTGAGTCTGCGTGTGTTTGTTTAGTCTCATGGTCGGCAATGGACACTGTCCAATCAAACCATAACAATAACATGAACATACCGTTGCCATTAAACTTCAAAGATACACTCTAAGAAATTATTTGTAAAATTACCATATAAAATATACCATATACGTATAGTGACAAAGCGCGAATGGTAAATTATTTTACCACAAATTCATGGTAACTGTCCTACAGTTGCTTAGGGAAGAGTCAAATGCATAGGGAAGTTCCTAACTCTGTATACTAGCGATGTTAAGCATTCCCATTTTTCAGCCTTATACATAGTACTATTTCATACACTGTATAGGTTAAAAACTTTCATTACAGTTTAGAAAGTTTACCAGAATTTTTTTACGGTGTAAAATCAACCTAAAAAAAAGGTACTTTTTATTAATTAAAGCATAACCAGCTTGTCTTGTGCTACGTCATAAGAGTAATTTCTTTTCAGGATTCTTTGTCTTAAACTAGACTACGTAAACATTTTCAACAATGTGCGGGGGTGCTCTGAACTACGTCACAAACTTCCCATCAATAAAAGTGCATGGTTACTCTTGTAAGTCCTACAATCACACTCTGTACGGCGTAAAGAATGTACGCCAGTTTGGCGGCGAGTGTGTAGTTGCGATGGGACACCCCTTATTGCTTCCTCGCTTCTACAACTTAAAACAATTACAGTGTAGTCTCTGTAATTTTTTGTGACCTTTCTGTATTTGAAAAGAAAATGAAAATCAGAACAAACTCGAGCCTTCTAACTTAGACTTTTTACGAACTTTGAAGTTCTTGTAGCTCACAACTATTCTTCAACAGGTAACAATCTCGCGACTGGTATGAGGGTGAAACGTGTCACGCGGCCACTCGCCCGTTGTGTATAGCACAGCATTGTTTGCTTGGCGAATGAATGGCAAAATTACAAGTACGAGGCCACCGATTTCCAACAGAAAAAAAGTCTCTCTTATTTAGGAAAAAAGAGGGGGGATTTGTGATATTGAGTAGTGGATACGCTTATAGGCGTGGACTAAACATGTATTTCCGATGCGTTCGAATATTTTTTTAATATGATATCACTCCGCAAAAAAAAAAATCGGAGTATGGCTGTGTTGGAGAGACAGCCGTGTCTCTTAGGCGAATACATCTGCATTAGCGGGTAATATGTTCTTCAAAATATGGATATTTCATGGAAGTAACAAAGAAGGATATTTGGCCATTATGGCTAAAATGGACACATCTAGAGGAGATGTTTCGCCTGGCGCCAAAATAAGCGTGCCAGCACATCGGAGTGGCGAGATATACTGCCGGGAGATTGCCGCCAGCCGCCGCGGGCCCCCACCCTCGCCACGAGCGCGCGCGCCTTCAGCTGCAGGTCATTTCCGTATCGTAGTCATCCAACGACGTCGCATAGCCTGTGTTTTAATCGCGTTATTAGTCAAGACGTTACAGTGCGGTCATGGATCCACCCTGCAAACGTTACATCGCCGT
Source organism: Clitarchus hookeri (assembly GCA_002778355.1). Classification (NCBI taxonomy): domain Eukaryota; kingdom Metazoa; phylum Arthropoda; class Insecta; order Phasmatodea; family Phasmatidae; genus Clitarchus; species Clitarchus hookeri. Next base: position 657,758 of record NQII01000572.1, read on the forward strand.
TTCCGCCCTGGTACCACGTGTGTCGGTTGGTCACGCCGTGTGATGTACGTAGCTGCGAAATCTGAATGTGACGACACGCACACAGCATCTCCAGTGGTACAGCTAGTCTCCTTGACTCTCTAGCCAACCTGCTGGAAACGCGCGGGAAGAACTGTCGTTGGATGAGGGAGGGGCAGGGGGCTGCCTCGCCCTGGACGTGCGATGACACCGTTAGTAGACGCAAATACTACTACTAGGTTTTATCGCGTCACTCGGAACCTGCAGCTTAAAGACGCTAGAACTCTGCGCCACCCCATCTGCGTTTTACAGCTACTTCTAGGGCACTGGATGGATGTAGGTACTAACGCCAAGTTTTTATATTCCTTCAAACAACATTTTTTTATAGGAAAAAAAATGGTGTTAGGTTACGGCGCGAAAGACATTGCCTTATATCAGCGTGTAAGGCATAGTAATAGGTATTTTAAGGCTTATGTATGTTTGCTTTAATGTGTAAGCCACCCTATAGTGAGCCTATTGGCATAAGATACACCGACAAAATGTGGAAACTACAAAACATTTGGTAACAATTTATAATAATAAATATTTTGTAACGAGCACTTTGCATTATCACTGAATTGTTTGTTGGTGATTACAAAATAAGTTTTTTTTTTTTTTTTCAATCGCTAACAAAAATTTTTGTTACTAAATTTTTTTGTGTGCAAGAATGTTAAAAAGTGTTGTGACCCTGACTGTGTACCACTAGTTCGCCTTCTCTGCTGCTACTGTGGAGTGGTATGTATTATTGTACTGCCGTGGAACTTTTCAATGTACAATACTGTCTTCAGAGGACCGTTGTATAACAGGTCGCGGCCGCCGAGACCGAACGGTTGGCCATTATAAAAATTGGCCCGTATATTTTCTTTTCAGTTTTTACTTCTCTACGTAACCCCGGTGTTACAATCTGACTTTTTTTTTCTACGCGATGTCTATCGGGTGTTCGCAGTATTACTTGGGACGCGTGCGTGTTGGACGACGACGTGAGTATAAAGTAAGGATACTTTGTGCTATTGTGGCGCGAGTCGTGTTTGCTATAAAAGCTCAGGAGGGAGGTGGAGACAGAGGGTGTTCACCTCTGCGGCACACACACACGCACACACACACACACCCACACACATGCCCTGCGTGGCAACCCACTTGCAGTCGGAATGCAGCTGCGCTAACTCCAACTTCCTCTCTACAGCGCCAAGTTGTTCGTGCGAGCTAATTGCTCGCACCAGTCTATTCGCGGGTTTCTTCGCACTTTTTGAATCGAACCTTTGAAAAATCACAATTTGTGACGTGTTCTGCTGTTTCCTAATTATGTTATATATCAGAAGCGTTTTACACTTTGTGTTAGCAATAAAGTACCTCATTGTTGGTTAAATTGGGATTTTATTTATATTTTATCCATAAATTATATTATTTCATTTATAATTAATATGGATAAAAACAGTGAGAAAACAGTTGTGTTGGTAACGCCTTGTAAGAAATAGATCTTATACAAAATAGTATTAGAATGAGGTGCGCTGTCCCTTTGGTGTAATTTTCTAGACTCGGGTAAGCTTTATTTGCATGAGGTGGAGGAATACCCTGGAAGTATAACTTAAGTAGAGCTTCAGAAAAGTTGTAAGTAACCGTGAATGGACTATACGATCTTGTAGCGCTTCTCAAACATAGACTTAAGAGACTACGTAGGCCGATTTTGGTCTTCCGCGCATGTCGCCATCATTGACCCGCCCATCACATAAACTGTCAACGTCACATGGTCAACATTGATAAAGGTGTTTGTTTACATTTGAATTTTCAACAGACCCACCCATTTAAAACTGAGTTACAGAAAGTGTACAGACATTTGAAATACTTAGAAGCTCTGTAAACTGAGCACTGATTGTAATTGGCTTCGCTAATAGCTAAGCCACGCTAAAAATATATCGCAAGTTCTCCACATAAATATGTACGTATAGTGAAAAAACGTATTTGCGTAAGTTTTTCCCGTACATATTTTTATGGTAATTTTCTTTTGTTTTATCATAAAGGAGTCAAATACATAGGAAAATGTTATATTGTGTATGATAGTGACGCTAAACTTTCCTATATTTGCAACTTGATATGTGTTAAGAAGCCATTAGAATTTTGGAAGTTTACCAAAAATATTTTCACAGTAAGCATGATAAAAAATTTTCCAATTAGTTCGTATAAAATAATATACACAAATCCTTTATTAATTTTATGCATGTTTGAAATACACGTAACAATCGGAAAAAATGTTGCCCACGAATTAGAATTTCTATGAAGGTATTCAGTTTGGGACCCAGCTTGTCTCCTCTCCCGGTGGAAATTCCACTTTTATATCTAAGTTGGCCACCATAGAAGACAGTCCTGCTAGCTGCATTGACATATTGCCGTGGAAAGTTAGGAACAAGTGACTACGTTCTGTCAAAATCGCCGATCCTATGGAACATTTTATTTTATAGGGAGCAATTCTCTCGCATCTACAAAGCAAGGAAGCAGGCGTACTTCAGCAGGGTTCGGAAGAAGAAAGCAAAATCATGGGAGGACTTTGTTACTAAAGTAGGTAATGAAGATCCATTCGGCCTGGCATACAAATTGACAGCTAATAAGCTGAAGAGATTTATACCACCACCATGTATGAAAATTGATGGAAATCTGATCACAGATCAGAAAAGATCAATGGAAGTTCTGCTCCACGCACTTCTACCTGATGACTCCATGGAGGAAGAGGGGGAGGAGCATGCCGTTAAGAGGCAGTCAATGGGAGCAATTTCTGAAGAGCAGGATGCTTCGGAATTTGAACTGGAAGAACTGACATCCACAGTCTACAAAATGAAAAACTGGAAAGCGCCAGGGATAGATGGTGTAACTTCGGAGATATTGAAGAGGTGCTGTTCCCGAATTAAATAAATACTGTTGGATTGTATGTAATGACTGTCTCCGGACCGGTGTGTTTCCCTCCTTGGAAACTGGGGTGCCTGAGGATTTTCTACAAAGGAAATTATATGAAACTGGATGACCCCAAGTCATATAGATCACTAACTTTGCTTCCGGTACTCGGCAAGGTCTATGAGAAATTGGTAAATCAAAGACTTACAATGGCATTAGAAGCGGAAGGTACGCTTAATGAACACCAGTACGGCTTCAGAAGAGGAATGGGTACCGACTTCGCTCTTCACGACGTGATGAGGAAGATCAGGGAAACCTCTACTAAATACATCATGGCCATATTTTTGGATATATCTGGTGCGTTCGACAATGCCTGATGGCCGGAAGTAATGTATAGGCTAAAAGAGATTAAATTCCCTGCCAATATATATAGGGTCATCCAGGACTTCTTTAATGAACGTTAGAGTATATACTCCTCTAAAACTGTTCAGTTCAAGAAACAGTTGACAAAGGGATGCCCCCAGGGATCGGTTCTTGAACTGATCCTACGAAACATTTTATTTGATGGATTCTTTGAACTGTGTCTCCCGCCGGTGTGCACAGTATTTGGATATGCAGATGGTGGACTAGTTCTGGAATCTGGTAACTCTAGGAGAGAACTAGAGATTAAGGCTAACAACATTATGGATAAGGCTTGGAATTGGTCCAGGACAACAAAGTTATAGTTCTCTATTGAGAAAACAAAAATTATGCTAGTAAAGGGCAGATTGAAAAGATACCCAACTGTGTTCTTTGGCGGGAGCTCAATAGGTTATGTGCAGGAATTCAGGTACCTCGGAGTCATTATGGATGATAAGATGAGCTTTTTGAAACATACTGAGTATGTGTCACGGAAGGTAGCGGTGGTGTTCCAGAAATTAAGAAGAATTGTAAATACTAGTTGGAGCCGTAACTATGGTACTTTGCGTACGATTTATGAGGCAGTATTGAGGCAATAATTTCATATGGAGCTATGATGTGGCACCACAGAGCTGAACTTTCGTGGCACAAAAGGAAACTCATTAGTGCTCGGAGAGCGACACTGCTGACCGTGACAAGCGCATATAAAGCTGTGTCCAATGAGTCGCTCCCAGTGATTGCTGGTGTGCTGCCTGCAGACTTGCTGATCAAATTCAGGGGACTCACGGCGGAGAGATCACGAGCTGGCAGGCTGTCTAAAGAAGATAAAGAACTGGTATTAAATGAAGTCCTTGAAGAATGGCAGACCAGATGGACGAACTTTGAAAAGGGCAGACAGACTTCGCTGCAAATGGATAAAGGTATACCATTACAGTATGCAACTGTATACTGGACATCGTAACTTTAAGGCCAAGCTATACAGCCTGCGGCTTGTGCAATCTCCGCTGTGCAAGGTACGTGGAGTCGATGACTATGTACAGCTCGTAATCACGGAATGTCTTAAGACGGAAGACTTAAGAAACTGGCTGGATGAAAAAGAAGAAGAAATGGTCATTAACTTAGGAATTTGAACAGTAATGGAAAATAAAGAAATGCACAATATTTGGAATGAATTCGCTACTAAAATTGGCAGAAGACTGGAGGATTTTGATAAACGGAACGAGCGAATTTCTGATGACCCATAATGGGGTATTCAGGTAAAGGCTTGTAAAATAAGTAAGTCGGAATATCCTTGATTGGCGAGGAGGAGAGGTTTTTAAAATGAGAAAACCTGTAGAATACCGAGTAAAGGCACAAAGAAAGTGAATGGCCCGAAGAGACAAGAGGAGAAAGTGCCGTGCACTGTCTTACTCATCAGAGTACAGTTGCAGTGCGGGAGGATGGAGGGTGTGCTGGCCTTCGGGCCTTAAAAACCTGTTCCCATTATCAACACCAGAGTTGATAACGGCTGTTGGTCGTAACGACGAAAAACAGGCGTGTTTCGATTAGTTAACACTGCTTGTGTTTAATTTCACAAAGTCTGATATTCTACAATGTGTCCATTTGCAGAAATAATGCTTAAAAATAAGTATATATGCTTTAATAAAATTTGATACCTATGATTATATTTTGAAAAATTAAAAGTAACCTTGGTTTAAACAGAAATTTTGTCTACGCACCTGGGATTTCCTACACTTCCTAGTCACTAATTCGTTTAACATAAACAGTCTGAGCTCGGAAGAACAATTTGCAGGCAAAGGCATGACGTCACAAACAGGACGCTGCAGTAAATTTCACATGGCCATATATTTTTTGAAGTTGTTGATTTTGTTTTCTAGTTTTATGCTGTTAGGGAAATTTCAGAGAGTGAAAGGGGGGAGGGAGAGCGAAGTTCTCGTGCTGAACTAACCTAAACTTAAAGCTACAAGCTGCCCGGTATGTATGGATTATACGGGGTTCGAACCTGTTTCCTTCTGACCGAGGCAACGCCTTAGCAACCTCAGCTAATAGGGACGTTTTCATACAGAAGAGGCAGCCGTTGTTTCGATGTGGTATTTCTTTACAAATTCTTCGAACACCAACGACTGTTACAATCTTAGCTGCACTATTCGCGGAAACCACAGATGCAGTGCGCGACTATGATGCCTGCAAGGTTATTTCGTTCCAATACGACGAACCGGAACGAGAAATAGGAAAGATAATAATGGATCACTTAACGAGGCTACGTCGCCAGAGGCGGTGAGCAGGGTGGTTCCTTTTTTGCTAGTAGGAAGATACCATCAGTCTCGGCGGGCGCGATTGATAACCAGATAGCACCGGTCTGTGGAGGCCTTGGTGTCCACATAGTACCCCTCAGGCCCGTTGCTCGTGACGAACAAGAAGTCGATCCTGCTCGAAGGTCGCAGCTATAAGCCAACACCGCTTACTTCTACAGCTCAGTATACGCTGCCCATAATTACATACCTCATTCAGTGCATGAATAAGCATTTAAGCTGCAACGGAATTTTGATGACGGAAATCTATGGCAAGACAACAATCGCGCGCACACAAAATTAATGTCAGCCTACAAGTTTACAAATTAGCTACTCTACTGAAGGTAAACATATCGACTCAATAGACACCAAGCTATTAAAAAATTAATTGATGAATAATCAGGAAAATGGGATATATTGTTCGGTATTCTTGCAGTTTGTATATTGCCGCCATCAGCTGTATTTTAGTTTTACAAGACGCAACCGCAAACAAGAATTGTCATTATTTTCGAAGTAGTAGTAGCAATACAAGTAGCAGCTGGTCGATCTAACAGCGCATGCGCAAATACAGAAACAGCTATCCAATACAGGAAGTGATTGGGTTACATCTGTCTTAAGGATGACGGACCCTCAAAAAATGCATAATTTTATATTTGTAACAAACATTGTTCAACTCGTACGCATTGTATGTGAAGACATTTTTCTCGAACAAAAAAAAATTACACTTTATATTTTTTGAATAATTTGATGTCAAATACAACATTCTTTTGTTTTGTTGCAGCCGCAATAAAAAATGCTAACTAAGTCGTACAGATGAAAGAATTTACAAAGTAAACTAATTCCACGCGCTACTGCGTGACACACATATAACCACCAAACAACAAGCCATATATATTTATTAAAAATGTTAAATGTTAAAAGATTTTTGCATATTTTAAACAAGTTTTTAAAATGTATAAATTTTTATTTGGTAATTTAATATATGTCAAGCAGTAGCCCACGACATTATTTTATGTTGTAAGTTTTTTCATTTAGTTAGTTTAGTATTGGTTATTATGGCTGGAACATCACATAAAATGCGTACGAGTTGAACAATGTTTTGTACCATTATAAAATAATATATTTTTTGGAGTCCAGCACCCTTAACGACATTTACCGAGCACACGGTCGCAGTGCCATATGCGAACTATAGCGAGGTATGGACAACGTTCAGAGGGCTGGAGTCTGTAAACAGGTGGCCGCCTGTAGACCGATTTACCTTGGCCAATCCGCGCTCACCACGACGTCCTTTAATGGGGGTCGAGACAACCCGTGCCAGATTCCGCGTCTTATCATGCAGGAGAGCTTCCTGCGAGTTCGCAGACAAAAAATAAAAAAATTCCTCATCGCACTTTAACAAGCAATAATATTCGTTATCGGGCGTTGACATACACAAATTGCAATATTGAAAATAATACACTACTGGACACGGAGATCTCTACACCCATGAGGTATCATCCATTTGCAACACAATCAAGACCATGTACAGTACCAAATGTGCAATGCAAATGGTTAACGTGACATCGCAGAAACATCACTGCAACACGTGGTATAGGGGGCGCTTTTGGTCAGTACCCAGAGCTTAAAAAGGCCATACAGCAGACTGGAAAGGCAGAAGTCTGCGTTTTAAAAAGACGTATCAGTATGCCACGGAGTCGTGCTTTCGAAGAATGTCATCACCAAGACCCATTTTAACGGGGTCGTATGGTCGGACTGGACGAAGCCGGATGGTCTACTAGTCGCATAACCATTCATCTTGGCCGTGTAGTCACCACTGTGACACGACGTGTGCAGGCATGAATACGCACAGGTCATACGTCACGTAGGGTGGGCACTGGTCCTGCCAAACTCAGTACAACAAGAGAAGATCGTCGTATCCGCCGACGTGCAGTTGCAGAACGTGACACCACATCCACAGAAATCCTGCAGTCTGTGGGGCCTGTACTGTACTGCATTCTCCGGTCTCAAAAAGAATCATTCGTCTCCGTTTGAATGAGTCTGACCTAAAGGCACGCTTTCACTGCGCCGTTTGCCTTTGACCCCTCGACTCACGCGTCACACCGTTAATGCTGCCAGGAACATCAACATTGGACATAGGAATGGCACGGCAATGTATTTTTCGATGAGTACCACTTCAGTCTTTATAAGACGATGGTCGCAGCAGGGTTTGGCGTCGCATGGGGTAACGTAACGATCCTGCTCTGATCCGTGAACGCCATACGCAGGGACACCAGGTGTTATGGTATGGGGTGCCATCAGTTATGACTTCCGGGCACAGCTATATGCCAGTGAGGTTCTGAAGCTATATGCTATGCTATTTTTTGCGCAGAACACCAAACGTTATAATGCAGCAAGACAATGCTCATTCCACAGCTCGCATCATCCAACAGGCTGTACAAGACGTGGACACCATTCCTTGGCCTGTCAGGTTTCCAGATTTTTCCGTATTAAACACGTATGGGGTATGATTAGGTGACGTTTACACCACCGTCAACCCCTTTTCCAAACACTGGCTGATCTAAGTTTGCAGTTACACGAAGCATGGTGGCATGTGCTTCAGGGCACTATCTGCCACCTGAATGATGGAATATCTCGTCGCATCGCTAGCTACATAGTCCCGAGAGGAGTCTATATCCCATATTGAACGTGTGCTTCGCGGATGCTAAACAACGCGCCCTCTATTTTTTAAAAATTAATTACTACTCATGAAAAGGGAGCGTAGCGATTTACACGTCCAGCAGTGTATGTTCAGGCCAATATCTCATCCTTCAGTAACATCTTCGTAGTGTATTATGTGTTTTCTACGGAAGCTAACGGATGTCTGCTAAAATTCGACGCCAGTCATAGTGGACTTTGCCGAGCATGCCAGCCGTCTTATATACCAACGTGATGCGTGATTTTAAAAGAACCGCACTGGTCGTAAGGTCATAACGCTGGTCTCCCATCACGGCGAACTGTGTTACGTCCCGGAAGTTCAGATTTTCAGAAATGGCAAACGTGACGGACGTTACCGACTGTCACTAGGTTTTAACGGGGTGCTACCGCAAATCCTTTCAATAAATCCTGTCNATGATGGAATATCTCGTCGCATCGCTAGCTACATAGTCCCGAGAGGAGTCTATATCCCATATTGAACGTGTGCTTCGCGGATGCTAAACAACGCGCCCTCTATTTTTTAAAAATTAATTACTACTCATGAAAAGGGAGCGTAGCGATTTACACGTCCAGCAGTGTATGTTCAGGCCAATATCTCATCCTTCAGTAACATCTTCGTAGTGTATTATGTGTTTTCTACGGAAGCTAACGGATGTCTGCTAAAATTCGACGCCAGTCACAGTGGACTTTGCCGAGCATGCCAGCCGTCTTATATACCAACGTGATGCGTGATTTTAAAATAACCGCACTGGTCGTAAGGTCATAACGCTGGTCTCCCATCACGGCGAACTGTGTTACGTCCCGGAAGTTCAGATTTTCAGAAATGGCAAACGTGACGGACGTTACCGACTGTCACTAGGTTTTAACGGGGTGCTACCGCAAATCCTTTCAATAAATCCTGTCACTGCTCCATCCTACAGTCTCATTTCACGTCATACTTTTGGAATGACATACACTTAACTGTCCCACTTCTTAAGTGTATTAATTCGGTGAAAATCGTCGCTATCTTATAGGTATTCAACCGTCACAAGGAATTTAGGCCTATTTCGTTTACAAAGAAGTTGATACAGTATCATTACGGTGGATTCAAAATCTACGGTGATAAACAACTAACCACCGCCACGCGTTTTATTCTTAGCTCGGACTCCATAAAGACATCTTGCAGCGTGAGATTCGCAACTCAGAAATCGGGCCGATTGCCTTGGTTCATTGCAAGACTGAACACGGAGATAGCCGTTTTGTGCTTGCTGAACCTTGACTGAATTGCGCAATCTGGTGAATGGCGCGTGAACCAATACACTGGCGTATCTACGTTCTGATATATGCGCGGGACATTACTTGCAGAACGGGACCACGATCTCAGGACAGTTATGAATACTCGCCAGTGTATTGGCGCGGTCAGCTGACCCCGTTACTGACCCTTAGCTCGTGCTATACCGACCTCTCACGACGGTTTTGTACGGTGGATTTGTTTCTGTGCGCAATTCGAAAACTCGCATGGTTGATTAATTAATTTTTATAAACAATATAGCTTGTTTTATGAACACAGTTCCACTTGACTTTTACTGCAAAAATGTTATTGAGTCATAAAATTGTTTTTTAAACATTTATTGTATTATAAAATATTTTATAAGTTTCAAAATCATAAATAAGTGAACGTTCGGAACTTTTATGATACGACACAAACTAACGATTGTTTTCTTACTTCTGGTCCTTCCTTTTCTTTGTGAGAATCTTCACTACTTGATACAGAAAACTTCAGTATTTCATACAAGGATTTGCGTAATGTTCTCATACCGCTAGCAGGTACACACATTGGCGTATAGGAGACGATAAGGGCGGCAGTTTCTACCTTAATGAAACTGCAGGCTGCGATAATAGAACACCTGCCATTCGCATATAAATTTAGGGTGATGGCTGATTAGATGTGATTATATAAAATTGAAACCTATGGTCCGATTTCGATTTCAGGTGAGGCGAGGAACGTGAACAGCACATCGTAACTGCTTAAACGCCCGACGCGATGGGCGACGAGCGTTACAAACATTCCTGACGAAAATACAAATTGCAAGCGTCCTTTGCGACCTGTGCATTCGTTTTCTATTGATGTCAGATGTGTCTCGCGATCATGCTTGATACCCATGAATATGTTTAAAAAAACTAGCATCACCACTAGCATTTTCTCAAGAACTCGTTAAGAGCCGTCCAAATCTCTTAACTCAACAACATAACACTTAGAATTAAATAAATTTATGTGTTATTCTTAACCAAATAACTTCATTAATATTTTCTATGTACTTAAGGCTATATATATTGAAAATTATTATTCTGTTTATTAGTCAATTTGGTTTTGTGGATAAGGCGGCCGGCTGATAATATACGGAGAATGGGTTCTAACCACCGTGCTGGCAAACACGTTTTTTTTTCTTTCGTAAAATACATTTTGAAACAATTCTTAGTTATTCTATGTTATTAATTCATCACATTTGTTTTCTAGAAGAAAAAATATATATGTACACTTCTCAGTAATGTAAATTGTAATACAATGCTATCATTTGTAATATTACAAATAAATCTTTTGCAGTTTTTACAAGAAAACTCTTTGTAGTTTTACAAAGGATTTTATTATCAACTGGGTTTCAAAAAAATTTTCTTGTAAAAGTACAAAAAATTTTTTAGAGTGTATGCTATCATGATATTGTTCATTTATTTACGTTCAATAAATACGATCGACATGGTTCCGGAAGGTCATAGACCCTGTAACTATGCGTGCCGCCAACAGCATTTACAAAAATGGCACCGCCAGGTGCTCTCCGTGCCTCTAGTATCCTACTTGCGGTACCAGAGAATTATTTTTATCTGCATATATCGCTTTTGCTTCGAAGGCCCGACCACTGGGTGCGGCGTTGGACTTTTGAGCACTCAGGTCTTTGAGGCTTGACACTCAAATTTTAATCTGAAGAATTTTAAAGGTCATTGTAATAGGCAGTCGACTTAGCTGGTTGTAAAACCCGCAAGTACCTTGGAAAGTCATGTAGTGCTACGGAACGATCCACTGGTTCGATTTCTCAGATCAAGTGAGACTATACACGCACTGGCATTGGTTGAAACTCCGTACGCTGGAGGAAATCCGCAAGGAACTCCAATGATGGGTTTCCCAACGAGCGGCAACACAGTTTTGGCGATGTTCTGGGCGGTCAGAATGAATGAGGGTAGCACTTTAGCCGTAGCACAGGGGTTAGTTTTGTGAGCGAAGGATCTCATAACTAGGTTAAGGGTCACTTATAACACACGCCAACCCCATATTGAAGCTTTCTTAACTGGTAATTTGTGTTATGCATGTACTTCGCTGACCGATCTTATCTTTATCCTTCGCCCATGGGGACCGATCTTGGTTTCAGTCCTAAAGAGAATAGTTGTCTGAGACGGAAATCTCGAACGCCTTAGGAAAGGCGAAATAAGTGTACTCTGTACGTAGCTGAAATACAGTTTTGTGCGAAAATAATTTAAACTGTGATTTTGATAATTTTGAAAAGAAACTAGAAACTTCCATCGTACACTCCGAGTGTCACATGGCCCTACAAGTCAGCGAGATTACGCTGGAACTCAGTGCCTTCTCCGAAGAGTAACAGCCCAGTGGTAGACCACTGGGCTCGCGTTTAGGAGGACACGGGTTCGATCCCCGGTCCGGCCATCATAATTTCTGTTTTCCGTGGTTTCCCGAGATCACTCCAGGCGAATGCTAGGATGGCGCCTTACTACATGCCGTGGCTGAGTCCTTCTGCGTCTCCGCTTCTCTGAGCAACTTGCTCCCTCTCTAATGACCTCGCAGTCGACGAGACGTCAAGCTCTACCTTCCTACTTAACGAAGAGTAACAGAGATGTCCGCCTGACTTACGTGAAGTAACCGTGGGCAGTTGATGGCCTTAGCCGACAGCTCGGGGCGCCGTGCTGGCGGAGAGCGGCGAGACTAAAGATGCGCTCACGGCAAGCGAAGGAACCAGTCCGGCTACGCGAGGCTGCTAGTTGAGCAACGCCTCTGGGAACCGAGAAGAAGTACTTGCGCCTACCTCCCTCCCCGCAGTACGTGGCCGTGACTAGGATGAACCAACGCCGCCCCTCGCCTGCCCGTGTGTGTTGCACGTTCTCTCACATGCTGAAAGTGGTTTCACCATTTGCAGAGGAACAGTCTTGATACCTCCGCAAATTCCTTCATTTTGCTAGTTTGTATCTTTCCACAGTCGCATGTAAACATTAATACTACCACGCACCTTACGACTAGCATCTATGTATCGATTAATTGCCACTGAAAAATTGTTCCGAATACAATGTACAGTCGAGTCAGTAAATAAATTCTGGAACTCTTGGACACTACTTAACCAAACAGCCATCCAGGAGGATTCATTCTTATTTAGCTTCTTAACTTTCTCTTTCGGCACTTCGCTAAAACTCCTTACATAGGTTTCTATCTCTATTGGGAATTCTTAACACCATTCCAGCACGAGTCATTCCTCACCTGATCATGGACGGACCGGCCGATACGGGAGCCGGCCCCTCNCAAATCGAAAGGAACCTCAAATGGACTTCATTTGTGGGTTTTCCCGACAGGACAAATTCCCACGCCAATGAATCTTCGTCAGCATGGGCGCAGGGATCTACCATTAGCTTCGCAGACCCATACACAACAGAGTTCACTGTACCGTCGTTTTCGACACACGTCTTGCAGCTCCTTGGTTCTTTTGGATGGCAAGTTGGTCAAATGTAGAGAGTGGGTGAGCCGTCGTACATCTTCACAGCCGACATTTAGCTCTATAATCTGTAACACGTTGTGCTCAGCGGTTTCCAGCAGGTCTATTGTGACTGCGACACTTGGAAACGCAAAGCAGTTTTGCGTTCGACCACGACTCAAAACTGTACTTTGCCTTAGTTCTAATAACGACCGCTCAGTTTGCGAACGCAAAGTATGCGTCGACGATAAAAACGGGCGCAAACGTCACGCGGGATACATACGCCGAGCAAACCACTTTGCGTCTCGCGCAGAAAGAAAAAATGGCGGACATGTTTCATGAGTGACCGTAACCTCGTGAAAAAAAAACTGTCGTAATTAAATAATGGAGCTTAGTATCTCCCGTGTGTTAAAAAAGTATTCATTTTCATTTCCAACGTAGTTTAAGGTTACAGAAGTAACTGATAGTTGATATTTCGAAACGAACACGTATATTTTCTAGCCGCCATGTCGCACAGTTGTGTGGGCGCTCTTTAACCTGTTGTGAGTCGCGTAGTTGTGAAGTGGACTGTAGTATAGCGACTAGAGAAGTAGGATGTTCGTGAGTTCAATTCCGTTTTGGTTTAACTTATTTTTTAAACGAATGGTTATTTTTCAGCCTTTTAACAAACTAGTTCTTTTATTTTTTTTCTCGCCGTGCACACAAATAACGAACATTATTAAATATCTTAAATTTATATCCACACATGTGTACACCTTTTTTTTTATATATGTACTACGTACGAGTTAAAATTACAGTGAACGAAATTTAAAATCTTTTTTATAATGTATTAAGAGTTGAAGATTACAATGAACTAAATTTAATGTGGTTCAGCGTATGAATTATTTATTATGAAATAACACTTTGAAGAGAGAGAATAAGTATTCTGTTCAATAGGTTCCGTTATTTCAGTGAAATTCGCGTTTCTAAAAGTTTTATCGTCTCAAAACACCACATCTATTGTATAAACTCATGATTTTCACGTGAAATATTTTTAATAGACTAGGAATGCTAGCGTTTATAAGCTATGATTATCAGTACACAAGAACAACACATGTAAGAGTATACGCAAAAAAAAAGAAATATCAGATTTCACAACTTCGTGCTAGATGACCACGTTTTAATATTTTGCTCGATGTTTGTAATGTGTGCATTTTTATACTTGTTTTCTTCTTTGCGCACGTGTTGTTCATTTACGTGACGTCAAAAATGGCTTTTGGGAAACGTTGAAGACAGAAACTTGCCTCGATTTTATTCAGAAGAGAGGTTTTTTACAATATAAGCATTGCCAACTGTCGTCGTAAAGTGTGTGCTGGCGGAAAGTGTTTACTTTGAAGCAAAAGGTAGCAGACTTTGCAAGGAGGAGTGGTCATAACCACTAAAACGCTATCTGAAGCACGGCACAATGAAAAGTTGCGTTCGGAAGCAAACTAGCGCTCTTGGGTCATAACAGGCCTGCAGGCAGTTTATTCGCAATTGCAAAAACACGTTCTTCTTTGTCTGTTCAAAGTCGGTTCAGTAAATTTAATTTTGGGCTAACATAACTAGAACTCCCGGAAAGCGGCAGCGATCATAATGTTACGGAGCGTTGCCGCGCATTTTACAGTACCGTATAAGTTATGTAAGGCTGAACATACGCAGCCACCTCCATCTGGTCATCATGACTCTACGTGTCTCTGCGTTGCCGGAAGTTGTCCAGTCACGATTAGCTGGACTGCCACCGTATTGCTGGCAAGTAAATCTATGTTGTCAGCGCGTGCGTTTACTATTCGCGACACAAAGTGGTAGTTCAACTACGCATTCTGTAACATTGTTTTGTAATTGCCTAGTTCTGTATTTAGAACACCTTAGAAGTTGAATTAAATATTTGACTGGACTTCCATTGCCTAGTGTGACTACGAAAAAAAAAAGGAAAAAACGAAGAACACAATATATGGGTGAGGAACAATTTACCGTTTTTTTTGTTCCTCATCAATGTTTTGTATTCTTCGTTTGTTGGTTCCTTTTTTCGTAACCATTCTAGGCGATGGAAGTCCAATCAAATTCTGAATTTAATACTACTACACCATTGCCATTTAACTTAAAAAAAACTACCTTAAAAGTTTTCCATCCACTGTATCAGATGTTTGGACTAGCTTGTCTTGGTTCTGTGACTGCATGTCTGGATCGCGGTAGGAAATTCGAGGGTTTGATCCCAACCAACTGCAGTGGAAATTGAGTTTTTTTATAACCGGTAAATACCGGTGAGACACTTAAAGCGACCGCCTACCTGGCGTTTGAACTGCTTTTCAGTGTGTTTAAAGTCCTGGTATGTTTTGGGAAAGCATTAAACGTGAGCACGAAATGCGTATCTACGAAAAGAAAACACATTTAAGACTAGTCGCGTATGGTATGTACTTTCAAGACATCGCACACATTGGAAACATTAATTTAGTGCTCTCCAACATGGCTGAAAACGGCTTTTTCAGAGTGCTGTTTCCCAAAATATACGGAATGGATTTGTGCGAAACAACAATAGAGGAATGGATTAGACTTTGCTACAGTCTCACGTCTAATAAAATAATAGGGTCACTCTTAGAGTCCCATAGTTCCAGCGGTACGACGGGAGCATTGCGCGTGAGTTCACAACGTTGCACGTAGAGGCGATATCGCTTTACAAGCGCCGGCCAGCGTCGTCCGTATCGCTTCATCGATTTTTGCCTCACACCCACAAACACACCCCTCACTAAACTTTCGAGTCCACGCCAATTACATCATAGTCCCGATTAACCTAGCTGCATAAAAAAATAAAATACTCTTATGATAATCGGTTGTACTAACTGCACACAAGACATTCGTAAATTTTAGCACCAAAAAGTGGCAAAAATTCGGAATGTAAATGTATCGAGCACACTGCCGTGGGTTTTATATGAATACGTTTGTGTCAGCGGGTAATATTTTCTTTGGTATATGGGAATGAGATGAAAGTAATGAAATTGACACTTGGCTTTTATTGCTTATATCGACAGATCTAGCAGCGATTTTTCATTTGGCACAAAAATCAGCGCGCTACCACACTGGAGTCACTGCCCGGAAATTTGTGGTGCCAACTTAACGTCATGGTCGAAGCATAATTGTATACGATCACATTTATTTCAATCGTATTATTAGTCACGAAGTTATAGTGTTGGGATTAATCACTCTGCAAACGTTACACCACCGTTTCCGTCCTGGTACCCCATGTGTCTATCTCATTGACTAAACATGAGGTAGACTGCTTATTAGTCTTCTGCGCATGTACCCAACATTTACCTACCACAAAGGAACACAACCATCAAAGTCACATGGTCAACAATAATGAACGCGGTTGTTAATATCTTAATTTTTTAAATGACAAGCACTATTATATTAATTAAATACTTTAATAGATTGGAATTTAATCAAACTAAACTGGTGGAAAATGAACACCCGGGAGCAATGGTCCCGCATGAATGAAGGATTTATTGAATAATTAAACAGGTTGTACAATGTATATGATAATGATCACAGGGTCGTACACCTATGGACAAAGGCTACAGAGTGTCTTGAACAATAATGTCAGTATCTTTTATAGCATCCTTTAGCGACGATGGAGTTCTGCAGTTGTGCGTAGAGACGATCATAAAGGTGTCGGATGTCATCACCAAATGCCGTCATCATGTCCCACACATGTTCAGTAGAGGATAGGTCAGGTGATAGGACTGGCCAGAGGAGTTGATGAACACCTTCGAGAGCGCGTTGGGTAACACTAGACGTGTGTGCACAGGCATTGTCCTGCTGGAAGAGAACATCTCCTTGGCGTTGTAGGAACGGCAACGAAAAAGGCTGGATAATGTTTAAGTTGTAGCGTTCACTGTTCAGTGTTCCCTCAAAAAACACCAGAGACATATGGTCACTGTAGGCTATTGCTCCCCAGATCATGACGCCAGGAGTTGGTCCTGTATGTCGCTGTCGTACACACTCTGGTTGTTGCCGCTCTTCTGGTCGACGCCGCATTCGCAAACGATCGCCACTGTCACAAGGCAGAATCTGCTCTCATCACTAAACACAACTCTCCCCCATTCATCCCTCTAGTTGCGTCGTTGGCGATACCATCCGAGGCGGGCTGCACAGTGATGAGGTGTGAGAGGAAACCTGACGGGCGGCACCCTTGATCGTAGCCCAGCGTCCAGAAAACGGCTGGTGATTGTCCTAGCTAACACCCTGGGTGCAACAGTGCGGCGGTCACCGTGTGATCATCAATGGCTGCTCGTGTGATGCGGCGGTCCAGGTGGGAATCCGTATACTGCTGCCGTCCGGAACCAGGTTGACAAGCATGTGCACCATCGCTGGACCACCGACACCACCAATGATGCACAGCAGACACACAACGTCCTACGCGTTGGGCAATTCTGCGGAAGGACCACCCAGCCTCCTTCAGGCCCACAATACGACCTCGTTCAAAGTCCGTTAATTGCGAGAAGTGTGGTAGTCTATGCCATCGTGGTATGTGTACAATACTTACTACGCACATGCCAATGCTTGAAACAACTACTCTTTCACCGAGTCAACTACAGTTGTATTGGGTTCAGCAGTGTTATGCCTAATACGCAGTTTCTACTCTGTCTGCATCACAGCACTGCTAATCATTGCATGTGCTGCCATCTACCAGTGCCCCATGCGCATATGGTGTTTCTATGTGGTGTTCATTTTTCACCAGTGTACATTACAAATTGGTTAGAGGTAGTATAAAACATCTCAAAGCACTTGTTTATTAAACAGTATTCTTACCTCAAATTAAATCCACGCCGTTTTCGCAAGTCGTTTTGGCAGGAAAGCTGTTCAATGTTGGGACACAGAGATTGGTTGTGCGCAGCCAGCGAGATCGGTCTACCTCATATGTGTAGTATATGGTCGATCTGATTTTAAAGACGTATTCACGTCAGAACGCTGGGCACATCTAGGGGGAACGCCGACCAGACAGCGAGCACGGCACAGTCGCTCACACGACCAGCAGCGCTCGCAAGGAAGAAAGCAAGCCATCATGTGTGGGTGATGGGGGGAGGGAGAGGTCACAACGAGTTCCCGGTCTCGTGACAGCACCACGTCCGCAAGGCATGTGAGAGATCGGCGGTGGGGGAGATCGCTCTCTCGCCCCGTGTCACAGACGACTTAAGATGATGTTGCTCCTGCTCCAGGACGGCTTTCCCTCGCCGCTCGCCGACCCGGGTGCTCTTCCCGGCGTCCGCCACGTGACGTCATGACGCGCCGCCCTTCACCACGCTCGCACGTAGCTGCTTCGCCAGCGCTCGCGCACTCGTCAAATACACCTCTCAAAATACAAGTTGCTTAAAAAAAAATATGGGCGCTGCTTACATGATGTATAGTACGTAATATATGAAGGAAAAAACATTAGCAGATATATAGTGGACCGCAGTGTTGTAGTAACTAGGCTGCTTGCCTCCCACCTAGACGAACCGGATTCGATTCGCTGCGGGGTCGCTCCCGGATTTTCGCATGTGGGAATCGTGCCAGACGATGCCGCTGGTAGTCGGGTTTTCTCGGGAATCTCCCGTTTCACCAGCCCTTTCATTCCTGCGCTGCTCCATACTCACTTTGTATTTTCTGAATGAGTAAAGGCAAATAAAATCTTCAGTTTCCTATACAACAAAATTTTTAAAATAAATACGACAAATTATTATTTCTTATTCTTCCTTTTTCGCTGCGATCCTAATGACTGAAGTCTTATGCACACGACACTAAATAAAATATCGCTTTTTCGTACAACAAAACACGCCGAGGATGCTTCGTACACGACACGTACACGATGACCATGAACGACGTCGTTAAAGAACAACTACTTTCATTTTGGTTTCGTACAGGTTCATTACGTACGTGTTTCCCGCCGCGAAACGGAGCCTAATAACAGGTCCGAGGGTGACTGGAGCGCGGAACCGTGGCAAGGACGCGTGTTGTGCGACGTCACTGACACTTAACTTGGCGGCCTGCCTTCCTTCATTGCTATAGTCTACTCACGGTTACTTCCAACTTTTCTGAAGCCCTGCTAAAGTTCTTCTCCCGGGATATTCTTCCGCCTCATGCAAATAAAGCCTAACCGAGTCTTGAAAATTACACGAAAAATACAAGGCACCGGATTCGACCACACTCAGTGTAATAATATTTTTCACGAGAACTATTTCTTACTAGGAAATACCAACACGTCATTTTTTCTTTATTTTATTAATATTATTTATAAATAAAATATTATATTTTTTAGATGAATAAAAGTTTAATTTAGCTAAAAGTGACGTACTCTTGTGATATACATGAGATATTTAGGAAACAACCGAACACGTCATATATAAGGTGTTTTCTAGAAGATTTGATTTAAAAAATATGAAGAAACCGCGAATAGACTACACAACGGTCATTCCGGCAGTCGATCCTCGCCTATAGGTAATACGAGCCATGCGGCACACAATGCAACTTGACGAGCAGGACATTGAAGACGGCGCTCTTATCGTTCAGCCCGGTACACGCAATCCTAAATTTTTAAATTCATTACCTACGTACTTCAGTACTCAGTTCAAGATGTTATTTTAATCACGGAATTCTGTCGCAAAACCATGATCGCATGTACTCACTATCAGTGTTTTGCCTACAGTTTTTAGCACAGAATCGAGAAACTGTGACATTGGCTGTCAAAGTGCAAAAAAAAATATATATGCATGTACACTGAAGAGCAAAAAAAAAAAACTGGTAAACCTGCCTAATATCGTGTATCCCCCCCCCCCCTCGCATGCACGCACAAGTGCTGCAAGCCGACGTGGCATGGACTCGATTAATGTCTGAAGGTATGCAGGAGGCAATTCACACCATGAATCATGCAGGGCAGTCCGCATGTCCAATCTGCGCCAATTTGAGAAAGGGNCCTGATTGGTTCCATACCTCTGTTATTTGCATACGCACGCCTTTACCAGTTTTTTTGGCTCTTCAGTGTATATACGATGATACGCTAGACGCTCTTCAAAATTAAAAATGGTTGAAATATTCAAAGTCATTAAATATTTAGCTCTGTATCATTACAGTTTCATTGTGTTCTATGGCTGTCAGCCATATATTTTTATTCTAAGTGACCAAAAAAATTTTTAGTTCTAAGTTGTTCGAATCGCGGCTTAGCCATGAATGTGTGTGCACCTTTTAGATTTGACTTTAGGCCAGTTCAATATGAAAGTCATCCGTTGCTTCGCCTAGACGCAGAAAATAATATTTTTTTTTAAGATCTAATGTTTTTGGAGTTATTTCGGCAGTTTATGGCGCGTATCCCTAAAGGGAACCATTATAGTACTCCTTATACGTGAAATTCAAAAGACAACTATGTGAAAATGTTGAATGCATATCCCAAGGAGCCCGATTTTTAGGTAATTCCGTGCTGTAATTCACACGTAAGTAGATAAGTTAACTAACAACCACAATAATTAAATTTTGTTTCTCTTACGATAATGTGTGTTGCATATTATCAAAAAAAATTTCAATGCAGTGTTTGAGTTAAGAAAATGCTTGCTTGATGTAGGCTGTATTAATAATATCTAACCAAGCCAGGTTATGACTTGTGAAACCAGTGACACTACACAGAATAAATATTTGCATGATGCTGGCTATTGGTCCGACTGCACTGCAGCACGCTATCTATCTGGAAGTCTACGCATTAGGTTATCGGCCAGGTTATCCTGGAGGGCCCTTTTACATTTGTGTCACCAAACATTAGAAAAAATATCTAACCAAGAAGGCAGTGAAATGTACAAGACAACAACTCATAGCCTACAACATCTTAACTATTGGTATTTGTTTTTGTGGTGGCACTACATTCCTGGTTTCTTTTCGCTTGGGTGATGCACTAAAGGAATAATATAACAATTTGCAAGCTTTGGTAAGCTTTACATATCCTTTGAATACCCGTCGTTTGGCATATTTCCCTGCCGAACGTCTTCTTCTGCCAACTGAATTTTTGACTCAATTCCACGTTTTCGGTCATGACTCATACGTAAGTGGAAATGCTCGTACCTGAGTGCTATATAGCAACTTTGAAAGCAGTTATCTTTAATAAACACTTCACTTCGCCATGCCCACGCATTTTTTTGTGAATCCCACAAATATCATAATCGGTGCAGTTTTGTTATTTATCAGTCGGTTGGCAAAATAAACAACATATTCGTAGTATCGTTTCACTGGTTTAACCGCATTTGAAAGTGCCCTTTCAGGTTTTGCACCTTCCTTTAAACAAATGCAAATATATAACGTTTCAACCTAAGCTATTTCTCTCTTTCTTAAGTTTTCTCTATGACGTGATTTACGCCCTGGAAACGCAGTGGCATGAAACCGTTGAAACTCAAGTTCCGTGTGTTCGACTCTTGTAGAGACCAAATCGGCCATCTTCAGGACATTAGACGCCGTATGATAAAATCCAGTTACAGTTAATTTTACTGTCTAAAACAATGACGGTGAAATCTAAATTTATTTAAATTTACACTATGTATGAGCAAGCGTGGATCACATTAGATTCGAGCCCACGTTTGATTCTAGATTGCAGATAGGTGCAAATCTGTTGGAGGGCGGGTATGGGG
>NQII01000572.1:679456-738146 GCA_002778355.1 Clitarchus hookeri
GGGGGGGGGGGGTGTTCTCCAAGCTCGGCCTTCTTGGCTACGTTCAGTTAATGTTATCTTAGCTGTAAAATTTATTTCAACAGCAACTGTGATTGGGCAGTAGTCAGATAAGAGGTCCCGAAGTTTTCAACGTTTAATCGTAATAAATTAATTAGATTTTTGTGATAATTTGGTTGGCCTTTCTCCAGTGTGCACACAGGATTCTAAATTGAAGCAAGAAAAACTGCACGACAGAATAATAATATAAATATACAATGTCGCCACTAAAATAGATTTAAAAAGCAGTAAGACATATGTCTTTGCGTAAAGACAGATAAAAAATTAATGTGTATGTTTCAGTAATCCATTTCTAAATACATTATAAAAATCACAAAAATAATAAAAATAAAAGAAAAATCAGACAAGTGGAAAAACATGTTACAACTGTCCAGAGGTTGGTACAGAACACATGCTTATGAACCTATAGAGTATACACGAAAAAAAACCATTATCTGACATTTTTCCTTTCTGCAACAACAGTTGAAAATTTCAATCGTTGGGTTATTTGTATCCAAATATCAAGTTTTTGGTACATGTATGTTGGTAGAGAATTTTATACTTGTATTTGTATAACATTGTTATGGGGCCTATTAGTTGGAAATAGTAATCATATGAATAATTAATATAAAGCCGAAACTTCCAAGGACAGTTGGGTAAGACGGGTATTACTGAGGGGGCGGAGGGTATGAGCATTCTTCTCTCATCTTCTGGTCAGAGCCGCATGTGTAGCCTGGGACATGTGGCTGCCCTCGCCAAGCTAGTTATTTGCAAAATATTCATAAACAAATAACTACGAGCTGTGCAGTGTTAACTGAGCACTTTCAAAATCAACCGTTGAAAAATCTTACTGCCCTTACCTGCATGCATTTTGTAACAGTGCAGTTAAAATAGAGTAAACTTTAAAAAAAATTCCTTAGTGTCTAAAGTGTAAGAATAACGTTGAATTTTAACAAGGTAATGTTGTAAACTTTAAGTTTATCATCGACAGTGTACTACATAAACAAGTTTCTATGTTTTATAAAATAATGTTTTGTAAATATACAGCATTTCAGTTGTAGAGCAACAAGAAAGTCTTTTGCAACTAGTTTCTCAAGAATAGTATGGAAGACATGAGAAAACATTTTACTGGGCATACGCCCAGAACAGTCGGTTACAACGGAAGCAAAGTAGTTCTATATCTTAGCGTTGAATTAAAAAGTAAACATTTGTGAACAATTATACAGTTCCACTTGACCGACTCGTGGATAAAGTAATTAGGTTAATGACAATGCTGATTTTACATTCTGCGGGAGATTACACAGTGTGCACACAAGTAGATCCTAAGCAGAGCTAAGTTTACCGTGGAAAGCCTGTAATATCGAGGTAGAAAGCAATGGTGTGCGATATTTTCCTCGGTTTAAATTAGTGGTCAGCAACGAAGTCCAATTAAATTGAGAGTGTAAAAAACATGAAGTATTTAGGCAACGTGTGTGCGAATTTCGGGGCCAATTAAATAGAGAGTGTAAGGAACGTGGAGTAGTTAGGCAACGTGCTGTATGTGTGAGGAGCCCGCGTGCGAATTTCGTGGCCGGAGCAGGCACAGTTCGGGGCGGCGGTATGTGGACGCGGCCGGCGGTAAAGGTGAACGAGTGTTGAGGAGCGACCGGTCGCCGCTGCCCGAGCACTTTCACGGCGCAGCGGGACCGCCAGAGCTGCCCAGCTGCCTCGCCTGCTCCGCGGTCCCCAGCATGACGTCATGTGGAGAGCGCTTGCCCGCCCGGGCCGGGCATTCTCCGCTGCGGCACGCAGCAGGGATCAGGCCCTCGTCACTCGAATAGGGAACACGAATCCTTACCGGAGATACCCGAAGTCGTGGTTCTGTAGTCTTACAACTTCGGCATTTAAAAATAATATATAACATATTCAAACAAAGTATTCATGCCTAATATATTCACATAGCACCAATACTTAATAATAAACTATCACGTAGTTTTCCTCTTTAGATATCATATAAATACATCTTTCATTTGCATATTTTAATTTTGATGGGGGTAGCAGAGTCTTCTTTATATAAGCACCATTCACGACTGCTTAATAGTGACACGTGTATTCTTTAAGAACATACGCATAAACCTGGTTGTAAAGTAGTATTTCACAGTTTATATCCACTCAAATGTATATTTTTATAATAAATAACTGTGAATAAGTGACGCATCAATAATATTGTCCAGTAAACATAGGCCAATCACGTCAATAATAATAACAAAACAGCTGACGAGATCTCTACAATACCACGAACATAAAGTTATATTGTGTAGTTAACTTTTTGTTATAACGTTGGCAGTACCGTATAACCTACTTCGGCTTGCTTCGGCAAACAAATTAATAGGATAAGTATCTCTCATTGTACGTTGAGTTGCAACTCTGTACATGTTTTCTCCCTGGCAGAGGTGGTCGGTTTGACCCGCGTGGGTTCCCTGCCTCACCCATCAGATGTGTTGGACTTGTGAAGTCGCGGGCGAATCTGTGCGCTGGATAAAGGACGATTCACGCTAACCAGCCAATAACACTAGTAGCCAACTTAACTTCCGCGGGCGCTCAGAAACAAGGTTTCGCGTTCAAATCTCCGCTAAGCTATCGTTGTGAACTTTGCTTATTTTAGCATGTAAGCCACTTCCGATCTGCCTATCGACCTAAAGCAAGCCGTTAATTAGCCAAGTTTAAATAAATTACAGTTCGTGCGTGTCGTCAGACTTCCTCTGAGCCTGAGTCTCTCCGTACGGGATTTTCTAATGGTTGCTTTTCACAGGACATGGCTGATTTATTGCCTGTTCCCGCTTCTCTTAACAGTTTTTTCCGTCTCTAATGACCTCGCTGTCGACGAGACTTTAAGCCCTACCTTCATTATTACAAATGACGTTATGCTATGTGAAGCTGTTTCGTAGCTAACTACGTAGGTAGCCACGAGATTGCAAAACAAGTAGTGTTGTATTCCCGTGACTATGTTTTATACCAATCCGTGTTTCAGTGTTTCATGTTGCTTGCACGAGTGAGTGATACTATTGACCGCCGGACTCCGCAGCTTTTACGCTGGTTTGGTGTGATACAGCGCGTATAAGAATTTCAATAACATTTGTGACAGCAGTTATTTTTGAAAGACAGTACAGATACATAGTACAATATTCTTCATATATCCAACGAACTAAGGTGTAAACATTGCTTAATAGGAGTCAAAATAAATAAAAGTTAATCTCAGTATAAAAATGAAAAAAAAGGGCATAGGGGTAAGAAGGTGACTAAGCCGTGACAAAAAGTCGCCGGTCTGCGTGTACAAAACTTTTCCCAAATAAATTTTCGTCAAAGTTTAGTCGCCTCCGCTGCTCGCATGTGAAGTAACGTGGTGCAATAAGCTAGGTGAGTTGTCTGACCGGGTTGCCTCCGCTTCTGTGCGACTGTTCGCTCTTTGCCGAATGGCAAGGCGAGCCAGAGGAACACAGGCGCGAGAGTGGCTGGCCTGCATTTCGCGTGTCGACATATCGCAACAGCTTGTTTTCTAGGGAAGGAAGTGCCCCAACATCGCGTGCTGCTACACAGTTGCGATAACGACCGCCGCGTCGATAGAATCCGCGCGCCTAGTTTGGAACAACATTTCTGCTCCTCACGACTCTTCCGAGTTACTCGGCCCACGACATAGATGTTAGTTTAGGCCTTATACGCACGCGGATTGCTACTGTTTCCAAGTCCATGTGTGTATAGCAAATGTTGATATATTATTAGTTTAAATACCATAATTTTGTGTTTAGCTATCATCAACAATCTAAAAAGAAATTTAACTAACCCCCTTCCTCACAAAAAAAAAAGTGGCGGGTGTCAAAGGTCAAATTTAACGTTATCCACAGATTTAAAATAATGAATAAGAACATATAAATTAAATTAAACCATAATCCCTTGTATAATTAAAGCGTTATGTTTCAAACGTGATTTAGAAAACTTCAAAACAAGGCTCACATCCCCTGCAATTCGCTCATGAATCCAATACATATTCTGCCCCAACTGTGAATACGTGTTTTAATCACAAAAAAAAAAAAAAAAGGTTTTAGTGTTTGTTAGTTAAATGCAAAGGGCTGAGTTCTTTTTAAACCGCGGTAAGATAAAAACAATCAACAGTTTGTCGCAACTGCGCATGCGCCAGACACAATGAGCTCCAAATGTTCAAAAATATTTCTGTGGAGTAAAAGTATGGATGTAACCCAGACGAGCGGCTGTGAATAGATGTAGCCGCCATTACTGCCTGTAAGCGTGCGAGGTGTGTATATTCTTCATACGAACATGGAAGTTATATTGTTTGTGTATAACCTTACAGAACTACCCCATTTTCAGCATAAGTTTATCCGAATAAGTATCTTAGTAATTAATACTATGAAATCAGATATTATAACCTAAGAGAATCGGCGAATAATTGGTACTGTCCGTCAAAATAATTTTAAATACACAGCTAACTAGGGATAGTAGGCGTGTGTGCATACACACACACACACACACACATATATATATATATATATATATATATATATATATATATATATATACACACACACACAGTTGAAAGGAATGCAAACACATGAACTTCTCTTTATTGGTAGTTCATAAGCCATGTCTGCCCGCAGCCACTAATTACCTATGGTCATTATGCCTTGGCCGTGCTTTATCTGAGACATTTTTTTTTCAATAGGGAGGGGGGAGGGACAATTAGTGCGAATGAAGGAACCCTTCCCGTATAAAAATCGTTTAAAAAAGGTGAAATCACCAAACTGATAGGAAGGGGCTAGTAGAAAAGTAAATAGAAAATATGTATTATGACAAACAAATATTTCATACCCCAACATCCTAAGAGCGTCAGCACCTCATTTGTGGAGGCAATGGCGAAGGTGACAAGATTTATTTTCGAGCAACGTGAGTGGATTTTAAAGTGCTATTGGAAATGTGAGATCATGACTGAGTTGCAGAGACGACGGAGGGCAGAATTCCATACTGCGCCACCGTCACATGCAACAACGACACGATTACATGACACGTCTGGGAGGGAAGGGAACTGTGTGTGATATGAAGAAAGAACGATGCAACAGGAAGAGAACGACAACGGACGAAGGAAGTGCGGGCTGCGTGGCACACATTCACACGTTCTCCCGGGAAGCTGGAAGTCCGTACGGCAAGCTGCACGTGAGTCAGGTGTGAGTAAATCAACAAGAATCCATCGCATTTTGAAGCTAGTAAAGTGGAGGCCGTACTTCCCCACGTTACTTCATGCTATGGACGTAGACGACCCTGAGAGGCGCGTGGAATTCTGTGAGTGGGGTTGTGAACATGTGTAACGACAACAAACATTTTACTGGCGTGATTATTTTGGTCCGATGAGGCAACCCTTGAATAGAATGGAACTGTCAAAACGTCACAATGGCGTATTCTGGGCCGATGAAAATTCCCACATTGTGCTAGAGCAAGCAGTTCATCTTCCTGGGTTAACGGTGTTTTGCGGTATGTCCACCGGAGGACTTGTGGAGCGTTCTTCTTTGACGGAATGGTGACAGGTGAAAGTTACGGTATAATGTTGCAGGAAAACA
Source organism: Clitarchus hookeri (assembly GCA_002778355.1). Taxonomy (NCBI): domain Eukaryota; kingdom Metazoa; phylum Arthropoda; class Insecta; order Phasmatodea; family Phasmatidae; genus Clitarchus; species Clitarchus hookeri. The sequence continues at coordinate 685,096 of NQII01000572.1, forward strand.
TTATGTCAGCTGTTCGCCAACTCTACCCAGATGACGACTGATATTTCCAGCAGGACGGTGGACCGTCGCTCCTGGATGAAACATCTGTTAGGAGGCGAATATGCAGACGAGGAAGTGTCGAGTATCCACCCAGTTCTCGTTAGATTTCTATATGTGGAGAATACTGAATGATACTGAATGGCAAGAAATATGCGATTGTGATCGCCTGTGAATCCACTCCCACGGGAATTGCAGCTAATGTTTGTCGTTCTGTTGTACAGCGTTGCATATGATGTGTTTTTTTTATACTGATAACGGATATTATTCTCAACATTCGCACACAAGGAACGTTGTCCTTATGCTAATTGCGTCAAATACAAGCAGTCCAACATGGTTGTCTATAATATTTTCTCTGTTATTCACATTCAAAATGTGTAGACGTTAATTTGGGACGTCCGATATGCTTCTGTGCGCATCTGGAAATAAAGTTAAATATTTTTTTTATACGTCCTCTAAATTTACGGTGGGCAAAATGTCGTCATAAGTGAATACATTCAAAGTAGTTAAAGAGAAAAACATACATCTTATATTCTCATACCAGTGGGCATTAGAGAAGACACTAAGAGAGGCATTTGCCAGAAATAATATCAGTTTAATCTCAGGGAAAGTATTTTGTGTTTTATTTGGAAAAGTGAGGAAAGTTGTACGCAGAACATGTCTGGCAGGCTGCTGGGAGTGGTTGCCCTGTTCAGCGACGTTCACGAGAAGAGAGTGTGTTGGCGCGACTGAAGTGCGGCTGTGATGGCCGAGGTGAAAGGCGACGAACGGCGGATCGAGAGACAAGTAATTACTTTATTGGCTGCAGCGCTGGGCATCCGTGCGACAGCCGTGCGAGTGCCACGACTGCGACCATTCCTAGCCACTTCCACGCCGACTATCGAAGCGGTGCGGTATGTACTACTGAATAGACATACTTGTCGCCGAGGATTGAAACCCACACTACTGATAAGTTATTGTTAATGATAATGTTCATTTATTTTCCCTTCTTTCGCAGAAGTTTGTCAGGATTTCAGTACATTGGCTAAGGACAGGTAAGGTTCATATTAATTTCACTAGCATTCATCTAACAAGGCGATAGAAAACCTGTATCTCCAGCACATCATATTAGAAATCTGATTCGCTCTCACGCTCGCATAAAAACAATCCCTGTCGTACAATAATCCCCCCTCCCCCGCAACAAATGCTATTTTCGGGGTTGTAAAAGTATTGCAGTTGCAGGCGAAGTGGGATCTGAATTTTACACACATTCCAATCTCTTTATTTTCCCTAACACTTTTTTTTTTTTTTTTTTTTTTTTTTTTTAAAAATAAAAAAAAAAAAAAAAAAAAAANGGTTGTTTACGAGTATGCTACTTCTTTTATTAGTGATATACAACATTGCTGTGCAATGGCGTACGTTCACAATAATTTCTTAATTCAATTACTAAACGCCATTAACCCTTATAACAACCATCCCAATACCACATAAGTTACGTGAGTACGTACATACATGCATCCATAAATAAACTGAAGTGATTAATTCATTGGAATAACATTAACAGGGCACGTGATATGGCAGTCCCACCAAGGTGAATCGGGTTCAACCCCCAACCGGGTCGCTCCCGGATTTTTGCATGTGGGAATCGTGCCAGGCAATGCCGCTGGTCAGCGGTTTTTCTCGGGGATCTTCCATTTCCCCCGCTCGTTAATTCCAGGGCTGCTCTATACTCACCTCGATCACCCTCATCGGCTCTCAAGACCTTGCTGTTAAGAGCCACCCAAATCTCTTCACTTCACTTCATTTCACTTGATAGGGCAGTTTCTGCGTTGCGATAATGTACAGAAAAACTTAAAATTTATAAATAGCCATGTTTGAGTGTTATAGGTGAGATGTACAGAATTTACCTAAATTAGACCGACGAACGTCGGCTTCTGGTTAATCACGAAAAAAGAAGTAGAAAACATATACAGGTTGAGTATAAAAAATACTTCAACTTTGAAGGTCTGTAATATCAATACCAAACAACCTATAACCTTGGTTAACCAATGAAATGAACCGCGGAACCGTGAGGTTTGTTTACCATACATTCATAAGTGTTCAATGTCACCACCATGAGCGGCCCGAGCGAAATCTGCGCGATAGTCAAACTCGTTCCACGTTCTTGTCAGCATGTCCGATGTTACGGTTTGTGGCCGTGACGTCATTCTGCAGGTACGTGCGACTGGAGTTCGCGGCATACGCGGCTGTTTTCACCCCTGTATTCGTAAGCACACTGTTAAAAATGTCCGTATATTCTCAGAAAAAATTACGAAACTGTGTAGTTAATATACGAAAACGCGCTCCATAATGACATAAAACGAAAGTGAGCTCCCTACATACAAAAAAACCGAACCTCTCCGTATTTTAAACAGTTTAGGGTTTCGTGAACGAGCTATACCGGGGCTACACGGGACGTCTTTTCGCCGCTATGATCAGAAAGTTATAGCTCATGCGGGAGTTATCAAAAAGTAGCGCAATCCACTTGTAACAGTTAGCAATACTACGAACACCACCAGAAACTACAACAAAATAAGAGAAACTAATTATTGCATTACCAGTAAACTGAACAAGTTTCACACTTCACTTTCTAATGGAAATTTGCTTTATACACGGGTTAACACACAAGTAATAACAAAAATTAAACGATTGTTTTCGGTATTTGTTGAGGTTTAATGAATAAAGGCCTTTTAATAAACGAAATATCCTTCCATTTCGTTGTCCTGCCTCGCTCAATTTAGAGAATGAACGAGTATTACTCCTTCTTGGCGCGGTCACGTATAACCTCACTTTTATCGCGGGCCGGCACCAATATTTTCGCCGATATTTCTACCCCTTCACAGATTCTATGCAGAACTATGTGTCTGGGCCCATAACCTGTTGAGGTTTAATGAATAAAGGCCTTTTAATAAACGAAATGTTTTATTATACTTTAACAGCAAAACTGATACAACAATGTTGACCGTTATATATTTATCAACTAGAAAAAAACAAAACACTACACAGTGTTGCCAACAACTTAAAACTGAAGTTACCAAATAATAATTATTACATTGCCATATTTTAACAGTATTGTTTTTTTTTTTTTTTTTTGCACGCTGGAAATATACAAAGCCTAGAAGCATATGACATAGAGGTCCCGTGAATTCACAGAAAGTTTTGCGTAATATACGGCAAGTCGGTTGGTTAAAAATGTTGCGGATATTTCTGGATAATTTTTTACCAGCACGTTTGTGATTGCACGTGATTATTTTCTCTAACAGCGCAATGTGCGTGCGTGGTATAACTGCGGTGTTGTGACGGGCGGCTCGCCAGGCGGAGTGCAGCGTCAGTTGCCGCGCGTGGCCGCTGCAGCGCGACAGGCACCGGCACTCAAGGCCTCTCCGAGTGACTGCCTGCTGGAGCCGCCAACTGCCAGTAAACAGCCTCGTGACGTCAACACCGTCACGACACTTTCACGGTTAGGACTGCAAACAGCGTTTTTACGTGCTTTATACTGGCTGATCGTGAACGCTACCAACTTCCTGCGATCATTCGTCGTGGAGTGAGTGAAAAGATTTGGGCGGCTCTTAACACTGAGGTCTTGAGATCAGATGAGGGTGAAGCGAGGTAAGTAGCGCTGGAATGAAAGGGAAGGAGAAACGGGAGATCCCCGAGGAAACCCGCCGACCCGTGATATTTTCCGGCACGAACCCCATGTGCGAAAATCCGGGAGCGATCCCGTCGGATATCGAACCCGGTTCGCCCAGGTAGGAGCCAAGTAGTCTAGCCACTACACCCCCGCGGTCCTTATTTCGTTATGAAAAATGATCATTAAGAGAGAAACAAACCCATGAAATTAGGGAATTAACCCTACTCCACACCCATTGTAAACAACTGTCTCTATGCGGCTTGGTGCCTAATGATCTTCCATAGGTAGGGCCAGTGACTTTTCGAGTAAAAATCGGAGCCCACAGTATACTTCAATACTATATACACACCTCAGCTGTTGTTATACCTCCATTGGCTGCTGGTGCCATGGCCGTCTTTGACCAAGCCACTCAGGACTAAGTAACTCCGACACTGAACCTTCGTGATTCGTGTGCAAACGGTTAGCACGGGCCAGAACATTTTTTAGCCAAACAAAGAAGCTGGACAACCCTGCAGTTCTTTGGACCGTATATTGTCTCGAAATCTTTTCGTGAAATATCACTGCCCCTATCCATAGAAGTAACTGATTCGTAAACCGTGCAACTGCTATAGCACGAGGCCTAAAGCTTATCGGTTGTGATAACGAAACAAGTTATTTGTCAGCTTAATTACAGCACGCATAAAACTCTTTTTTGCGACACCAGAAACCATTAATTAATATAGGAATGAAAGATTTTAAATAAGTTATTTCCAAACATCAACAAACTTTGTGAGACGAAACAAAAAATTCGTGAATAGCATTATCTTGATTTGATATCTTCCATCCGTGAACATTTGGCGTGTAATGACATCGCCCGTCATTTGGAAATGAGGAGGTACCGACTCATTTACCAATAAAACATGTGTTACCCGTGGGTGTTCATCGATTATCGTGATGCAATAAACAGGCGTACATTAGAGAAACACAAAACGTTACCTTGGTGTAACACGCTCAGAAGAATTTTTCTCGAGGGAAAAAAGTAATTTCTGACAAATTCCCAATTTTCAAGGGTGTGTACCTCCCTTAATAATCACGTTAGGTCATAGGTCGTATTGTGTTTTGTACCTCAAGTTTCCATTACGAATCATCCACCGTACAAAGTTTGAACCTGAAATTCTGGATCAATCTGTATATAGTGTGTGCCGTAGGCACCAGCTCATCTGATATCTATAAGGGTCGGAGCTTGCCATACTGAGAGTCGATGACTAACACCCAAACCTGTCTGTACTGCCCTTAAAAATTCCGGTCAAAAAAAAAACCTTACATTTCAAGAAAAAAGTACAAATAATTATATATTTAAGTTTTTATCATTTGATGAAAGAATGTTATAGTTGATTCGCAGTCCGTTCACGCTTTTTGAATCAAGCCTTTGAAAAATCACCCCATGCGACGTATTTGGTTGTTTCCTAAACACACAGTATATTTCAAGCGTTTTATGTTAACATGAAAGTGCCTTATTTTCTGTTAAATTGAAGTTTAACTTATATTTGTTCTATGGATTATAATATTTCATTTATAATTAATATGAGTAAAATCGCAGAGAAAATAGCCGTTTTGGTAATGTCTAGTACAAAAAATTCTCATGAAAAATATTATTAAACTGCGTGCGCACAAATGCTGTGTATTGTCTCGTAGGTGTAATTTTCTAGACTTAGTTAAGCTTTGATTGCGTAAGGAGGAGAAATGACCTAGAAGTACAACTTAAGCAGGGCTTCAAAAAAGTTGTAAGTAACTATGAATGGACTATATTCACCTAACTCCATTGTCCAGTCCTGAGATTAACAGTCGGGGAGTACAAATTACCAACGAGAGACCTCGATGCTGACAGCACTACAGGCACTGATGAGCTGAAATCCCCCGTAACAAATAACCACAAAGCTGTTGCTCCAATCCAAGATGTGACTTCATTTTATGTTACCGTCAAAGGACTATGAGTCGCTGCGCTTTTTAAGTAATTATTTACAGTGTACCATCCAGTACAAAAGCTGGATCGTGGTTACGAGTGAGAGTACCCTAACCTTGATTGTATGCACCGGTGGTTGTACCGGAATAGATTATGAAGAATATAGAACTTGGCAATTTCCATCCTATTTCCAAATTTCCTTTTTAAACAAGTTGTGAAATCATCCATACATCACAAACAAACTGTGCTCAACAAAACTTATTATAAAAAAGAAAATCTTATATATTCGACGTTTTAAATTCAGTGCCATAAAATAACGTATAAGTAATTATTGAAAAATTGACACGTTCAGCTTTTTAGGAGCCATACACAAAACTTTTTCGTATTGATTTCTTTTCTATGTACGATTTGCTCCAAACAAAAGCCAAAGTACTTTAGAAAAAATGCATTGGTTGTATCTTTCCGAAAGGAAATGAAATACCAATGTTCATGTACAATACAATAATGTTACCGTATTAAAAAGCGTTATAGAATTTTTATCATATTAAATAAGATATTTTTGAATGAATCCCATAAAATAGAAACGGGATACAAAATGGAGTCAAAGAGGAAAGTTAAATATTATTTTTACGTCTCAGTGTTATGCACAGTGCGGCTAAAGACCACAGGACTTTCATTATTATAGGCTTATTGGCTTGTAAGCTCGCTAGTAAATGTACTAGGCGCCCACAAACTATCACGTGGGAGGCTGGGCTCAAGGAAGGTTAGTTCCACTCAGGTTAGGAACAAAATGAGATCTCTTATGAGAGAGTTTGGTATTGTGAAGATTTCCGCCGCAAAGTGCACTGGTGCTACAAAAAGATATTTTTTAATTGGTGGCAAATTGACAAATTATATATATATATATTTGTGTGTGTGTGTGTGTGTAAAAGTTAGTGTTTGGCTCGAATTATGATACATTTGCCTTAGCCAAAATTGTAATCATTAATTTTATAAATTTACTATAATTCAATCCCTCCTCTGGTGTTTACGGGAGCAAACAGTACAAATATAACTGTGTTTGATATTGAGCGTTCATAAGCAAGCTTAGTTCAATGGGAAAACGTTATGAATTTAAGTGCAAAAATAATATAGCTACCATCAAAAGGAACTTAGTACTTTTCTCCTTTCGCTTACGTAAACTGCGCATAAAAGCCTCTAAATTATATTTTTAACCTCTTCACTGTTATATTTTTTCCCATTCAGTTGTGATTTTTAGATACAGCAGTTGTGTAAGCCAACTTTTAGCTAAAACCAATTTACGACAGAATAATTTTTAATGTGTTGATATATTTCGTTATATGTCAAATTTAGTGCGAAGAAAAAAGTCTAACACAATGCAGATCGGGAAATTTTACACAATTACATTTATTTTATGAAAATTGTGACTATCCCATCTAGACTACTTACATACAAAACGGAAAAATCAGGAAATCATACGACACCAGTGCTACTTGGTGGCGAAAAATTGTACAGTTGCCAAACTAAAAGCACTGATCTTCCCAACCTGAGTACAATAATCCTTAGCGCAAGCGGTCAGTGGTCCGGCCTGTTCGCCACTAACTAGGAACCCTACTCATCGCTCGTCAGAAATGCTTCTATTATTGTTTCTTGATTCGCTGAACGATTCTCTGAAAGTCTTGGTTCCCAGCCGTTGTGTACCTTCCCATCATATGTCAACATTTCCACTGTCGTTCAGCTCATGACTGGTTGGTACCCATGCCACGACCAAGCGACGCTGTAGAATCGTGATACTGTGCGACCAAACTAGCAAACGATCCCGTGAGGGGAAGTTGCAGCTCTCCCTCTTCTCGCGCGACGCGCGGCGGGGAGGATAGGTACACTCGGTAGAAACTACTAGGGACCGTCTGCGACACATTCGGGATCGTCAAAACCGGTCGTGTGGTTTCCCTATAGTTTATCATATGGCGTACGAGGTTTCATTGGTTTAATGGTCCCCCGAGTATACAGATACATCATAGTGACATTTGTTATAATGTGCATTCGAGGCGAATTAGAATATTATATCAAAAGACCATTTTAAATTTTTAGTGAATAAAGATCGATTTGTTGGAGTTACAGGAAAACATCTGCCTGGTCTTAAACAATAAATACGAGAGATCACAAGCTACAAACCTAAATCATCGTTAATAATATGCACAGTAAACATTAATTTGAATTAATTTGACTGACCCACAAAAATTATTTGCCGTTAAAATGGTCTTCTATTAGCAATAAATTGCGTTGAAAGTATACATAATATATTTCTGTTTACCCCTGTTATCATGTTTTATTTTTCAATTATGCTGTTTTAAAATGCATAAACTGCCATGCATGCAAATATGAAGTAAAATATTTGCTAAAAATAGTACGAACTATTATTAATCGATAGGAGCAAAACTGGAACCACCGAAATATGATTGAAACTGTTACCACAGGGATGATGATATTAATAAAAGCAAACCTGTCCAGAAATGTTGCGTGGAATCCGTCTCCCAAAAGAGTGAATTGTTTTACAAAATAAGGCGCCTCAAAAGACGCAACTTGAAAACATGCATATTATGTTACTCATCACTCCAAACACTAGTAAAAATTTAAATTTTCACTGTTAATCAAATCACTGTAGTTTGAAATATTTCGTTTTCTATGCAAGTTATCCGACTCCTGAAATTGTGCCATTAAATTTCCACTACAATTGCTATCACTACAACTGTCATCATTGCAACTATTACTTTCACTGTCACTATCGCTGTCACCACCCACGCTTACTGCAAATGTTTATATTTCTTCTTCCATGCAACGGACGTTTTGCCAACATTCTGCGTCTCCTCTTTTTACACGTGACACAGCTGATTTCTAGTCTTATTCTGAAATACCGTTTATGCCTCACCTGCAAACACCTTTATCTGGTCGGCACTTTGCGATGCATTCTTATCACCTGCACCAGACTTAACAGCGTTCCAGATATATTATATTGCATTAAAATTACAGTGATATGGCGGCAGTCTTACAACTTCGTGGCCGCTTCAAGACGTTGTTATGAGCCTGGGTGGCCCATAACACTCTTAGGAAAGGTTAAGATTAAGGAAAGCAGGATAAGCTCAGATAATTAAAAGGATTGTTTGAATTGATTAATACAGACTTTACTTGTTCTAAAGTGGAAGATTAAACAATGCTATTCAATTAAAGTTAAATCCAGCGGGAGTGAAAGGGAAGAACTTTAAGGAAGGTTGTGAGTAAGAAGGAGGATCACTTAGAATGGAAAGGAACTTACCCGGCGCCTCCACCATTTGTTATGAGCCTGAGTGGCATCTATATAATACTTGGGAGCTGTGCGTTGGCATTTAACAACGCAAAATAGTTCTGCTTTGGGCCCGTTCTACAATGATACAGATGCGGATACGGATCACGGTAGCGGAGCACGTAACACACGCCGTATTCAATCTGCAATGAGACGCATGTGGACGCGGATAACGTGCGGATACACGTAAGAAAGCTAGGCAACACTTAACTGCCCCATGTCCGTGAACCCGTGTAGCCAATAGGAATCGGGTATTTGGTGTGTTTATTTTCGTTTTTCGTGGCCATTGTGGTATACGCGGCTACAAGTGCTTCGATTTTCCGTGGCTAATATCATTTTTGTTTTAATAAATTAGTGGACATTGTTTGGCAGTGTCAAAAACTGTAAAAAAAAATATATAAAATGAGATGTGCAAATTATAAAACCTATATCAGTTATTTGCAACAGCTGAATATTTTTGATTTCGTAAGTTGCAGGACTGTATGGTTCTTCGTATTGTAGAACAGTTTAAAATTCATCCCGAGTCAACCGCTCGTTCCGTTTACGTGTTCCGAGTCCGTTGTTTTACGTATCTTTTCATTGTAGAACGGGCCTTAATAAATACGGGACGATTCACGAAAACTTACCGCCACTCACAGGGCTTATTATTTACATCATTTGTAGCGAAATGTGTCATTTAAATGTGGGTCATATTCCCAATATTTACAGAGTAATTCGAAAAATTGCAAAAGCCTTGCAATGAACAGCTCGTGACGTAGGCCACTGTGACATGTTGCTGTCCGTTTGACTTTTGCTGTAAACAGCGCGTGACCTTGACTATCGTGAAGTGTGACTGTCTGTTGCGTGGTTTACTGCGTGAATACGGCGCGTTCCTGCTAATTGTGGTTGTCGCCTGTGGTTGTGAGGTGCAAACTGTGTTACAACGCCAGTACATTTTCCACGGACGAATACGCTGATATGGTTTGTTTTGGGAGTATGTGATGGTAACGTTATAGCTGCGTCCTCTGAGTACCACAGGTGGTACCCTAAACGCAGGATTCCAAATCCTACAACAATCCAAAGGAAGTTCAGCAAATTACGGGAAAGCGGTTCGCTTCCTAGTGTTAAAATCCACAGCGAGCGTACGTCTGTGCAAACGGTCTGATAATACATCACTGCATTTACTTCTGAAATGGTTGGAGGAGGGATACAAGATGGCCAAAAAAGTATAACCTAAACACAGCGTTCAAAAATGCTCAGTTAGCCGCGAAAAACCTTCAGGAATATTTGTATTTTAACATGATTACATTCTTATTCTATAGTACCTAAAACTAAAATAAATGAAATTTGCTCGACACTATTTAAACATTGCACTTTAAACCAGGCGTTGATACGTTGGAATAATTTTTCTGATGAGCTGCCGAAATTATAGGGAACACTTCAGTCATTGGTTACGTTACTCTTATCAAACCCAATGTCTTACGTATGGTAAATCGCACAAAAGTGTATATAAAGGTTGTTCACGGTAAAGTGAGCACTTTTTAAATCAACCTTAGAAAAATGTTACTGCACTTAACCGCATACAAGTTATTTTAACGGGAACACTGACTGGCACGCGCCCAGTAAATTTGGAAACGACGTATGGAAAGTAGTTCCATGTTTTCACGTTAAATTAAAACGGTCTTGTAAATTTATTTCTACATTTAAATGATTTGTTTTGTTTTCATTTTATTTAAAAGAAGTTTAAGAATTACCAAATTTTGAAAATATTTGCTTTTATAATAATTTGACAGTTTCACTTGGCCGACGCATGAATAAAGTAACTAGGCCCATATAAACTATTCATGGTAAAGTGAACACTTTTGAATGCAATATCATTTGGAATAATAGTCAACAAATGTATTGTATTTTAGCCTTAGACGTTAACTTCCGAGTGCGGTGGAATATACATACTGTGTTTATTACTTAAATTGCAATATTTATTTTTAAATGTTGTAAAATGATTAAAAAAAATGGCTGAAAGGAAAAAGTAACTATGGCCTCAAAACTGTTCACTTTACCGTAAACAAGTGTTTATTTAACGTATGGTGGAATAAAACGCAATGTACATACAAGTAGAGCATATTGTCATGACTTTGATATTTTGTTGCTACTCGTCCTTAACGGGAATATAGAGGCGTAACAAGTAATTAATAAGAGTTATGTAATGAACACTAAATAAAAGAGGTTTATTTAACATTAAGGTTGTACAATATTATTCCAATATAAATATGATTGAATATGAACGGGGGGAGCTATACAAATATACTGAAATATTAAATGATATTATTTTATAAAGATTTAACCAGTCACGTTCTGAGTAAAGCCTAATTGGAGAGTCCCCGCCTTGTTCATGATTCCGGAGGCTGATTAAGATGGCGCAAGTCGACGGCCAGACACACCCATCTTCAGTGGTCTTCTCGTTCCAATGGCCCGACGACAAAAGACACCGTCCACGGACTACACTGTCCTATATCGGCTGCGTTGTTCCCGTTTACTGGCCGGTGGAGGGGATTTCTGTGGTTTGCGATTTCATAACTAATTTTAGCGATCATGGCCCGTGTCTTGGATTAATAATTGAAGGTGTGATCAGGCAGACTGCTCAGCTAAGGGCCTGACCACACCTCGTAACAATATGCAGGGCTTTCAAAAATGGTCAGTTTACCGTGAACAGGCTGTAATGATCTACATTGTGCACTGCTGAAAACGGTATACAATGAGGGGATTCCCTTACGTTGCGAGAAACATCATTCGTTTTAAGACTACATTCTGCAATCTCTTAAACAGCTGCTGCCAATAACATTTAGGGCGCGCGCGTATTTATTGGTTTCGGTGTATGAGACAGCGCCATACTAATACTTAATTCTGAGCAAAAACACTAGCCCGTTGCGACGCCTACGCATATACAATTATCTCTGACTGAAAGGTTTTAATAAATGCTGTTATAGAATGTTCATGGTAAACTGAGGACTTCTGAAAGCCCCGCATAGGATGTATTTTTATGCACATTGTGTATTCCTACGCCACACGTAACATTTACATTGTAATGGGCCTGATCACTTTATTCGTGCGTCGGTCAAGTAAAATTATAAAAAAAATTGCTGATTCTTACACAGATACGTATTTAAAAAAAATAGAAAGCAAAAAAAATATTCCGGTATTCACAAATGGTTACCTAACATTTTTAATTCGACATTAAAACATAGAACTACTTTCCCATCGTCATTACCAACTTTACAGGGTACATGCCTCTCATTGTAACCGTTACGACGTATGCAAAGGTTGACTTTAAAAGTGCTCATTAAACTGTGAACGGCCTATAGGAGCAGGTGTATTTTTTAATGCGGACATAATAATGTTCAGTTAATCAAAACAGTGGAGCTGGTGTTGAGGGATGAAGTTACAACGGTCGCCCTGGCAAGGCTCCCACAGTCAGCAGTCCATCGATCGGGAAAGCTGTTCTCAAGGTCACGAGGACCACGCGTGGCAAGAAATAGCACAATAAAAGCGGAGGTAATTTCCACAAGGATGAAGCACTGCTGGTTACGGCAAAATAAAGGGCTTTTATTGTCCGTGCAATCGTTTGGCTTCGTTCCAACGTCATCTGAAGTCTCGGGGAAAACACAAGACAGTCGTGATTGATAATGTACAGGATGAGTATAAAATAATACCCCATCTTTGAAGGTCTATACTATCAAAACCAAACAACCCACAATCTTGATTGATCAATCAAATGAAACGTGGAATCGTGAAGTTAGTTTACCATACGTTCATAAATGTTCAATGTGACAACCACGAGCAGCCCGAACGACATCTACGCGATAATCAAACTCGTTCCACGCTCTTGTCAGCATGTCCGGTGTTACGGTTTGGATAGCGTCCGTAATTCTCGTTTTGAGGTCGTCAATGTTAGCCGGCAATGGTGGACGAAACACTTGATCCTTTATGTACCCGCATATAAAAAAATCGCACGGAGGAAGATCCGGACTTCTTGGGGGCCAGTGATGAAGAGCCTGGTCGCCAGCTGCTCCTCGACCAATCCAGCGTTGCGGCAACGTCTCGTTCTGATATCGGCAAACAGCTAAGTGCCAATGGGGTGGCGCACCATAAAGGAAATATCAGACCGTCGCCTTCACATTGTGGTGTCGAATGCGAGCTCGCTTCTCCCTCACCACCTCAATCCGAGAGTTAAGAACGCCATCCAAACCGTATCACCGGACATGCTGACAAGAGTGTGGAACGAATTTGATTATCGTGTAGATGTCATTCGGGCCGCTCATGGTGGTCACATTGAACATTTATGAATGTATGGTAAACAAATTTCACTGTTCCACGGTTCATTTGATTGGTCAATTAAGGTTATAGGTTGTTTGGTTTTGATATTATAGACCTTCAAAGTTGGGGTATTCTTTTATGCTCATTCTGTATAATAACAAGCTATGGGTAAGCATGGATTTTACTTCATTACTTATCTTTTTACCTGGTTCTGCATGTTTTGGATGAACTTCCTACACTGAATCTCAAAACAAAATCGACAGTTTATCTTAAATTATTTCAAGAGTAAAACTAAAAGGAGTATTCCAATTTTTTTAAGGGGCGAGATTATAACGGTAGAATGGTGGAAAAAAATTAACCAGAAACTTCTATTCTCTATTGCGATAGTTATATATTGTGAGTGCTATTGCTATGTTAGCAATATTTAGCAACTTCCACGGTAGGCATGGGAGAGATATTAGACACCCATATATGCACAGAGATTCATGTGTGTTCAAACCGCAACTAACAATATTTAAAGTGAAAATATTAATTTTGCCACTGTACCCATACGTTTGGCAGATTGTCTATCATAATATTTGGGGAGGAGATGGGTAATCGTTTATGCAGTACAGTAACGTTTTAAAAAAATATTTTTGAACATTGTATATGACTGTATGTTTCTGGGACAGGCCTAAATTCACTAAGACACAGGAAAACTTTAACAGGTTGTATATATCTACGAATTATTGGGAGGCTGATTTATCAGTTTGTGTTCAGTTGTATACATACTGTATGTATATATATATATATATATATATATATAGGGAGAGAAAGAGAATGAGAGAAAGTTGGTTGTCTCGTATCTACAGCAGTATTGTATTGTTATTGTAACAAATATGACACAGACACACATTCACGAGGGACAGTGGTGGAATCGGAAGAGAACGTCTTCGCGCGCATCGTGACAGTTTCAGGGACCATTCAGGACACGGGGGGTGTTTTCCATCGTGCCCAACAATCGTTCGTGCGGCGATATAAACTTTGTGTCTAACACCGGGGACCGTACCATTGAGCCTTTCCTCTAACTGTATTTTTACTGAGTATTTTAAATAAAACCTACGGAATGCCGTAGTTTTCTGATGTACTACATGCTATATATCTTCGCAATGAGATGCCAACATACGTCACTGCGCCTCGTGTTCCGACGTTTAATGTCCCGCGCAGTCCGCAGCAGCCTTGAGCCGCTAGTGTCGTACGCGTTGCCTACCGTCGCAGGCAGAGCTACACACTTCTGAAACTTGCTTAGCTGTTTGCTCGAGAATGTTTGACCCGAGAGTGTTGTACCAAGGCAACCTCAGTTATTAATTTAAACATAAAGACCATTCAAGCATGAAAATTTACGTCGAATTTATTATGGTTTCAATTATTTTTTGTGATAATAATCTGGCTACCCATGATTTATTAATGAAGTGAGATGTTTTACGAATTGAATTATAGAAGGCTTTGGATCTGTTATCAACACAAAAAAAACCCAATACCTTTTCCTCTTCTCTCTCAAAAAGATCCTATATTTATCTGTATCGCCATTATTAAACTCTACATTCAAAGACTCCCCCTCCATTAAAGTTTTAGTACATCCCGAACTTAATTTTTCATAAGAAATTGCCTCATGAAGTTTGTCGGTCTAATTCAACCCCATCCTGTATGTGTATTTCATCAGACAACGAAGGACATGATTTACGGAGGGTAACGAGACAGAATAACCGTAACGCAAATCTCAGGAGACAGTATAATTCCCTGCTGCATCGCCTTGCTGGTTCTCAGAAGTCATAGATGTGACGTAACTCTATAACAGGTGTGTTTACGGTCACCGTCGAACCTGCCAGAGCGCCGCAAGCGAAGAACACAACTCCCGTTGTTGCGGAAACACTTCCAGACTAGCTTTTTTTTTTTTTTACGACCACTGGCTGCTCGGTCGTGTCGTAAGCTGAGCGGGTAATTGGCGCACGTATGGCCGAGTTGCGTCTCACCGCGACACGATCACACGCCGACCTACTCAGCTTTCGATTACTCGTCCGCTTTCGCTCGACCAGCGAGCGATCTTGCTTCCTCCAGACGACTATCGAGGTACCTTGACCGGTCTGCTGCATCTGCTATAGTCCATCCACGGGTACTTCCAACTTTTCTGAAGCCCTGACAAAGTGCTACTTCCAGGATATGTCTCTGCCTCATGCAAACAAAGCTTAACCGAGTCTAGGAGATTACACCGAGTGCGCACCGCATTGGTGCGCACTCGGTGTAATAATATTATGCATAAGTACTATTTATTATTACGCATTGCCAAAACACCTATATTCTCAATGTTTTTATTTATATTAATAAAAAACGAAATAATATAATTTATAGATTAAATATAAATAAGTGTTCAATTTAATAAAAAAAATAAGGTACTTTTATTTTAAGACTAGTATAAAACGCTTGTGATACACGCCATATTTAGGAAACAACTAAACATGTTCAGAATGGGGTTCTTTTTCAAAGGTTTGCTTCAAAAAGTGTGAAGAAACCGCGAATCTACTATAGTACGTATTTTTAAACCATATTGCTACCACCGGCAAATACGTTGTCATGTTGCTAGCTGGTAAACTTTGTGGTGGGAATTGTATTTTAAAATGTATGGCTATCTCTTTATCCTCAGAACCAATTAAAATAATCCCCACTTCTCGTTAATACTGAAAGTAACCCGTAACGAAGGTAACATCTTATATATGAAAAACAATTTGTAACTAATGGCACTGGTCACAAGACAAAAAGCTTGTTCTGTATTTGGTGATAACTGCATGTCGTGTACAGGCAACACCATAAATTTGCGGACTTCGCAACATATCCACATTTTCGCACGCTAATAACGACTGTGAGGGTGTATTTATAAATCTACGTACGCAGGATCACAAGATATGGGGTGCGAAACCATCTCATCTGTGTATGAGCAACTTCCTTATTTTGAATTTGAATTCACTTTTTGTAACAGTTGTTCAAGAAACATCGATTAAAACCAACGGATGTCCAGAGGGTTACTCTCCTGAGAAAATTTTGAATTAAATGGTTAAAGTATTGCTATTTTACTACTCAGTACAATGTTAAATTGCCCATAGCTGATATATATAAATTTATCTCCCCAAATGTCTGTAATAAGCTGAAACGATTTTATAAAGCCCTCCTTTACAATTGGAGAAGCAACAGTATCCAAATACGTGGAACATATTTCATATGGTTTATTTTATTCTACATTAGAAATTATGTTCAGTGCTTATACATAACGACTGAGCGTCACTAATAACCTGCCCAGCTGGCAGCAGCACTGGCGAGCTTGTGGCTTCTGCAGTGCGAGAATGGAATGCGGAAAACATAACGACATTTAGAGGTTTTTTTTACCGGGAAGGACGTCTGGAAACCGCCTGATTGATTCAAAGAGCGCTCTATCCTGTCTTGCTTACCGAGCCGACCGCTGTGCAGCTCAACCCGAAGTATCCCGATGTCAGCCGAGGAAATAAAAGTGACTGCCTGGCCGGCAAAATTTCTATATGCAGTGTACTTACGACCGTGCTTGCTATTATTTTGTTGACCGTTATGATGAAGCGGAGCCAAACAAGCGCTCACGTATTGCTGTTTACGTTGGACGTATAATATTCGCTTGCACATCATGAGTTTTTGATTTACTATTGTTATCTATTAACGGCCCGATGCGATTTTTGTGTTTTTTATGTTTGGTTAGTTTCGTCGAATACTGGAATACGCATGTCCGCCCATGATTCGCAAAATGAACTCCTGCTATCAATCCATTTTGACTATTTTCAGTTAGCTGGCCAATCGCAGAAGTCCCGTTCGCAAGTACACTGCAGACTGAAACGTCGTGTCTAACCAACATTGCGCTATATTTAAATAAAGAAATCCGCAGTTTCTTCGCTGTAGCTAGTTTATGGTTAAGTAAACGTTTTCAAGCTAACTTTTGTATAAATAATCCCTAATCGTGGTCACTTTTAACGTAAACACTTTGGGTTATCCACAAAAATGCTCACAGCAATAAATAAAAATCAATTCAATGTCTCATAAATCACATTTGCTTTCAATGATTGCCACATAAAACATTTTTTTCGTTTAGTACGTATTAGAGTAAGAATTATAATAATACTAGTAACATATTAAAGTTTCTGGAAATTTTACATTATCACCTTGTCAACATATGGGTGCTTGTTATTACATATGTGGCAAGATTCTTAAGTGTGCCGGAAGGATAAGCAACAGTCTGCAAGAAAATTTAAGGCGGATTTTCAAAACAGCTCTGTTTACCGTGAGACGTTTATAATACTCTGGTTTAACGTTCTCTTATGCTCACAAAATATTTTAGCAAACGTTTTCTTAGCGCTGTCCCAAATAGTCTTATCTCAACGTGTCCTGCGGGTCTACACTGTAAATGAGTAACTGGTGTCACCTGACGCAGCGTACTTCACGTAAAAATCAACAAATGGCTTTTCAGAACATACATAACAACTAGGCTGAGCTGAAGAAAGTAGTTTTCAGGACAGACTCGTAATAAAATCATTTCATTCATGGGCTGCATGTTGAAGGCTGAGATTGAGTGCTTTTGTACATTAAAATCACTAAACATGTGGTTTGAGAGGGTGATGTGAATTCGCTCGGCGCCCCAAACAAAACTCGTTCAATTATGCGCGTTACCGTAGCGTAGGTGAATGCTTTGCATTATCAGCAATGCGCGCTGTAGAATACCGTACGTAACTGTAGAATCGCCTGTTTCGTGCAAGTTACACGGACTTGCTCTAGAAAATGAAAAGGACATGTTCTGTCCTCTAATCTTGCACTTTAGAGTATAATTTTTGTCCTTGAGCAAATAAAAAACTTGGAAACCAGTCGCAAAAATATCCCATAATGTATTACAAGAAAAACGTTGCAAAGCTTAGTCGTCACATCTTGACAAATTCTTCTACCTTAACAACAGCTACGATCAGTTTTTCGCGAAGTGATATGGCGTTGGTTATAATATCAGCTGTTTATACCAAATTTTCGTAACGATAAACCGTTCTATCACTATCCACACAAATGCTAAGCGAATAGTTAGTGTAGGTTTAGAACGTGCGACGATGTGAACATGTAGAAGTCTGTAATTCTTTCATGACACATCAGTAGGCCTACTAGGCAACGCAAATTTTTTACTGCGTGAAACGTGCCTTGTTTGCAAAATTCCAACAACATTGACGCAAGGTCGGGAACAAGTTAAGCTTCGCGTAAGGTTTTCGCTTGCATGTGGAGGCAGCACTGTAAACAAGTTACCGGCACAAACCGGTCAGGTCACATCCCTCCCCCATTGTAAGCATTCCAGAGCAGTTACAACTTCAATTATACTTGTAAGCTCACGGATACTGTGGTCCAATCTACCCTTAATGCTGGTCATTTATCTGTCGCGGAAAAACTGCCCACCACCGCATTGTAGAACGACTCTTTTTGGTTACACTGGCCTTGTGGACATGTTTTTGGCGTGCTAGTGGAAATTTATTTTTGTATACGAGCTTGCTATTAGATATGAAACTTTCACACCGTCTTCGCAGACGTTTGTTTCTCTATCACATTTGATAAGTACAGGCGGGAGAAACTCGCGGGCTAGTTTGATGTCAGGCTTTATTTCCAAAAAAAAAACGTAAGTTAGCATCACTTTTGTTATCAGACTAAATTGTATTTTTATACTCCTTGCAAACTTTAGACCTATCAATCACACGCAAACCAAAGAAGTACCGAATCGTTGAAACACCGTTACGAATTAAAAGAGTCGACTCGCTGGAACGGAAGACACGAATAGGCGACAGCGGCTCGACCGTACACCGGACTGTGAACTGTAAGGATTGTAAGAATTATCGATAACAAATCACTAGACTTACACATTTTTCCAGTCCCTACCATAAATTCCTGTTGGAAAAAATCTTGCGAATACATCTGAGGACAAGCTACGACTTCAGACGCGTGTACGTGTGAGTTCCTTCAACAGATGGATCACAGACAAATTCTGGAGGAAAATGAGTCGGTATGAAACTCGTGAAGATACAAAGGCTGAATCTCGTGCTACTTGATCCGAGGAGAAACTGGACACCCATTGTAGCAGCACTCAGTAAGGAAATAGCCGAGGCTCTAGTTTGCATATACGACTATGGCATATAGCCTATTGTTTATTCGTGGTATCTTCACACTTTCAAAGTGTGACTCAATTATTTGAAAAATCACCCCAAGTGTACGTGTTTGGTTGTTTCCTAAATATGAATTTTATTACAAGCGTTTTATACTGTAATTTTATTATATTTAACATATAATTAATAATTTTTAATTTATAATTAAAATTAATAAAACAGAAAGGTAATAGGTGTGTTGGTAATGACTAGTAAGAAACAGTCTTCATACAAATATATTATTAAACTCTGTGCGCACGAATTCGTTGCGTTGTCCCTTATGTAAAATTTTCTATACTTAGCTAAGCTTTAAATGCTGTAAGTATAACTTCAGCAAGGGCTTCAGTAAAGTTGGAAGCAGCCGTGAATGGACTCCAGGTCTCCAGGACAGGTCTCCAGTTATTATAAATTTCTGCCTAGTATACTAACTGCTTCCTGGATGCGGCGGCAATTTTAACGTGTTCGCAAGCCCTTGTAGTCGTCTTCTTGAACGTGATCAGATCCTGACTTCTCGTTTGTACTTGTTACACTCTCCTGTCATAGAAACTATGCGTCTAGCTTCCGCGATAACGCGGAGGACAGCCAAGAAAATTCCAGAAGTCATTTCATTCCCCCTTCCCCTTTTCCGTAAGGTCCGTAAGCTGACGCCTGTAAATAACCTGCATATCCTTTCTTCACATGTAAATATTAAGATTTGGACATTGGCATGGTTGATTATATCCATGAGTCGCGCAAGTGACACTGTACAATTATTGTTAAAAATATATTACAAGTTACAATTACGTGTACGGCAAGTCTCCTCGTATATATTATTTTAAAAAATCGAGTGACGTTTGTAGTCTTCAGATCACATTTTTAACTTTTAATAAACATATTTTTCCTAACTCCTTATCAACGTTGCTGCAAAGTAAACTACTTCGGCCAGTGTTTGCTTAAATAGGTTATAAGTGCAGCCACCAGTTTTTACGAAAAAATGTTTTAGGCGCTCACTAGACTTAAATTTCCCATATGTACACCTGCATTGTTCCCACGACGTAAATCGGCTCCCCTTAAGCGGAAAAGAGATTGAGAATCGTGCCCAAGGTTACTATCTGCTCGTTATCCGTATTCCCTCCAAGAGACAGTGGCAGGTATAGTCTATTCGCGGTTTCTTCACACTTTTTGAATCAAACCTTTGAAAAAACACCCCATTCATGAAGTGTTAAGCTGTTTCCTAAAAATGTCGTATATCACAAAGCGTTTTATAATTTTGTTAACCTAAAGGTACCTTATTTTTAGTTAAATTTTACTTTTACTTTAAATATAAGTTATAATATTTCGTTTATAACTAATATGAAGACAGAGATAAAATAAGTGTGTTGGTAATGCCTAGTAAGAAAGAGTTTTAATGCAAAATATTATTTAACCGAGTGTGAACGAATGCGGTGCGTTGGCCCTCTGGTGTAATTTTTTAAGCTTTTTGTATGAGGCGGAGGAATATCCTGGAAGGGCTTCAGAAAAGTTGGAAGTTACCGTGAATGGAGTATAGCAGGACTGCTTGTAACCGTCAGCAGTGGTCATAGATATGTGGCACGCAATATATGCAGAGAGTCTCACTGATATAGAGCTGGCCTTGGGGCGACCTTGGGCCGGACGGGCCTCCCTGATACCCGGACAGGGCGTGGCCACCGCCGACCAACCACGAGGTCACCGTCGACACCACCGGACCGCATGTTTCAGAGCACATAACAGTCCGTCCAGTGCGGCACACACACACACACTTTCTCTCTCTCTCTCTCTCTCTCTCTCTTTTTTTTTTTTCATGGGGCTGCAATAGTGTAGTGAAAATACGACTCGCCTTTCATCACGACGAAACGGGTTTAATTCCCGGCGAGGACAAACCCAGATTTTCGCATGTGTGAAATGTGGTGGACGTTGCCGTTGGCAAGTGGGTTTTCTCAGGGTTCTCCAGTTCCCCCCACTATTTCATTATTATGTTGTTCCATCTTCGCCTCGTATCCCCTCTAGGATCTCAGCTTTTACGCTCCAGCCGTGCAAATCTGTCACTTGCGTTTTCTCCCACCCCCTTTCCACTTGTGGCACGATTGGAGCCGGGAGCCCCACCACGCATGCGCACACTGGGAGTAAACTGTCACCGCCGTACTGAATATGACGTGTTCCGACTATTTTCCTGGTCAAGCACATACCTCTCACAAAATGTGCTTGAGTGTTTACGAATAACACGTAGACAAACAACCCCGATAACCAGAGGCTACAGGCGAGTTATGAAAATTAAATTTGAAATTGAATGAAACTTACAGTTTTAAGTTATCCTTAAAGGCGATGTACAGACTGTACGTTCGAGAGGAAATGTATTATATTACACCGTCCAGAAAATAATTTAAGTTGTGCACTGAGAGTTTCGTAAACATGTAAGAAATATGTATCACCTGCATAACTAGGGATGACGCCGTTATTTTGAATTCCGTTTTGAGATACGGAGGTATTCTTGGGTTTTTATATGTTAATTATTATCCAGCTTGTCTAAATTGGCAGAAAATAATCTTATAATTTTTTTTCCTTTACCATTACATTTTAAAATATTATTGGTTGTTAAATGTTATTATTCATCCAATTTCAGAACTTGCGTTTTTTTCCCCCTCGGTTCTGTCTCTCTTTACTTGTATCATGTCTGCGATTTCTCCCTCTCTCGCCGGTTATTTGTAGGCCAATAGCTGAGCTCCGCTGCACTCGCGGTGCAGGAAGCGAAGCTACATGTGACGCAACTCTGCCGTCGGTGCACAGAGACGTGACACACGGCCTAATTATAACACCTCTGCGTGCTTGAGCCGCTCCCACTTTGTCCGCAGGCTCAGAAGTTATCTCTACGGCGTGCCAAATAAACTNCTCTCTACGGAGCGGCGTGCCAAATAAACTGTGCTACTTTCCCAGAAATAACAAAAAAAAACTAAACTATTTGGAGAAGCTCCTGTCAGACAATGCGTTTAAGTTGAATTGCGGTTAATTAAACATTTCTGATAATCCTTCTCAGTTTATTCTGCACCTAAGTTACGTGTCTTTTCGNAGTTGAATTGCGGTTAATTAAACATTTCTGATAATCCTTCTCAGTTTATTCTGCACCTAAGTTACGTGTCTTTTCGCCTAGTATAAAATTTAACTGTCACGCAAGTAATGACTATTTCGTGTGTCAATAAAACAACACTACTAGAAAAATTATAACAGAACCTATTCCAGTGACCACCAGTTGTAATGACACACTCTTAATTAAATGTGAAATATATAACTATAAAAGAAAAATATTGTTCACCATAAATAGAACTTTTGAAAGGCTTACTTAAGATATATTTTACTCCCCATTATGTATTATTTTACCATATGTAAAATAATACTGTCATTGATAAGATCACTTTATTTGTGTGTTTATTAAGTGGAACTATGAAAATGTTAGAAAACATACATATTATACTAATAACAAAATTTTTACTTTTATGTGAATAAAACAAAATTAAATAAAGTAAAGCATATCCTATTTCGAAAAATTAAAGCACAAGTCATTCAATACAGTGTAAGGACATGGGAACTACTTTTCGTACATTGCTATGAACTCACTGAGAACATGCTTTAGTCAACGTGTCCGTTAAGATGCATGCTGTTACGGGCAAGGAAAAGTTACGGAAAAGCTTATACTATTATTAATTCGTGGTCATATTCACTCCACTTAGTGTTTACGTTAAAATACAGGCTGTTATTATTTATGCGAACATCAATACAACGTTAAAAGTTCAAACAAACGGTATCCTGATGTATCTATTTCGCGAGTAACAGGTTTTGCTCGAATCAGAATATTGTAGTTTGTACACAAATTTTTCTGTACAGGTTCATGAGTGGACAGTAATTTGTCTTGTTTGTAACTGGTCCCATTGCAGCGTTAGCGTCTAACTCACGTCAGTTGCAATGCTAAAACCGGTTCACTATTCTTCACGAGGCCCTGTAATTATGGAGGCTTATTCCAATCGCAAAATTGTGAATGCGCATCTAATGAACGGACATTCGAGCACTTCTTATATGAACTCATGAGCAGTGGAATTAGAGACACCTGCCTAGTAGCGTGTTGCACTCCTTTCGTCCTGATAGCGGCGGTGATACGGTGAGGCAGGGACCTCGCAAGTCACCGGAAACTGTCGGGAGCAATAATGAACCATGATCAATGCACAGCCTCCCCGAATGTACGGAGATCGGTTGGAGCTGGATTCACGGCGGCACATCACTCTGGAGAGCATCCCAGGTGTGTTCGATAGGCTTCAAGTTGGGTGATCTCAGGAGCCAAACAAACAACCTCAAGTCAGCGGAGTGTTCATCCAGCCACTCGGTCGCAATTCGGGATTGATGCGAGTGCATTGTCTAGCTGCAGATACAGGTCTCCCGCAGGGTACTGTAGGCGCAGAAATGGATTCGTATTATCTACTAGCAGGTCCCTGTATTATTCGTCGGTGAGAGACGATGACACGTGTACCAGGGGACCCATTTATTCCACGTCAACAGTCCTCATTGGAGGATACTCCCAGACCTGCTGTCACGAGGGATCCATATATCCATGTGCTTGGCGATTCACTCGTACCCTGCCACCGGAATGTACCAACGTGTACCTCAAATCATACGTGATGTTCCCACGCCCACATTCATATTTTTGCCCTGTGACGTGCGGTGAGCAGAGGTACCTTTGCGGGGCAATAGCTTATGTGCCCCATAGGGAAGAGATGGTCCTGGTTGGCATGGCTACTTACAGGTCGTTGTGATCCAGCACTGAATTGACGAGTGATCTGCTACACTGCGGCCTGTCTGTCCGCTGTTACCAACCGAGCTAGCCAACCGGCGACCGCAGTTATCGATACATCGTACGCCACAGTAGTTGTCCATAGTGGCGGTGGTTTTACCCGAATCCAAAAGCCCACGGTACTCTTTTGTCATGGTGGCCCGTGGAAACCCCATTGTGCGTACGATTTCAGAGATATATTGCCCCATACGTCTGACCTCAGTGATCTGGCCACGATCAGATGCGCTGAAATTTTGTTTCTCCCCCATTCTGTGCTAGACCGTTACTCAGACGGCCAGTATGAGGTCTGACGACATCTTCTTAGTTTGGCGAGGCTGGCCACTATGGCAATCGACGAGGTGACTACAGCGCCATTTCACCAACACGAAAGGTGTGTCTAATTCAACTTCTCACGAGTGTAATTACGCATCTTCACTGGCACACAGGTGGGGATGTAACTACACGAACAGGGGTTTGTCAAGTAAAGCTATCAGCAATAGAAGCAGAACCTTAGAAGGGTTGCGACGCGCAAACGCCCACCTCGGGACATACGTTCACGAACACGTGAGTGGAAATACCACGTAACCTACGCGCAGTTGCGCTCCAGGAATAACCTGAGTCCAGTTGAGTTGTAGCCCAATATAAGGGGGATTACGTATTGACGATTCGGGCAGAGGCCGGGGTCCTGATGTGGAAAGCGGCCGCCGGTAAAGCTATTCAGCGGTTACAAACCGGAGTGGGCGCACGTACAACACACGCCAAGTAGTCCACATCGCCGCGAGGAGGTGTAGGAACAGCGTTACCGGAGCAGGTACAGCGTGATCGCAGCACTGCTTTCCCCCGCGGGCCGCTGATTTATGTGGCCGCGGGTTGGCCAAGCATTTATGTATGGGGCAGGGGGGAGGGGTGGTCACGATGTGAGCGGCGGTAATAGCCGCGAGCCTCCACACAGCCAGAACACCTCGCCGGGGGCGACCGGCCCTCGCGCTCCGACACGGCTGGCTGGTCGCCGCTCTCTTCTGCAGCGCTGCCGGGGCCACAAGGCTGCACCGTGTGCACACTGACGTATGCAGCACCCCTATTTACCGGTTACTTTTTACTTTCCTGAAGCCCTGATAAAGTTATACGTTTAGGCTATTCCTCCGCCTCATCCAAACAAAGCTTAACCAAGTCTAGGAAATTACATACCAAAGGGATGACCCACCGCATCCGTGTGCACTGAGTTTAATAATATTTTGCATGAGGACTATTTATTACTAGGTATTACCAACACAACTGTCTTATAACTGTTTCTATTAATGTAAATTAGAAATTAAATATTATTATTTATTAATAAAATATAAATAAAAGTTCAATTTAATAAAAAATAAGACATTGTTATGTTAACAGAAGTATAAAATGCTTGTGAAACATGACACATATTTAGGGAACAACAAAACACGTCATAGGTGGGGTGATTTTTCAAAGATTGGATTCAAAAAGTGAGAGGAAACCCCGAACAGACTCTACTTATTTCAATCATATTACCACATATATGGGAACCTACAAAGAAAGTGACTTTCATGATCCAAACTGTACGGGACAGAAAACAGCGACCAATAATGGGAGTCCTTAGTTTGTGACAGATACAGTGAGCGCCACGAGTTCTGGCGGCCCTCCTCCCTAGATCGCTGTGTTTGGGCAGCCGGCACGGCCCGCAGGTTGCGCGCGCAGCGATCTTTCCACTCGACACCCCGCTACTCGCAAAGTCACCCGCCAGCAACGAGCCGAGTTGCTGTGCGATGGACATCGTGCTCGTGGCTGCTCACTCTCCGGGATCTGCCCGCCCTTTGGGACTAGCGAAGGCGAGGGGCATCTGCGAGTACGGCGGGACTGCAGCAGCTTGGGTGCGGCGACTTCTCCGCAACTTGTCGCGTCTCCAGGTGGCGGATAGGGGATATTCAGGCTCTGGGGTGGCTGGGAATACTCGAATACCAGCCCGTGATCAACTGGCCGATGCGAAAGTGCCGTCGTCGTGGACGTCGGGAACCTGGGTAGCTCAGTGCGAGATGGCGAAGCGCATCGTGCAGGAGGCAGCTCAAGGATCAAGGCGGGAAGGGGGATTTCGAGGTGCTGACAAAATTGCGAAGTGTAGCGAACCTCACCGCTGGATTCTGCGGGCTGCTGATTGCGGATGTGTGAGGAATGGGTTGGAATGCATCGGACCTTGGAAGCATCCTGCCATCAGTCTTCACTCCTGGGCCAGCAGATTCGCCACCAGCACTTGTAGGTCCAGGATGTCCCGCTCGAGCTTAGGGCTCACCAAGAGAGTAGACCGACGGACTATTTTGAAGGAGGGAAAGGGGGTGGCTCCCCGGTCAAGTCTCCCCGCCTTCACCCACAGCGTGGAGACCCTGATGTCAGCGCGGAAGAGCGAAGATGGAGTAGGTGCCATGACAGAGCTGCCCAGTTTTCTGACGCACTCGACGAGAAGCAGGGGGACCCTGCATTCAATAGCTGCTGTCAATATTGTTGTGCTGGTACGCCTGCACAGAAATATTGACAGCAGTTCAACCTCAAGTGCGCTTGCGCCCACAGCCCCACCCCTTCTCTTCTAGGTTTTCAACTCCACATTAATCAGCATGGAATCCACACCTGCTGTCTCCTGTAGCATTTTCTTTAATGCGCGAATAGGTTTTGAACTTATTTCCTGTCGGGAAGGTTTTAACGGTGCCTATCCCAGTTTTTACCCTCCCCCTTCTTAGCTATAACCTCAGCTATTGGTACACTTAGGGATGCAGTTCATGGCCCCAATTGCGGATATGGCTGCCTTAATCCCTTTCTGCCGCGATGCACATCCCTTCGCATGACTTAATTCCCTTGTAGGCGTATGGGGCCTAGCTCTGAGTCGCACTTAACTCCTGTCCTTATCTTGGACGTACACTTAATACTAAGCAATATGGTGGTTTAAAAAAAAANTCTGAGTCGCACTTAACTCCTGTCCTTATCTTGGACGTACACTTAATACTAAGCAATATGGTGGTTTAAAAAAAAATAGAAATCACCCGCTAGCAGTTGTGGCGCTAACAGTATACATTACATAGTGTATTCAGTAAGTTCGTNCTGAGTCGCACTTAACTCCTGTCCTTATCTTGGACGTACACTTAATACTAAGCAATATGGTGGTTTAAAAAAAAAATAGAAATCACCCGCTAGCAGTTGTGGCGCTAACAGTATACATTACATAGTGTATTCAGTAAGTTCGTNAAAAAAAAATAGAAATCACCCGCTAGCAGTTGTGGCGCTAACAGTATACATTACATAGTGTATTCAGTAAGTTCGTGGACACCGTTGTGCGTGGCTGCCTACACTCGAGGCGCCAGTCCACGAGTTTATTGAACGCTATCATGTTGCATGGTTGCCTACGCTACGGACACCAGTCAGTCCACGAACTTTTTAACTGTGGTAGTAGTTCATTGTTGAGTCTATATTGCTTAGTCTCGTAAACAGCTGTTGCCAGTAACACCAAGCAAAAGCCATTTTTTTTTGTGCGCAATACATGGCATAACGTTGTAATGATACTAGTACAGTTCCAAACAAAACATTGGTTCATTTCAACGCTTAAGTTGCGTATTTATCTGTAACTAAAATATTTAACGCGTGTAAGGTCAACGGTGGTTATGATAAACGCTTTATAAACCAAGTGCGTCTAGACTAAACGTCTGTTACATTAAATTGCAGTAAGGCAAAATGCATTTACGTTAAACGCCTGTTAGGTATAACGCCTGTAAGACTACGTGTTTGTCGGCTGAATGTTATGTCCTTTAGATTGCAGGCTTGCGAGGCCATTGTCAAAGTGTTCTTCGTTTTCGGATTCTAACTGCGTCAAGTGTGACTTTGCGTGGCTCGAATCCGAAAGTCAAGAACATGTTATGCTGTTGTTTAAAAGTATGTATTTTTACACATACATGTATAACATGGCTAGATTATTCTCAGTGCACCTTTAATAACATGGCGATTTTGTGCACTCATTTTAATCGCAACATACGCTTGCGGACAGTGAGAGTTTCAGTAAAACTAATAAACACTGTTCGAAAAATTACTCATTTATTTTATTGGAGTTCGCTTACAGTCAAGAGCACCTGTCTTACACCTCTGTCAGATGCGAAAAATACAGTGGTTGGAACAAAGATGTGGTAGAAAAAGTAAGCAAAACGATGAATAAACTCCTAAAGTGTTATGATGACTATTTGAGCAACGTATATTGAAGAGAAAGTTTGATCTCCGTGCTACCACCCAGAACATTTCCCGGTAAATCAGACTGGTTGAGGAATAGAGGAAGAGTTGACAGTTTAAAAAATCAAGAATGTTTAAGAACTGGTCAGGTGCTCCATAAGTACATTCTTGGGATAAAATAGAGTGTCCGGCTTTGACCTGGACGGCATAGTCTTATAGCAAGAGCTCGCGTAATGTTTGATATGCCGTGGTCTCCTGAAGCAGGGTCAGCGTGGATGAACGAGGCGAAGGCTTTTACTCGTGAGCTACGGCTGCCCTAACCTGTGGACAGCACTGCCCCGTCTGGCTAATATCAGATACGTAAGAATAAGAGATGCGACGAACACTGATTGCGAAAGGCGAGGCAGACTGTCGACTGAAGTCTACGTCTTTCTGTTTCCCAGCGCGTATATACACACACAGCAGCGCGCACGCCAACTATAGACTTCGTGTTGCTTCAGGTGATAATACTTTCTACTAATTCTTTCGTGTCTCTCTGTCAAAATACCTTTGGAGCAATAAGTTATAGCCATAAGGGAAAGGGGTAGTATTCCAAAAGGATACTTTACCGCATCCCGCTGTTAGAGCTGCATCGCATTGTGCAGGCGATGATTTGCTGCTCGCAGTTTGATAAAACAAGCGGTTTTTTATTGATTCACTCATTATTTATTCAGCATGAGTCACCTTATCGTTTCCGTCTTTGTCGAGGGCCCACGACTGACTACCAAAAGATGCCCCGGGTTCAGTTTCCCGCCAGGTCGGGGAATTTTTTTTTCAGAGTGGACAATTTTCTTCTCCGGTCCAGTATCGCGTGTTGTGTTGCCTCTATACCCTCGTACTACGGAAGGCAACGGCAAACAATGACAGCAGAATTCCACCAAGGGAATGTTTAGTCGCACTGTCGGGAGGAGGAAGTTGGGATGGGGCGATACCTAGCTGTACAAGTGGTATGGTCCACTCACGGTTACTTCAGACTTTTCTGAAGCCCTGATTAAGTTCTACTTCCAGGATAGTCCTCCGCCTCATGCAAACAAAGCATAACCAAATACAGAAAATTACACTGATGGGGTAGCGCACTGCATTCGTGCCCATTCATTCATAGTAATAATATTGTGCGTNCAAATACAGAAAATTACACTGATGGGGTAGCGCACTGCATTCGTGCCCATTCATTCATAGTAATAATATTGTGCGTAATAACTATTACTTACTAGGCATTACCAACACACCTATATCCTCGCTGTTTTTATTTATATTAATTACAAATGAAATATAATTATTTATAAAGAAATAGTTTTAAAAATGTTCAATTTAATAAAAAATAACGTATTTTTAATTTAACACAAGTTTAAAACGCTTGTGATACACTGCATATCTAGGAAACNAATTTAATAAAAAATAACGTATTTTTAATTTAACACAAGTTTAAAACGCTTGTGATACACTGCATATCTAGGAAACATCTTTACACGTTATACAGGCTGATTTTTCAAAGGTTTGATTCAAAAAGTGTGAAGAACCTACGAATAGACTATACAACATCGTCAACACATATGAATGGACTTAAAATAAAAAATAGTTTAAAAGATGCAGTTATAACCTAGCAATTAAAAAACTTTACAATATTTGTTATTGTGCTAAAGTAGTGTTATAAGCTCATCGTGAACATTATTGTGTGCAGTGTTTGAGGTGAAAAATTAGGTTAATATTGGTTAGTAAACAGTCACCCCTCCCCCTCCCACTCACACCTACCGCCGGGTCACCAATTAGCCATCCAGTGAAAACCGATAGTAATGAGTGCCGANGGACAGAGAAGTGGGAGTTGTAAGAAAGCCACAATTACAGAAAATTGAAGAATCCAAGAATCAAAGGAATTGTTTTTGTATTGGAGCCAGTGGTGAATTAGCGGATAAGCTATATACGATAAGTAACGACCGGCGAGTGTAAACGGTGTTATTGTGGAGCAACTTGCACAATGCGGCCATCACGCTCGATCAGTGCGGCAGGCGGTGATTAGCGACCGCGAGCTGATGAATGGCGCCTGTGCTCGTGACCTGAGGGCGGAGGGAGAGTCTCGACAGACCGTCAGTTCCGCCAGCTCGTGCCTCGCAGTCTGACCGCTCGGCCACCTCCACCGAAATTCTTCTCTGCTCTTAGTTATCTCTGTGTGCTAGACGCCGCTCGCGGTAAATTAATCACTTCTGAAGCCAACCTTTGAAAAATATCTCTGCTCGTAAGTATGTACATGCCGCTATGAGCACTGGTATGCACACTCCCACCTAAGTTGGCAGCGAATAAAGAGAAATAGTTCCAATACTTGAAGTTGTGTTGCCAGTTTAATGTTTAAATCCACGGTGTTACGAGTTGTGGTCAGGCCCTTAGCTGAGCAGCCTGTCCGATCACACCTTCACTGATTTATCCAGGACAATCGTAAACCACAGAAACCCCCTCCACCGGCCAGTTAACGGGGACAACGCAGCCGACATAGGACAGTGTTTCTTATTTTATACACATTAGAGTATGAAACTGCTTATTAATTACTGATATACATTCATAACGATTTCACAATTTCACTTCACTCGCGCATGAATTAAGTGAGAGGGTCCACGGTAATGTGGCGAAAGGATACCAAATTAGAGGACAAATAGATCTTAAGCGGGGCTTTCAATAGTGTTGAATTGACCGAGAACAGACTACAGGCGAGATCAAGAGGGTTCCCTCGCTTGAGAATGGTCGGGCGCTTAACTAGCATTAATGGTCAAGTGGTGACCTGGAGAGACAACATGGTAGTGCACGATAAGCGCTGAGTACGAAGTACTTCTGGAAGAGTGTGAGTCATAGTGTGCATTTGTGAATAAGGTTGGGACTTTTGACCTGGTTAACACAAGCGATGGCTGAGCAATGCAAGTGCGTGAACCCTTTCCCTCACCGTTGCTAATTCTTGCGCATAAAAACAGCAAAAGGCACGGCCATAGACTATCATTATGATGTATGTATGTATGTATGCACAACCTCTTAGATTCATTAATTGATTAGTGATTCACGATTCGTAAAATTTTGACTGAAACGTTTGTTTGCTTGTTTTCCCACAGAACTCAATAGCATAAAATGTGGGTTGAACCAATTAAGAAGGCAAATACTAGCTGGTGAAAGTGCGTATAGGGACAGCATTTTTGGAAAATTCATGTTAGGTCAAATGTTTCGTAGTCTGAACTTTTTTTAGGCAAAACTATTTTGAGCTAGACGTCTGCAGAATAGAAAGCACGCATAAGGCCAAATATCTGTTCCGCTATCTTTTCTTTAAATTAAATTATGTTGAACGCAGTAACATCAACAAATAATGAACGTTATTTTCACATCACGACGAGGCTGTATATGTGGCATTTAAAAACTCATGCCACACCCTCACGTCGTTATCATCCCTAATGGAAATATCCAGCATATTTTGAGGCGTAAATAATTGCAGTTTTTCTCAGGCCTGTGGCACATATATTTTGATATTACACAAAAAGGCAACGGCTAATAAATATTTTTGAGAAAATAAACGAAACAGATATGTATAAATCATTCTTTGTATAATACGGATATTTTAAAAGTAAGTAGAATGTCACCTGCTGACTATCGTATTATTTTCTTTTACATTCATTATTTAGTGCAATTGTTTTATTTTTTTAATTTTTCACGTTTGCTTCCAAAATATGCAAAAAAAAATGTGATACATTTCTTGGTCTATATATATATTTGAAAATTTGTTCTCGTTCGATTTTTTGAAATTGTTGATACGAGGAATAAAGTTTATACGAGACCGAGACTGGTCAAAGATATTGCATTCCTCTATTTCAGAACGGTGAACCAACCTTAAATTTTGTACAACGCGATTGCGTGCATTGTTGCAGCAAGGAGCCAATGAGCAGATGTTTTTAGTTTGAGAATAACATGAATGCGGAGTCTAATCTGCAGGTTCAATGAACGCGCGAATTTTCCGCTGTTCCGTATACTCTAACATACAGGATAATTCACGATGAGTTACCGTCACTCACTGGGCTAATTTCTCACATCATTTCAAGCAATATATGTCATATAAATGTGGGTCCTACTCCCAATATTTACAGAGTAATTAGACAATCAGCATACCCACCCTACAGTGGAAAGGAGTTCTTAATACCGTTTCATCACCAATGTGTGGTGCGGTGTCCTAGACGATCAGCTGATTGAGCCAGTCATTTTCCCGGGACGCTTGACTGGTGTTGTGTATCTTCAATTTTGCAAGAAGAACTGCCGCTGTTACTTGAGGATATTCCGTTAGCAGTGAGACGTCGTATGATCTTTCAGCATAATGATGCATCTCCTCACTTCCTCCGTGATGTGGTGGAATACTTAAATGTGCATTTGCCTGAGAGATGGATAGAACGAGGTGGTTTTCACCCCTGGCCTCCTCGATTGTTAGCTCTATCACCACTAGATTATTTCGTATGGGGATGGATGAAAGATATTGTTTACCAAAGGACTGCATAAACACGCGAGGAACTACTTGCGCGTCTCATGCATGCCGTTACAGAAATCAAAGACAGCCGTGTGCAGCTACGTAGAGCAACACGTGCGGTTCATAAGCGTGCGGCAAAGTGTATGGAAGTAGACAAACATTGTTGAACATATTTTGTTAGCTTGTTAGACGCAATTGTGATGCTCAACTGTAAATAATACGGTGTGATAATACATTACTGTATTACTTCTGAACGTTTAATTATTTTGTTCGTCATTTTTCATATGTTTCGAATTACTCTGTAAATATTGGGAATATTACCCACATTTATATGACATATTTTGTTCCAACTGATGTAAGAAATAGGTCATGTGAGTGGTGGTAACTCCTCGTGAATCATTCTGTATATATCATATTTATTCCATCCTCAAATTAAAACTATTTTCCCAGAAAGTGTGCTCTCTGCTTTAGTATGCGTCATTCAAGCAAAACTTTAACTGCTAAAAAGTATCTTATCACGACCACGAAGTAAGTACTCTCTCTCTCTCTCTCTCTCTCTCTCTCTCTCTCTCTCTCTCTCTCTGGGCCCCACGCATCTATGCTGATTGAGACTAGTAGAGAACGTAATTAATCACGCAGTAATAACTGACTCTCTGGCTGTAGATGACAGTATTTGCACACGAGGTCAATATCAATTTTATTTATTTTTATGGTGCTCATAAATGGCCTTGCTTTTCCTTTGCGCCAGTCACAAATGGAAGAGAGTTACTTACTAAACTCTACTTACTGTTGAACATAGCACACGTATCATTGTCTCGGGACTCCGACATAAATACTTGTAGCGCTCATCTGTGTCCCTTCAAACTCTGGCATGGTGGTCATCCATTCCCAAAGAAAGACCTTTTTTTTTGGTCTCTGAAGAGAATAAGGTACATTATACAGCATTCCACATAGCTGTGTTGACACCACTGCAAATTAAGACTTTAATGGAGGAACATGTCAAGTTCGTCGGAATAGAAAATTTTCCTACGCTAGGTGTTTGGAAATGCTTCTAGCAAGACATTCAGTGCTTTAATGAAGCTGAGACAAGTCGCTGGACGGTGTACAAGGAAGCCACTGGCCTATGCGATAATGAAATGGGTCTCCCTCCTAGTGTTTCGATCGTGACGGGGTCGTATAAAATATATCCTACATGAATGGGTACTTATACGTGTCAACAAAATCTGGAGGTGGATTCCGAGCAGCGCAAATATTACGCAACTCAGCGCGCCTTTAATCTGCTTCTTGCAGCACTGTACACAGCCCCTCTCAAACAACGACAGTTTCCATACGGCTGTCTCTTACATCTTCTCGACAATCTGTTGCTCATTTATCACGTATGCCGTACATGTCACTTCACATGCGTTGTGAGGACTGATTATATATGCCACGTGAAGAGTGATAGTAGCGCCCATCTACAATATAAAAGCATGTTCAATCGCACAAAACATCACTTTACATTCCATCCATGTGCCTATTTACAAACATTCAAGGTCACCGAATGAATTTCGCATAGTGCGCAAGTTTTTATGGTCGTAAGTGTACCACAATCGTCACTCCATTAATGTCGATCATGTAACAAATCTCAGCGTAGTCGGGATGAATTCTTAGAAGCCCATGTGAATGTCTCGTAACTTATTTAAAACGTTTTCAGGACAAATATAAAATACTTTGTACTCGTGTATAAATGCCCAATTTTAATTAATTTTGATCAAAATAACTTCTGGCACATAACATTGTACTTGGGCGCAAATTATTCATTTTTCCAACCACACAACTAAAAGACCACATCTTTTTTTACATAAAGGTAAAAAAAAACATATAGGATCTAAAGCATCAACTGAATTTTTATAGCGTTATTTTTTATGGTAATTCACATCATTTTGTAGTGGTACGTCTGGCACGCGGTTATTTGAAAAATTTTGTTATGTGCGTTTAAAAAAATCCATACTCGTTGATGCACGTATAAACAACGTTTGACTCGTCACAGCAATGTCGGCAACAAATCAGGGAAGCTAGTTCTATGCCTTACTCTTAAATCCTTATTAAAAGTGTAAGAGTGAAATAACATTTTCTGTATCGTGATTAACAGGAAAAAAAAATTGGTGTTATAGTGGCACATTCATGTCTCAAAAGATGACCGCATGTAAATTGCTCGACATAAGAATACAAGTAATTTAATTCATAGGAAAATTAAATTAACTAGTGAAAATAGAAAGTTTCCTGAGTAATTTTAATTACAGTCTATTCAGGGTTACTTTATACACATTTCTGAAGCCCTGGTAAAGTTCTACTTCCAGAATATTCCTCCGCCTCATGTAAATAAAGCTTAACCGAGTCTAGAAAATTATACCAAAGGGGCAGCGTACCGCATTCGTGGGCACTCAATGTAATAAAATTTTCCGTAAGAACTAGTTCTTACTAGACATTGCCAACACACCTATTTTTATTAAAATTAATTATAATTTGAATATTTTTAATTGTAGATAAAATTCATTTAAAAGTTCATATTAACCAAAAATAAGGTACTTTTATGTTAACGCAAGTATAAAACTCTTGTGATATACGACATATGCATATAAGAAAAAACCAAACACATCATACTTGGGGTCATTTTTAAAAAGTCTGATTTTTTAAAATGTGAAGAAACCACGAATAGACTATATACGCCACGTCCGATTCAAGATGATAAACTTAGCTGACGTAAGATTGCTGTTAAGGATAGTTGCGGGCGCAGTTGGACGCCAATTTACGTAAGTTTTGCAGCTGCCGCGGAATGGCGTGCCACCTACCGCTCGTTTTCCTCCTGTCGCCTATCACGTGCTCTTCGTCCTCGACTTTCACACCTCCGAGCCCTCTCCGACGTCCGGCAGCGTGACCAGACCTGCTGCAGCCCACCTCAGAATCGCTTCCTTCCTCCCCCTGCAGCGACAAAGTTTCCAATATTTTTTTTTTTTTACGTGAATGCGTCTTTAACCCATTCGCTCCTCGTGCATCTATTATCGGGGGCACGTTGCACGTGTAGGATGTTGGCGCTGTACGCAACAAGGAATCCGCGGCAGGTGTTTCGAGCACATCTCTTGGCAGAAATTAAATTTGTTGAAGTTTCTGCACACACGATTTGTCAATGGTAAATGATAGCATTTACGAACACGCCGCACGCTGTTCATTGGCCGCTAGAAACATGCTCGACGTAAGTACAGTGCAAGTCTCAAAAATGTGACGATTCCACTCTTGAGCTCGTAAATGAATTCGGGACTGAAGTGTTAGTATCAGACCGATACATGGGCCACCAGGACGGGGACGGCGATGTAGCGTTTGCAGGGTCGCCCATTCCGACACTGTAACTTCCTAACAAATGACACGATAGATACACGTGCGATCTCGTTAGATTAGGTATGCGACTACGATATGAGCATGGCCTTGAGTTGACACCGCGCATGCGCAAGCGGGGGCGACTGGCGGCCATTTTGGGCGTGATTGGCAAACTGAGAAAAATAACTGTTTCATTAAACCACATATATTGGTTTCCATGGCGTTTATTTTAGCTAGACGATATTCTTTTGGTACGACCGAGCCCCAGTTCCTCAAAATGAATGTAATTTGTTCACAAAGCAAATTAATTTATTTAAAACAAATTTGTTTGTGCCAAACATGCATTTCGTTGTTTCAGTATGTTAAAAAAAATATTAAGTGTAAGCAAAAATATCGTTATAATTTGTCAACAAAATAATATGTTTAGTTAACGTGCTACGTATTTTGAACAAATAATTTATTTGCAGCGACTGTGCCCTGGGGACTAGCTCTCAAAGTAAAAATTCACGTCGGTGTATTGTACACATAGTTCACAAAAAAAAAAACAGAACATAGAAAC
Organism: Clitarchus hookeri; assembly: GCA_002778355.1. Taxonomy (NCBI): domain Eukaryota; kingdom Metazoa; phylum Arthropoda; class Insecta; order Phasmatodea; family Phasmatidae; genus Clitarchus; species Clitarchus hookeri. The sequence goes on from NQII01000572.1 coordinate 722,034, forward strand.
TCGAACGCATAATACAGTAGTAACAGAAGTGAAGAGTAAAAGTAGACAGTTTATAGATTGATATAAAACGCAGTAACATGTAGGTCAGAAAGTCCATTTGCCACATATTCAATACAAGGTAGCGATCAGCTCCATCATCTTGCGGTCTCCAGAGACGGCAGGCAACCAAGAGCCGGGAGGCATCTCGGTGCCAAGAGAGAGAGCCTCTTCTCGGGCACAGAGGAACAGATTCGCACAGTCGCCAGGGGAGTTGCGGAAGGCGTAACCAGAAGGGGCTAAACCTCTTCAGTCTACAGACTCGAGCAGCTCCCCAACAGTAGAGGTCGGCGTAGCTGGGTGGTCTCCGCACGACTTGGTCGGAAGGCGGGAACAAACCACTCACAAAGGATTAATAAGGAGAAAAAATAATATAATTGACAAGGGAACAAAAGTAAGGATACAAACGTGCGATTACAAAATAACAAGCCTGGGCCGAAAATAGATATACGCAATGGACAATAGACACTCAATTACTTGGTACATAAGCCTTTAACTGAGATACATGAGCCTCTCTGAAGGAGCGATGAGAACTGGGCGATACAAGACTTACGGTATTTGGCCATAAAATTTTTGAAACCTTAAAGGGACCACAACAGTTGGGTATTAACTTCCCCGTCAAATCCTTCCTCAACTCTGCCAGGGTAAAATTCTTACAAAGTACCAGGTCCCCAACTTTGAAATTAACCTGCAATCTACCCTGGTCCATTTTAGTAAAGGCCTGCAGCCCCGAGCCTACCATGGACCTCCTCCAGCAGACGATCACGGTCAGTATCACCAAGGGGAGAGGGAAAGGGCGGGATATTTCAGATGTCCAATAAGAGATGACAGAGATGACGACAAGGTAAGGGAGAGAAGGTGGAACTCCCGTGCAATCATGAAGTGCACTATTAAAACCTACATTAATAAAATCTAGGCCCTTATCCCACATCGTTAGGTCCTGATTGTAAAATATGGTTAAACAGGCCTTTAAATTTTTGTTAAATCTTCCTACCTGATTTCCCTTCGGATAGTAAGCGCTAGAGATAAAATGTTTAATCGCCCAACTAAAACACATAATCTTGAAAATATTTAATGTAAAGTATTTAGCATTATCGGTAACAATTTCGACTGGAGTACTAAAAACTTTCCAGACCTTATCAGTAAGCGCCTTCACTATAGAATAAGCATTCATGTTACAGAGTGGCAATAGAATAACAAATGTAGTGAACGTTTCTGATAAAATCAAACTGCACACATTGCCCTTTTTTGATCTTACCAGGGGTCCAAAAATATCAAAGTGTACAACACTCCAAGGAGCCTGTATAATTTTCGTTACCGCCTGCCCAACGCTGGTGTGCCGAGCCTGTTTGCACTTCTGACATGTCGCACGACCGCAAAAAATCCGAAACGTCGCCCTTTAAGGTAGGCCAAGAAAATTGAACCGCAATCTTATTAAATGTCTTACTGGTACCCAAATGCCTGTCAAATACCGAATCATGAAAGTAGGAAAGAACCATGGACCTTAAAATTCCAGAACAACAATCTTGAGAGCTCGTCCGCTTTTCCCTTTGAAATACAAGACACCGCTCTCCTCCACACAGGGAAGCACCGCTTCAGCACTCAAATCCATTTAAACCTGGTTGCAAAAGGGGTTGCTTGCCTGAACCTGGCGCAATTAAACAAAAAAAAACTCCGAGAGTTTTGCCACTACCTGTTTGCACCACAGGGGGAAACACGCACGGTATTCACTAGAGGCAACAAGAAGGCCTTGCACTTCAACAGCCATTTGACGTAACTCTCGAAAATTATTAGGCAAAGAAACAAAGATAGAATGCACACGGACATGCGGAGCCAGATTATCTAAAATTGCATCAACCAATTCTCGTTCACTCATTTGCAAACACAAAGCATACATCGGTTCACCTGGTCTTTCATATATACACACAAAATCGCGTTCACAATTACGCTTCACGCGAGGAGGGAAACAAGCGCTCTATTAGCCTACGCTTAAATCCTGCAAATGTACCTGCCTCTAATAACGTGATTTCTTCACGTAGTAGCTGAATGTTAATAAGCTAGTATGCAGTAGACTTCAAATTTATTATAAACGTGGAGACACACACGCCATTTTGTATGTTTTATAAAACAGTGTTTTGGTAAAGATGTGCTATTTTAGTTGTGATACAAGAACATTTTGGCAACTCGTTTTAAAAGAATAGTTTGTAAACCGTAAAAAAAAAAATGTTATAGTCTATTTTATAATTTGCTGTTTCTTTACACTTTTTGAACAGAACCTTTGAAAAACCATCCCGTGAATGAAGTGTTTGATTGTTTCCTGAATATGTCGTATATCACAAGCATTTTATACTTTTGTTAACATAAAATTACCTTATTTTTTGGTTAAATCGAATTTTTCTATTTTACCTATAATTTATAATATTTAATTTATAACTCATATGAATAAGTACAGATAGAAAATAAGTGTGTTGGTAATGCCTAGTTATAAATAGTTCTTATGCAAAATAATATCACAGTGAATGCGCACAATTATGGTGTAATTCTCTATACTTTGTCTGCACGAGGCAGAGGAATATCCTGAAGTAGAAGTTCAGCAGGGCTTCAGGAGAGTTGGAAGTAACCGTGGATGGTCCATGGCGTGCATAGAGTGGAGCGAGGGACGGCGCCCTGAAGGCCGTGGACCGGAGTTGGTGGCCGGTTCTTGCACGCAGTTCTCCGGCCGCTGCCCTACTTCGGCCCGCCACTTTCCCGGCACCGCTTTAATTTTCCTCCCTGCCAACCGGCGTGCAAGTGTCGCAACACGCCCACTCGATCCCGCCGCCCAACCAAGCTAATGTCCCCCTGGCAGCGCATATTTGCTGTTCGCTGCTTCCATTCCTGTCGGCGGCCGCTTTCCACATTCTGCAAGCCAGTTGTATCACGTTGTACCATCGCCAGGGAGGAATATCTGGGTGGCTCTTAACATTGAGGTCTTGAGAGCCGATGAGGGTGAAGTGAGGTGAGAATGGAGCAGCCCTAGAATGCAAGGGTGGGGGGAAACGATAGATCCCCGAGAAAACTCCCCAACCAGCGGCACCGTCCGGCACGGCTCCCACATGCGAAAATCAGGGAGCGGCCCCGCCGGGGATATAACCCGGTTCGCCTTGGTGAGGCGAGTAGTCTATACACCGCACCACTACGGCCCCTCAATTTTTTTTTTTTACCGTAGAGGAAAAATGGGGTAGATTACTCACGCGAGGTGATCAGTAACAGCTTTCCGTGCCGCAACATCGGACTGTACTGCCAACAGCACTATCAAAAACAACGTGGATTGGATTTGAGGTTAGAACACGGTTTATGTAAAAAAAAAAAAAAAAAAGTGCTTTCAGATGTTTGCACAATTTCTCTAACGATGTTTTAATGCAAGTAGGGTATTTCAGGTCAGTCGAAGTTCTTTGTCCATACAAAAAGGTGGGTCTGGTGAAAATTCAGAAGTAAATAAACTCGTTCGCCATTGTTGACCACGTAACCCTGGCAGTTGTATTGGCGATGGACGACAGGTTCAGAAGACTACAATCAGTCTACGTCATCTTTGGTCTATGCTTATAATGCGTCGACATGTACGGCAACGATACAGAACACAGCAAATGACCGGAGGTTAAAACAAAAATCGTGCCTCCAAAACGTAATTATAGCCTAATTGAATATCGGATAAAGTTAACTGTTTTTAGTTTTCCTAGCCAAGGTCTCTGCTATATGTCAGCAGGTCAATCAGAACTGTTTTCGTACTAAGCCAACATAAACTTAAACCTATAAAAGGTACGCACATCCTTGCCATGCCCAGCATTTGAATCCGGAGCCGCCTGCCTGGTCCGAAGATAACGTCGCAACGGTAACAGCCATGAAATAATGTTTACAATTAAGTCGCCGACTTAAATAAACATTACACTCCAATTAACTGTTCCATAGCAGATAAAACGGAGAAAAAAAAATTCAAGGCTGTTGCTGTTGGCTTAGAAAGTAATCTTGTCAGCCTATTAGAAGTGTCTAATGAAGCATAGCACCGAAAAGTGTTGCCGACATACCACTTACTGTTCGTTACCTGGCCTAACGTAACAGCTTCGCGTTCACTTTTAGGTGTATCAGGTTTTAAGTTGGTCACCTTGCCTCCTACGCTAGGAGCAAGTTGCGACTGCTTGATGAGATAGTTGCGCTGAAAAAAAAAACTTATTCAGCAAACGTAGGTGTTACTGATGGACACATCGCGTAAACATGGCTGTTGTGCTCAATCAACTGTGTGACGGGGGAGGGGGACGTTGACCCCCTCAGACATTGTGTCCTATATATGGGACGTTGCATAATAAGTTGGTATTGCGATCTCCACTATACGTAGCAGGAAACAGCGTCCAACAAAATCAGTCCTTCAAGCGGTGAGAGACATCTGATGCCAATAACATCAGACACAATCACATTTTATTTATAGCGACATATGGCAGAGTTTTGCACTGACAACTGTGTAGTACCAAGCAATAAATTTATTATTTTCCAACACCTAAAACCATATTTTATCTGTAACTGAAAAGTTAAGGCTTAAATGTCGAAACATCTTTTATTATTAAAAAATGTAAACATTCCTACTAATGAATTAAATAATTTTGAAAAGGCTGACATAATTGTGTAGGCTATTTTTTAATTTAAATCAATATGGATTCTGTACTATGTTATACTGTCACTACAAATTAATTTGGAGCTTGATGGTGCGGAGTAAATTTCCATCCGAATTAGGGAAATATATAATAATTAACAAAACAAATGTTTGTACGTTGAAGTTAGGACAACACAGATGATGTATATGGTCAGTTATTTCCACGAACAGGGCACAGAAACTTCCGGGGTTTGTATTTTTTAAACTTTTTTTTTTACTTAACAGCTACTGAATCGATACACGAAGAATCAAAATCGTTGGTTTTATAAACACGAATAATTATTTCAAAGCAGTTTTGCGCATACTTGATTTCCGTGCTTAAGACAACGATATCAATTTTCCGAGCAGGTTGGATAACCACGAATGGGACATTGGTATTAAAATTCAAAAAGGATTTCGGGTTATAGACTGGTAAATACCACAACAATCGCAATAACTTGCTGCAAACTTCCCGACGGATGCTTCTCTGAATCGCCCTCTCTCGATAAGAGTGGTCAATCTGTGTGGCGTGTTGTGGAGCGGTCTACACATCGCTAGAGACCTGGAAAATTTCGCGGATTCATTTCGGGACAAGCTAGAATTCGAAACACGCGTGTTTATAAAACTTCAGTCATTGGTCCACACGGTGTTTGACACCTCCTGGAAAAGGTTGGCCCAATCGTCGCCTCCTACTGTGACAGCAGACAACCAATGTGTGGTTGATATGGGCATATTTGTACATAATACTGGAGAGTATAGTCTGCAGGTCATTGAACTCGCGAATTTTTCTGGTCTCTACACATCGCTAAGGGAAAATGTTTTGCAACTGATAAGTGTGTCAACTGCCAACAGAATACACAAAAACCCGGTGCTCCCCCGCGTGGCCGACCGTGAAACTACAAGCAATGTGGAGCAGTAAGTTAAGTGAGAACTCGGCGTAGAAAAACATCAACCTCGTAACCTGTATGTATGTACAGCAGGGGGGCGTTCTTGTGATCATGCAAAACTGAACTAAACAAAACGAAATCAGGGGAACACGTACCTGTTGACAGGTTTTCAAGGTAAATCCGCAGTTTTTTTGTGAATCTCAAACTACTTCTCACATATTACCTGAATTATCACTGCTTTTGAAAATTAGTTAAAATACTGTTTAAATATTATCTCAATAATCGTTCTGAATGTATATTACAACCGAAATGCTTTATAAAACTGTATTATGCGTTGGTAACAAACAATCGTTTGAAGTGACATGTGCTTTAATAGGTGTTTTGGCTGTAGACACGTTCTACATTCAAGAGCATGTATTTCTGTCCCTAAACTGAAATATATGAAAAGGTTCTGTGCATAATAATAAATTACGAATGACTAAAACCATTCATCCTGTCTAAGTTCTCATCGGTGTTCTAACGTTAATGCACAAATCATAGGTGTTGGCTCTCAGAGTTTGCACATGAATGACTTTTCAACCTTTGAAATATTGACAACAATGAATAGAAAGAAACGTGAGCAATTTTCTTGCCTTTGTTGTGGGTCCCATGCAATTTTCCATCTATAATACCTGATAATTCACTATTTTTTGTTAAAGGCCGTGTCTAGTAGACAATTTGGTGGCTATTTTCCTGTATGACGGACGATGAACAACTCGGAGACACGAGGACTTTCAGTACGTAATCAGACAGCACTGGCGGGGTTTATGTGTCAAATTTCAAAACTTATTGAGTACCGTCTCTTACTCGTTCAGTTATTGTATAATTTCCCCAATTGTATAACCATGCGCTCAATTTTATAAGGTACTAAATAAAGGGGGGAAGGGGATGAGGAAGGTATCACCTCCCCCTCTCCTTCACAATTCGGTTGTTATCACTCCTGTGTTTCAGATTATTGTTTGTGATGACGGGATGTAGAAAGGAAACTGAGTTGGAGAAAACCCACGGGCAGTAAGATCCGAGCGTGTGGCTTTTTTTTCTTTTCCACAGAGGACGCAGAGAAACGATGTCAAGTATCTTGAAGAGCACGATGACTCTACGGCACGGGAGGAAGGATGACTTTGTAGTGAAAATTGAAAGTCTTCAGCATGTTAACGTCTCCACTCCATGTCGTAACATAAATATTGTACGAAGCTACAATAACTTTCACCATGCAGGTAGACACTGTCCAGTAAATTTCCAGAAACACGAAGCATTTCCTAGTGATCAAAATACACGTGTCAGAAACACAGAAGCAGCGCTGCCATGTCTTCTGGCTGAAACTGTTATAAACACGCGTGTGTTATTTTTATCTCAAGATAAAATATTTTCAGCGGCCAATTTTTTTAAGTTTTCGGTTTTAATGAGATATCAAAACGTGAAACTGCTCTTCATTATTCGTTGCTGGCATTATTCTAATTACTCCAAACAGCGTTTTTGTTCAAACATGTATCACTATGCGCAGGATTATTTTCTGATGGTTGATAACTTTAGGATCCCTCTCACTCGCCATTTTAGATTCTTCGATATCGTTCTGTTTCTAAGCTTAAAGGAAATTCCAAATATGGTGTTTACCTTGCTATACAATAAGGACATAACACCTGAATTATTATAGTAAAAATTTGATGGAATTAACGTAAGTAATAAATTTGAAATAAATTTGATATTACATCTCTTGTAACACTATTTTAATGTAAAAAGTTCATATGTTATGTAGACAATGCAGGGTACGGTATAAAGCTAAAAAACATTTTACTGTACCTTAACACGTTTTTTTTATAAAAAATGTAATCAGTAATAATACATAATGTACAAAACAATGAATGGAACTGATCCTTCAAGCGCCTCACCAACTGTGAAGCAGCTCTAACAGTTCACCGCAGATGCCAGGAAAAAAGTAAAAGAAAAACACGTGACATGCGACAGTATTGCGCACGCGCGGAAAAGAAACTCGTCACATAAGAAGTTAGATGGCATCATGGTGCCTCTTCCCACATACCGTGAATCCTACAGACAGTAACACGCGTACACGGAAATGAAACTGGCATTATGAACTGAATCAAATGAATGTTGACCAATTACCTAATGTGGAAAGCAAGTCTTCAACAAACGGTTGCATCACTGCACGAGCGTTAACCACCATGTCACTGGAAAGAACTAATTTCCAGCCCATTTGAACTACATCCGCGTCATTTTCTGAAATTAGGCTCACAGAAAATAACACAAATTTTAATTCCCGTTTAGAAGCGGCATGTAGGAAATATATCAACTTAAGAAATTTCAAGTCGAATGGTACTCTGCAGCCGTAGCCTGATGTAAGGTAACGATCTCGTGCAATGTATGGGTTGAAAATTACCCATTACATTTTAGAAAGTATACCCAACAATTTTTTTACAGTGTAAGTTATAAGGGCCTGAACAAAACCAAGACTGCGTAATTACCTTTGCTATGTTATTCAACGCCCAAGATGGTAGTGCAGCGTCGTCGCTTAAGACTCGGGTTCTCAAGTTATTTCACTCATAATTAAGCGAATGCTTGCAAAATATGTTTGCGCTGCCGGAACTCGGCTATTTAGTTAGCACTTCGCAACTGTGCTGCTTGCGTTTTACGTTCTCTGTTTTTTTCTGGTTGTGATTGAGTGCGAGTGAAAGATCCAAGGACGACGTTATTTAAGCGCTTTGCTGGCCTTCGCTACATTACATGCTTTCACATGTTTTCCGTATGGTTGTTATATATTCGTTTTTGTATTTACCCCGGAATTGGCTCAATTTACCGCCACCAAAATTGTTACTAATATTGTGAGTCTCGTCGTCTTTTGCATTTTCTTGCTTTATCGAGCAACCTAACACCCGAACATCATAACTTTAATTTTAATTTTTTTTACTCTTTATTTAACCACGAAGCAAATTAATTTATTATTATGCTACTTAGGGAATCTTTTTCTTTCAAGTTTTCGGTTTAAATTGTCAAAATTTTTGCCATGACATACTGTACAGCAACGTGCGGAATTATGGGATTTTCACGTGCGTTGACGCAATTATCGATTTCCGGGCTGAAGTGATTTTAAGTTCCTGAACCTGTGGTACGCCATATCCGTGGCAGAGATCACTAGGGAGCCCTCGAAACGCAAGGTAACGGGTTCAAGTTCTCGATATGACACGCGTATGATTTCCTCGCGTTTAAGTTAACATCTACATAGTATGGAAGTATTGTAGCATAAATCAGGGATCTAAAATAACAGTAATAAAAAAAGACATTGATGTTTTTCCGAGTCAAATGTATTTTCATACACAACCGGAAGTATAATTGAATTTTTAATTTTTTAATTTATCCGTGAACGCCGGTATTAATGAACATAATTTGATAAATTCCGTAAAAAAACTCTGTGACACGACGTAATTTTAAAATCCTGCAAGTGCGTATACGTGGAATTTGGCGCTGTTTCCGCCGTTATTATCAGTAATTTTCTTCGCGTCGAGTCTTCTTCCACTTTTTTTTTTTTTTTTTTTTTNCTGCTTACATTCATGCAGGTTAGCCATTGAATGTTTCCATATGGCTGGAACATTTTCTATGAGGGTAATTGCCTATGTTTTCTACTGCCAGCCGACCCCAATGCATTTGTTTTTCAAAGCAGAATAAAAAAAACATGCTAACGCGTAAGAACTCCCGGATTAAGCTTGCCGTATTCATTTCCTTTCACATGCGGCATATCTGGAAACTCACGTCACAAGGTCATCGTGAAAGTAACAATCTTGTCCAGGGGTCACATGAGAGAAAGTGTGTACGAAACACGAAGATACAGAATAGAGAAGTTATGCAGAGCTGACAAAAAAAACGTGTCAGTGCTTCTGATTTGATGTAAGCGTGCCACGTTACTAATGTTTTGCGAGCGTAGTATCGATATAGGGTAGGTTAACAATACCCGTGTCCCAACATTGAACTGCTCTTCTTCATACGCAACTGTCAAAACGGCGTGGCTTAGACTAAGATTGGTACACTGTTTATGGACTGTTCACGGTTATTTGAGCTCTTTTAAAATCAACCTTTAAAAATATCAGTGCCCCTACCTGCAGATATGTCAACAAGAAACACTGTTTTGCATGCATCAAATAAAGTTGGTAACGACAAAAATAAAATGGTTCCATGTCTTAATGTTGCATTTAAAAGGGGTTAGGTAAACAGTTAGGAATATCGAAATTATTTCTTTTGCTTTCTTTGTTTTAATGGATTTAAGTGTAATAATTAGGAAATTTTCTAAATATTAACTTTTCTAACAATTTCACAGTTTCACTTGAACGATGCAGTGATAAAGTGATCAGGCCCGTGGCACTGTTAATTTTACATATGGTGGGAGATTTCGCAAGTGGGAATCGTGCCGGACGATGCCATTGGTCGGAGGGTTTTCTCGGGGATCTCCCGTTTCCTTTGCTTCTTCATTCCGGTGCTGCTTCGCACCCACCTCACTTCACCCTCATCGGCCCTCAAGACCTCGCTGTTAAGAGCCGCCCAAATCTCTTCACTCACTCTTAACATTGAGGTCTTGAGAGCTGATGGCGATTGAGGTGAGTATGGAGCAGCGCCAGAATAAAAGAGCGGAGGAAACGGGAGATCCCCGAGAAAACCCGCCGACCAGCGGCATCGTCCGACACGATTCCATATTTATGTATTTGTCAATATGATGGTTTCGTTAATTCCACATACATTACCGTTACCGCGCCCAGCGTGGTACTAATGGGAAGATAATCGTATAGGGTAGAAATATTCTGAATTAAATGGGAACAGATGCTATACACGATCAATACAATCATTCACAGGCTAATAACCTTAATCGATTTTGGACCTCACCTAGATTCCCAGACCCTTATTTTTAAAATAATTGGATTAAAATACATGTTTATCCGGGAAAGATATGCAGCATATGTATGTATATATATTTCCATGTATAAATACTGTACATATCTACACACATGCACAGATATACGTAAACACACAAAAACAAATTTGAATTCTGGTACTTTGGCAGTGGTTAACAATAATGGTTATTATGTAACAGAAAGAATAAATGGGTAAATAAGTATAAAGAACTCTTATTTTAAAATACAGTGAACATATAGGAAATTATCGTAATACCAGTTCGTCAATTTCTATGAAGGTGCTAGGGATTTGTAATGTAGGCTAGTATAATGCTATTTGCATTTTAATCTGTGTTATTTACCATTACAGGCACGTTTTCTTAATATTTATTTCATAAGTATTTAGTTAACTGTGAACAAGCAATAATCGGCTCGTTTTAGATGCCATGTTCACCGTAGGCCATAAGCGACAATTCTAAAACGAAATAAAGAAATTAGGTTGGTAGACGTGGACACTGCCCCGCAAGAAACGATCCTGACATTTATGTAGCTTACAGTGTGCGCTGCCGATAGGTGGTAATTCCCTCCGCGCCCTCTTTTACTTTCATCATTGTGTTTTGGCAGAGTATTTATTTCTTTCCCCGTCTTCGAGGTCGATGAGCGATTGTGTCGCGGGTCAGGCAGGTCACGCTCTCAGCACACCTGGTGCATTTCATTCTTCGCCTCGCCCGACAGAGGTTGTCCCCACTGCACAAACACGACCCCGCGACACGCAGATAGGACTGCGCAACCCCGCGTCACGCGTCCGTCAGCTGCCAACGCCAGTGCGCTCACACCACAGAGTACTGAAAAGTACAGAGATAAAATAGCAGCTTTTACCGCGAACTACAGCTGCACACAGGGGCCGCGGTGGGGTAGTAGTTTGAGTACTCGCCTCCCTCCCAGGCGAACCGGGTTCTATTCCCGGCGAGGTCGCTCCCGGATTTTCTCGCGTGGGAATCGTGCCGGACGTTACCACTGGTCGGCGGGTTTTCTCCGGGATCTCCCGTTTCCACCGCCCTTGCATTCCGACGCTGTTCCATACTCACCTTGCTTCGCCCTCATCGGCTCTCTAGACCTTGATGTTAAGAGCCACCCAAATATCTCCATTCCACAGCCGTACACGCTAGGAAAATAACATCACAGGCCAGGAAAATGTTGGAACGTTTCGCCAATGAGCGCTTGGTAACCTACTCGCCAGTCATCAGGGACCTTTTGCAGCATGCAGTAGCCAATCAGACACAATGCCCGTTCCAGGCCTATCTTCGAGCAGCCAGTTAGAGAATGCGTACGCTAACATCAAAGCAACCACCACGCCATTTCGTATCTGTATATTTATGTACTCTGTGATCAGGTTGTGGTATGCGTACCGCCAAAGACACACGTAATTTTCGAAACAAAATTTACACCCCTGATTCTATGCCCTAGGGTTGAGCACAGGTACTCGTAAGACGACAGGACATCCACAATCATCCCCACGTGAGCCACGACTTACATAATACTGCCACAGAGGTCCGGCGACACTAACCCGTTTTGTTACGGCGGGGGGGGGGCACATATTAAAAACGTATTTTTTATTCTCACCGGAACTGAAACATGAGTTCTACGCCAGGTAACAATCTGGAATGTTTTTATGAATGGCGTCGCGATGATGTGGGGTGTGAGTCCGAATAGCGCTTATGTCTTGCGCTTCAGCTGTGTTCTTGTGATTCACCCAAAATTCCTAGGTTTATGCGGAACAACAACTGCTATTCACTGAAATTCCAATGTGCATTTTGGTTATATCAGATTCGGTTGTGGCGCGAATTCATGACTTTTATAACTGATCACTTTATAATACGGGAAAAAAGAGTGCAAGTAAATATTTAACCCGTTCTGTCCTCGGGTCCATTGTCCATGATCGAGGACATGTGTGCACATGAAAGGTATGTTTGGTTGGAACTGTACACGACAAGGAATCAGAAGCAGGTGTTTTGAACGTTTTCTTTGTGAGAAATATGATTTATTGAAGTTTCTGCATTAATAACGACATGTCGGAACGTCGTTCGCCAATCAACGCCGGGTGATATTCTTGTCAGCCGGTAGCCTAACCAATAGATAACCTTTCTCAGGACACAGTATCCAATCAGGCACAAGACCCCTTCGAGCGGTCAATCAGAAAATGGGTACGCTAACATCAAAGGAACCACCTCGCTATTTCGACTCGTTGTACTTATCTGCTCTGTGTTTACCAATGGTTCTGAGTCCTGCAGGGCGTATCGGATGAGCGCAGGTCAAATGACACACGAGACACTAACATAAACTTGTATACCGTCTACCTTGGTACTGAATTATAATGCCAAATTATTGGGTCTCTGCTCACTGGTCATATAAGGTGCACTACCTCAACTGGGGCAATTCTTTGTATGGTAACACGCCTGTATTTAACTTTGCTACACACTCTCCACCTATAAAATGATAGGGTCACCGCTTTACGTCACATAGACACACGCAGCGCGACGAAACACTGCACATCAGTTCAGAGGGTTGGCCGTGGTGGCTGAGCGGTTAGACTGCTCGCCTCCCACCAATGCGAACCGGGTTCTATCCCAGGCCGGGGCCACTCCCATATTTTCGCAAGTGGGAATAGTGCCGGACGATACCACTGGTCAGCGAGTTCCCCCACCCTTGCATTCCGGCACTGCTCCATTCTCACCTCATTTCACCCTCGTCGGCTCTCACCTCGTTGTTAAGAGTCGCCCACTCCGCTCCACTCCNAGTCCTCGTTGTTAAGAGTCGCCCACTCCGCTCCACTCCAGTTCAGAGTTTTGAGCGTAGCGGCGATGGCGCCCTTGATGCTTGTGACAATGTAGCCCTTATCGCTCCTGAGCTTCATAACCTCAAACGTGTAAATAGCTCCTTGTAGAGATTTTTTACGGTTAAATGAGCAATTCTGAAATCAACCTTAGAAAAATATCACTGTCCCTACCTGCATATACTTTAACGGGAACAGTGACTGGCATGCGTCCAGTAAAGTTAGTAACGACGGAGGGGAAGTAGTTTCATGTGTTAACGCAGAATTGAAAGTGTTAAGTAATCATTTGTAAATACTGAAATGTTTATTTGGCTACGATCTTAAATTTTAAGCTATCCTGTCTTTTAAACGCATATAAGTGTATGATTAATCAAATTTATAAATTATTTACTTTTATTTGATCGAAGCCAGAATAAAGTGATCAGGCTCGTGACAATGTCAAATTTCACATATCGCGGACGAATGCACAATGTGGATACAAGTAGATGTTGAGCAGGGCTTCCTAAGGTGCTCAGTGTACCGTGAACAGCCTATTAAGCGACAAGTCAGTAGTTGAGATGTAGCTACCGTGTGGGAAGTGCGCTCCCAGTGGGACGCGATCACGCAGGATCGGGTGGACCGGCCGGCGACGGTGGCCATTAACAAGCCAGTCACTTCTGCACGACTCTCCGTCTAACTCGCATCGCCTCTCACTCACGGACGTGGCGACACGCACGTCACGAGGCACGCACGCACACCCGGCGCTGGTTGGCTCACTGCGGCGGCTTGGCGCGTAGGCAGTGCGTGCGCCCGCCGCTGCCAGCTAGCGCTCGCACGCACCAGTACGGCGCTTTGAGCGCTTCTCACCACTTGCTGTTCTTATGTTCAGCTTTATGTTTAAATAGTTATGTACTGATTGTTCAATGAAAATAAAACGTCAAAATGTGTTTCCAATTACGTTTTAATGACTTGTTTATGTATTGTGATGCAAATGGTTTTCTTCACATCAACCTAAAATCCTGCTCATACAGAAAAATTGAAACAAACAATTTAAATACATGTAGCAATTTTACTTTACGGATTTATTTATACAAAATAAGGTTTTTAATACGAAAGTAATAGATACTAAAGGAGCTCATTTTATTGCAATATCTATTATAATTGTAAAGTAAAAATTAACTTTTTTTTTATTATTTGTGAGCTCTTCCGTATCCTTATACGTGTCCTCCTATTCCTGATGTTCTTCCTCATATATATATATATATATATATATATATATATATACTGTATAGTATATAGGTGTAACTGAAAGGGATAACTCGGCACGTTTGAAATGATTATATTTTTAAAAAAGACGTAATATTCATAATTGCAGATGTTTAAACGTGAAAACTAAAATTGGCAGATAACGTTGTTAAACTCATATTTATACATAAATTGGTGGTCAGCGAAAATGGATTTTTTTTTATTCTATGCTCATAGTAGTAGAAATTAGCCTCATAGTTGCTTTTTTTTTTTTTTCACGAGATTAGCTCCCACGTTTATTCTTATATGGATGCGGCTGCTTAGGAGCGAGGCATGGCTTGGCGACGCCCACGTTGTCCGAACTGCTCTTGACGCCACCGTAGTAAAAAGAAGCGAAATGCTGTGGCGGTTCCTTTGTTGATGCAAGCGATCTCGGTCGCTCATTGGCCGCGCGAAGCTATGGGAACGAGCTTTGGGTCTGATTGGCTATTGCACGTTGTGGACTATTCACTATACTAGTCAGGCTGCCGTCTGGCAAGTTAGTATCGAGGAGCCGACTGGAGAACGATGTTCCGTCATATTACTGGCCAGTGAGATTTTTTTTTTGACGTGACAACGTCTTATAATTCGATAGAGCCGGCTGCACGCACGAAAAAACATGACTCATGCGGCGTTACCTCGCTCTGAGGCGTTCCATGTAAGGCTTGAAGTGCAAGCGAGAGCGCGGAACGAGCGAAAAAAAATTCATCAAATTCATGAAAGACATGTTTAATGTCGATTGTGCATCAGACGTTAATAACTCAACAACACTAGGAGGCACCACCATCGATTTGACTTTTTCAAGACACATTAAACTCGAAACACTCCCTTTCATTTCCTACTTTTCCTATCATCGTCCTATTCTCAACAGAATAACACAGATTGTAAGAAATTAAATATTACACATGTTTAAAAGTTGTAAAACAATTGCTCAACGCACATTTATACTTGTAAAAACTATTAAATTGAAAAAAAAAAATTGACATAATTGTATTTATGCGTACAAATAAATCTCACTTGATCAATTTCATTGTGATTTCCAATTACCTCCTTCTCTATATACATACAAATCTATTAAACAAATGAAATTAAAATTTTCTTTTGAAAAATGCTACCATTCCATCAGTATTTTCTTAAGACGTTGTCACGTTCAACTATCGTCAGTAAACCGACTTTACAGACAACCAATTTTTTTGTTGGCGTGCGTGGCTGAATTTTACAGAGCACGTCACTATTTAACCTCTGTATTATTAAGTACTCTGCGGTATCTTCATGAGAAATGCCTATGCTGAGACGTGCGTGTTCGCTTTTCTCTTATTTTGCAACGAAATTCAGAGTTTTTGGCAATGAGTCTTGTACTTGACGCTAAAGAGTGTTGAATGAGTGCGCGTTTGAAGGTACAGAAAACGCCGAAGTTACATTTACAGTGGCATGCTTCCAGCCGCTCGACCTGCTAAGGTCGGAATCCTCAGTTTTTAAGGGAGAAGGGGCTAACAGGAG
>NQII01000572.1:738159-780262 GCA_002778355.1 Clitarchus hookeri
CCCTCCCCCAAATTCCACGCACATTGACAATAAGCTTTCCTCCGAATGTTTCAAAACAGAAATTAGGTAATATCTTAATTGTTAAAAACTATTCTTTATTTGGGCGGCTCTTAGCGGCTCTTAACATCGAGGACTTGAGAGGTAAGTATGGAGCAGTACTCGAATGCAAGGGTGAGGAAAATGGGAGATCCCCAAGAGAACCATCCGACCAGCGGCATCGTCCCGCACGATCCCCGCATGGAAAAATCCGGGAGCAACCCCGCCGGGAATCGAACCCGGTTCACCTAGGCAGAAGGCGAGCAGACTGACCACTACATCNGACTTGACAACAGAAAGTCCATATCCGTTCCTGCGACCAGCGCATATTTGCAATGAGTATTGTCAACGAGGATCGCGAGCGTACTCATTACCGCAGCACGTGCGCCATTGTCTGCAGTGGGCTCTTCGTCGAGACCAGCCCTCGTTTGTCGTGACTGATACATTATTCATGGTGACGTGCGCGCTGGGGGTATTAACGTGTCCCCCAGTCGGTAAACACAGGGCAGGTCGACGTCGCGACCCTCCCTGCCGGTGGTAGGGGTCACGTCAATGTCGGCGGCGCTTGCCGCGCAACAGCGACGTCTATCGTCGCTCCGGAGAAACTACATCAGCAATGCAGATGTCACCTCGCCAGCTCACACGCTAGGCCATGGTATTGTGTAAGTATGCAGAGGTGGAAGGAAGAGTTTACTAAGTCGCGTATTGGCTGCAAGAAACTCTTGGCAATTGGCCTCGTGTCTTATGGTTGAAATAACTGGAAGATTGCAAAAAAAAAAACACTGTCAATTTACGTGTTTCTTAAACATAGGACCGAGTGGGGTGGCGCAAAGGTAACTCACTGGACTCGCATTCGGGAGGACCCCTGTTCGAATCCCGGCCCGGCCATCCTGATTTCGGTTTTCCAATGTTTCCCGAAATCACTTCAGGCGAATGTTGGGATGCGTCCGTAACAAAGGCCATGGACGAATACTCCCCATTCCTTCCCCAATCCGTCTTCCCTGAGCTACTTGCTCCGTCTCACTGTCGACAAGACGTTAACTACCTACCTACCTAAAACATGGGAAAACGACTAAAATATAGGACTAAAATGTAAGAACCACTTTTCTCGTCAATTGATTGATAAGGGAGCTGTGCGCCCCTGAAAAATCCTAATTTAAATTGCCATACTCTCTACTGTGGTTTGCCTACCTGGTATGCAATACACGTTCTGTTTCTAATGTTCAAGATGTATTATTTCACTAACGGTTCACCTGAGGGTGTTCCAACAAGAAGACTTTTTTTTTTTTTTGACGTGACAACGTCTTATAATTTGATAGAGCCGGCTGCACGCACGAAAAAACATGACTCATGCGGCGTTACCTCGCTCTGAGGCGTTCCATGTAAGGCTTGAAGTGCAAGCGAGAGCGCGGAACGAGCGAAAAAACATTCATCAAATTCATGAAAGACATGTTTAATGTCGATTGTGCATCAGACGTTAATAACTCAACAACACTAGGAGGCACCACCATCGATTTGACTTTTTCAAGACACATTAAACTCGAAACACTCCCTTTCATTTCCTACTTTTCCTATCATCGTCCTATTCTCAACAGAATAACACAGATTGTAAGAAATTAAATATTACACATGTTTAAAAGTTGTAAAACAATTGCTCAACGCACATTTATACTTGTAAAAACTATTAAATTGAAAAAAAAAAATTGACATAATTGTATTTATGCGTACAAATAAATCTCACTTGATCAATTTCATTGTGATTTCCAATTACCTCCTTCTCTATATACATACAAATCTATTAAACAAATGAAATTAAAATTTTCTTTTGAAAAATGCTACCATTCCATCAGTATTTTCTTAAGACGTTGTCACGTTCAACTATCGTCAGTAAACCGACTTTACAGACAACCAATTTTTTTTTTAGACTTGCTGATTCGCAGGTTGTCTCTAAATATTGCTTAGAACGTAGTGTTACAAAGTTTGATGCAAAATAAGGTGCCAACAGCCATTTTCAAAAATAATGGGTATGATATTACCGTCCGCGTTTTTAGAGGTATAATGTCTCCTTTATACAAAACACCATTTACAGATTTGTTGCTTAATCACAAATTATTTGTAATATTTTCAACTAAATGCATTTTAAAACTCAAATTTCGGGGGTGCATAGCTCCCTTAATAATCACTTTAGGGATAAGTTGTACATACATTTTCGTAAGTAATTGCCTGCCAAAGTTTGCCCCAAAGTTCTAGAAACACGCGGTATATTTAAAAACACTAGCATCTTGCTCCTTTTACGATTGAATGATGTATTTTTGACATTGTTCAACTGTTTGTGGACACACCACCGACGTTCACTGCCAGACTAACACAATTCCCTCTAGCCCAGTGATATGGGTAAGTTTCTAAACACATATACAGACACCAACAAAAACAATCCTGTCACGTTAACAGTACGCTGAAACCAAATAAGCATTAGTCATTTACTCAGATGACCATAGACTGTATTGACAGGTTATTGTGTGATGCAAAAGACTGTCTATATGCTGATCTGCCCTTTAGCAAGTTGTTTCCCAGGCGCAGACTGGTGAAATACGGCTGGATTTGGTGGCAATGCGGCTATTTATCCTCTGTCATACAAGTTATTCTATGACTAGAACAGGCGAGAGACCCCAGTGAACAGTGCATTTGTGGACGGAGCTGCTATGCACGACAATTACATAGTTTTCAACCCTTGTTACCCTCGGCGAAATTATCAGGCGGAAACATCGCTTAGAGCCGACTAGATGTAAACTGTCTGCACCTGACTGTGAACAGTTGATCATTTTATTGGATGTGGCACTTTGTTCGGCCATATTTTTGTTTCGCTTATCCAAACACAGCTAATGAAGTATACCAGAACATTATATTAATGGCAATCTGTGTTTGGCAATGTGTCCATCTCTACGTCCACCTATGACACTACTGAATAATGTTCATCGGCTCATGGTCACTTACATATATTATGATCTAGCAGTTTTTTCTGCCGTACCTTGTGTTTTTAAGGAACGTTTTACATCGTACGCTCCTTGCTTGTTAAAAGAAAATATTTCATAGCTAAGCATATCAATAAATCGTTGCCCGCATGCAATACTGCCATCGCACATTTGCTAGCAAAGATATTTAACTAATGGGCTAGGTATGGGAAGGTTAATTTTGAGGAACCGCTCTGGCATTCGCCGGGGGAGAGGATGGAGAACTAGTTTAGAAATATTAACCCCACTGCAGCGGCCGCTATCTAATCCACGACATCCCGAATGTGACGTTAATAAAATCACAACAATTGTGAACTACCTTTCAACTGCAGTTTTAGCATCGTCATAATTCCTGCTCCTATGGTCGCCACGTTGACTCGAGCCTCAGCCTCCTTCAGTGCTAGTCGAAGGCCTATGAAGCAGAATACCGATAGCACATTACCATGGTTTCCTTCGTGCTCATTCATACGATTAAGGCGACAGAAATAATTTTCACACGCCAGAGGAGCCAAATATCTTAATTCCGCAATGACCAGACACAATCGGTGACTGGCCAACTAACTGATCGAAGCGAACCATAAAGCGATCAAAGTTGGAGTTTTCTCTCTCAAAACCCCGATGTTAAGAGCCGCCAAAATCTCTTCTTGAAGTTTGCTCCTCATTTAGCTGGGCTATATACAGAAATGTTTCAATACGATAGAACTGCCTGGTTCCCCAACTACGAAAATACGGGGTTGGTTTTAGATTTCACGCTGACCAGTTGACTACGTGATTGGTGTGAACATGAAACAGTGTTTCCTGGTAGTCCGTCCCTCTGCGTCAGACAACATTGTCTGAAACAATACAGTAGTTCGTTTGAGGTTAACTGAATAAGTTTGAAAGCTCTGTTTACTTTTCTCTGTTGAAGTTTCGTGAATCCCCCTGCTATATATAAATATGGTCGTGGAACCAACGACAAACGTTAACACGTCGACCAAGTGACTCGGTGAAATGATTAGGAGCAATAACGTTAACATTACGGGCATTTTTCTTCTACTATTTATAAAACAAAAATATATTGTGCGCTGTGGAAATACTGTGACCATTGCTGCACAAGCGCCTGTAATTTTACTCACGTAACTAGCTTAACTGTGAAATTGGTGATAAGTCATGGTTGTTTCACACATTTATGGAACAACTGGAAACTTGCACGTACATGGTCATACACACGTTGTATATAATATATGGATAAATTATGTTTTTGGTTCGGTAGAAATCTGTTTGGTAGTTTTCGTTTTAGTGTAACATAACCTCAATCTCCAAACGCGTTGCTAAGATTATAATATTAAAGAGCTTTGCTGCGCAAGTTTATGTATGCAGTGTGCATATTGGATGTATCTTCTCGCCTTCCATCCGATGTCTGGAATCAGCCGTTGAATATAAATTATTAATTGTATTTATACCAACAGTTTATCGAAAAATTTCTTGCATTTCCGCTGTGATGTTAGCAACTAATCATAAAGATATATAGTTAAATATTTATAATTAGTGGTAAATGAAACATGTAAAAAAAAAAAGAAATATATTTCAGTTGCCATTGATTTGAACATCTCACTTAAAACGAGATGTTAAGACATGGCAGTGTTTTTCATAATTAGCTGTCAGCATTTGTGTTGGCACTACTGTCATCTACGTCATGACACAGTAGCGGGCAGGCGTTTTTTTTTTTTTTTTCGGAAGTGCAGAACTAACTGTGAAACAGCTATTCACCGCGGCTCTCGCAGCTACCCGATGATTAAGAGAAGATTGCCGCGCCATTACACCCGGCGGATCGCCTCTGCGATTAAGAAGAGAGAGACCCTGAAAGGGCAGGAGGCTATCCCGCAAAGGGCAGGCGGTTAGCGCAGCGACTGCTCGTTATCTGCGGGCTACGCTTTCACCAGAGCGGCAACCGCCACGACTTTCATTTTCCTGCCGTGTTCACCGCAGCCGTTACACATTCCGTGCGACGCCGGGCCCGCCCGCTTCACGGTTTGCCGCTTCTCAAAACTGCCCTCGAAAAAAAGTTCACCTCGCTCCTAACTACGCATGTTCCCACGTAGAAACTTTACCTCACGCATACAATAATGCGGCTAGACAATGATGTAAACTAGTTGTATTTTACAACCTTTTCCTACAAGAGAGACGCTCAAGTTGAAGGGTATTTCAATCGGTTCCTTCTCGTGTTGTGAACATTAATATAAAGACTGGCGCTCTAGGTTTGGAAAGTCTGTTCACCGTAAAGTAAACACTTTAGAAAAACTCTCTGATGATGCTGCAGTACGCACTGGCGTGGAGTTTCCCAGTTAAGTTGGCACGGAACAGATCAAAATTTAATAATTTACAACATTTGAAATTCTATTGCGATAATGTTGTTTGAATGTTTTGTCGTACATGAGATTATTTTGCAGATACGTAGGTGAAAACTGCATCTCTGAAATCACTGGAAATAAGGTGATTGCTTCAATAACGACATAGGCTAAGTACGATAGGTACAGAGTGAGTTTAGTCTTTTCCGCGTATCCCCGACAGTGGCCAATGATCCGTTGCATATCTGACTGAAACCAGTTTTTACTTGCTTACATGATTTTGACTGTTCTATTAGATGGTTGACACCAATGCAGTCAAAATTATGCAAAAAAGTGAAATTGGTTTTCGTTAGATTTCCAACAGGTATAATCTTCTACAAACGATATTTTACATAATTCGAAATCTATATCATTGTATTAAAACTATGTCAAAAATGTATTAGCATACGAAGTGTATTACAGTTGTTCATAACCACGTGGTTTTGAAAGTTGGAGCTTTGGAGTCATTGAATTTTGTAACGTATTTAAAAACATTTTTTTTTCCTACACATCCACAGCATTAGTGAACTCGTAACTCAAAATATGCTGGTTCCCTTCGTTCATCAATCACGTTGTTGAAAAATTTTAATTTAGTGAATAAATTATTATCGAAGGTTTAGTCTAATGTTTTTCATTAAAAAACACCCTTTAAATTTTTTTTATTTGTCTTTTTATGCGGAACGACTCAACTGGTAAAAAGCTGCTTATAGTAGGTACTAATCGTTTACTGCACAGCAAGCATGCACACTTTTACTCTATACTCACTTTGCGACAAACGCCATTTCACTAATTTATTACCATTCATTTTTGTGATAAACACCAAATGGTGATCACGAATACAGTTTTGTAGTCATTACAAAAATAAACTATTACTTTATTGTTTAACGCATTTAATTGGCCGGGCGATTTCGCAGAAAACGCGTTTCATTTCATGGAATGCATTCAGTGTACTTAAAACACGCTACGTAAGGGCCTTGTTATAATTGTAATAATAATAACCACACAACCACATAATGATAATGACTGAGAAAATCCTATATAGTGGGGCTTGCTATAATCACGCGTAAAATTGTTATACTGCCAGAGTCAATACGTCCGTGGACTGACTGATGTCGCCTACGATATTTGTCACAACTTTTGAGGCCCTAGTTACTTTTTATTTCAGAAATGTTTATCTTTTAATTACAATTTTTTAATAAATATTACCGTGTAAGTAATAAACACAGTGTGTAGATTCCACCGTACTCGGAAGTTATCGCCTAAGGCTAAAATGAAACACATTTATTGACTATTATTCAAAATGAGAGGGCTTTCAAAAGCGCTCACTTTACCATGAGTAACCTATACCTCCTGCTACGACGGAGTTTCACGTGCTGCTCCTCAGATGTCCTGCCGGAGAAATCAGCCCCCCNAGGCCAATGAACCGGCGCTGTGAAGTATATTACGTCCTCGGACACACGCGCTGACAGCGGTCGCAGAGGCAACGTTTCTATATTTCACGTAGGGAAGCACTAACTAGTCTCCATTGTCAGGGACAGTACTGTGGCTTTGACGGCAGTGAACTAAATATGACAACAGTAAAATATTTTTTTTCCCCCGTGACACTTCTGAAAGTGATTCAGAAGTGTTGAATGGCGTGTGTGTCCCTATGTTCTACAATAATATTTTTAAGTAATGGATTTTATAAAAAGTATGGCTACTCACCGTTATTCAAACACTTTTGTTTACAATTCCAAGTCACACGGACGAAAGAGTTGGCCGTCCAGGCATATTGCTTGTCCCAGATCATTAGGATATAGCACCTCTGGTTCGAAAGGGAGTCCTAGAGCCGTTAGGTATATACTCTCCTGAGGCAAGTAGGTTTACAGCTTTCGTAACTGGCCTGCCACGTCCTGTAGATTGGTACCGGGCAGGCTGGTTCGAAACGTCCAAGCTGGTTCGAAAAAAGTTATATCGAGAACAGATCGGAGGAACTCGATGACCACGAGAGTACTTCCACATGACGCAGGCACTCCGTCGACACATGCGCTGTGAATGGACGAGCGTTGAAGTAATTTTCCTGGGTGCTGTACCACGAAGGGCGACATGTGAGGACCCAGGAATGTCACTGACGCACCGCTGAGCTGTTACGGCCACCCTGATCACTACTAGGGGCGATTTTAAGTCGTATCTTCTGACTCCCCGTACCATCGATGCCAGGTGTAATGCCGGCGTGGTTCTTCACATTAGCACGACATATCCTCTCTCTCTGTCTCTCTCGGCGCAGCCCTAATCGCACACGGTGATGTCCGTGGTAACGCAGAAACGAGTTCCAACACTGAAGATGATGCGATGGTACTCGTCATCTCTCCATGCTTTACGGCACCACTCCAAACGCTGCAGCATCAGCTCTGGTTTAATAACTTACCGGTTGCCTACGCATGGTGCGGGATAACACGGGATATTGCAGAGTGACCAATAACTATCTCCGGACGGCAGACGCCGATGTCGTGGGCTTTCTTAAAGCTTGGCGCACAATACGGTGCTCCTCTCTTGGCGTGTCTTAGTCGACAGTAACACTCACGACGTGCGTGGGTGTCCTGTTGTGCCCAGTGTCTCTAACACTGGACCCTCAGATCCTCAGCGCGGTCCTTACTCCGTCAAGTGCTGGTAGTGCTGTGTAATAGCATAGGAGGCATACTGTGTCTCTGATGACCTTCGCTCATTGTGTTCACTGACTGACTTTTCGCACGCGCCTTATTGCATCGCTATAATATTGGCGGGACAACTGTCGCACTCTGATGGCCGTTCTACACGTCGCAGATCACGACAACTCTAATCACTTACACCACCAACGAGGGAATGTACGTGAACTTAATTACGTCGTATTTAAACCGTTGGTTATGGGTGCTTCACTTACGGAGACGTTCCGTCATATTTACGGAGCTCAGATTTTTTTTTTGCCGTAATGGATCATATTTCCGTATATTAACTGTACATTTCCGTGAAAATTGTCTCTGAATATACTGAGATTTTTAACAGTGAAGAGAATCCAGTCGTTATTTCGTCACTGGAACTCTGGTGTGACTGGCACGACCTTTCCAGGCGCCAATTTAAAAAGAGGGGGGGGCCTCAGGGGGCACGTGTCCCTCCATTAAAAATCTTTAACAGGCATACTATGGAAGTGGAGGATGAGGAGTGCGTGATATGAGAACAAAACGAATAATAATTCATTTATTTTATAGAGTGAAAATTACTCAATAATACTCTGTTAAGATTTTCACGAATCCGTTTTTTATCTTATCTGTTTACATTTCCATAAGATATTTAAAAGTTAGTTTTATTTGGCATTTTATTGCAAAGTTTCAATTGACAAGGAAAAACATGCCTAACAGCATATGAAAGTACCCCCCTCCCCTCAAATTCAGTACATGTGTGCCTCTCCTTTTATAGTTTTTAAATTAGTGCTTGAGTTCGGTCAACTGCAGCAGCGGACTCAGCGAGAGATCCTTCTTTGCAGCCAGCATCTCCTGGTCCCCTCCCCCCGCATCATCCCAGCATCGCCCTGCTTTAAAATGGCCCGTGTCTAGGTCAAGTCCAGTGAACCTTGTTCCGCACAGCGGAGCACGTCTGTCCGGAGAGAAAATCACGTTTGCGCCATTTGAAGGAAACCGAGGAATCGTTGCAACAGCCGTCCACTGGAGCTCCGTAAATGAAGCGTGGGACACAAAGCGCGTGCCAAATGCACAGTTACCCAATTCTAAGCCCCATCGTTAGAAATGTTGAAAACCATGTGGCTTTGAATCATGGCATTTTGTTCACGGTAAAGTGGGTATTTTCAAAATCAACGCTTTAAAAAAATTAATCACTGACAGTTAACTGTGCATATGCTACCGTACGCACTGGCACGCAGGCTACCAACTATGTTGATAGCGAACTTTAAAAAATAGTTTCAAGCCCTGACGTTGTATTGTGAGTGTACTGTTTGAATTTATGGTCAATCGCGTTTGTTTGTTTGTTTGTTTTTTCTGCTTCACACAATTGACATATTAGTGAGACTTTTAGGTCCCCAACAATTTTACGTTTTTACTTTATTGATGCATGAATAAAGTCATCAAACCCATGGATACTTAAATTTTACAAATAGCGGAAGGATACATAAGGATGAAAGTAGATCTTAATAACGGTTTAAAAAAAGTGTTCAGTTAACAGTTAACATTCTATACACATAAATAAGTACTTCGAAAACGTGGTATACTTCCCTGTGAACTTGTATAATGTGCATGTAACGTAAAATGTGCATGTAACGTAAGGTATTCTTAAAATATAAAATTACGGGCCTGTTTAATAATTAAACGTAAGCAACTCTACATTACATTGCGAGTGTAATGTTAGTCAATTTAACTAGGAGCCTCCGTGCCAGCATATACATAGTTATTGTGCATTGAACGTTTTTTTTAAAGGCTTGTTAAAAAGTACTCACTTTACCGTGAACAGCTTTTGTAAGGAAAGCGACTTGCAGACTACATCCACGGCTGACCGGAGTTCGATCTCGAAACGTCGCAGTTGGAAGGTAACGAGCGTCCTCTTCAAGGACGCCGGGCCTGTCGAGGGGTCGGCGAAACTAGCAGGCTCCGAGGAAAGTAGGCTGGATACAAAAAATAATAATAATGGAGTGGTGTGGCGAAAGTGAGTAAATAACGGCGGTGTAAAGGCCACCCAAGTGTCGCGCGCGTTGCAGGCTGGCGACAGAGCAAGATGGCGGTCTCGTATACATCGTGCGAGTTTGCGACAGAAGTGACGCGACGTGTCTGTCGGCCGGTTGGCGTTTTGTAACCCCGAGCACATGTGCTCAGTGTGACTAGGCCAATAGGCAGGCGACGAAATATAGTCCATACACGGTTAAAGACTCTTCGCGATAAAGTAAACATTTTTAAATCAGACTTTGAGAAATGCCACTGCCCCTACCTATATATATATATATATATATATAATTTTTTTTTTACGGGCGCACTGAATGGCATTCATTCTGTAAAGTTGGTAACGACGGAGGGAAGATAGTTCCATGTCTTAACGTTGAAATATAAGTGTCAGGTAAAGTATTTGTGAAAAATGAAACTGAACTCTCTCTCTCTCTCTCTCTCTCTCTCTCTCTCTCTCTCTCTCTCTCTTATGCATCTAAGTGTAATAATTACCAAATCTCTAAATTATTTACTTTTATAATAATTTCACAGTTTTATTTGACCGACGCAAGAACAAAGTGATCAGGCCCGTGTCGTTGTTAATATTGCATGTGGCGGAAGAATACAGATTGTGCGTGCAAGAATATCTCAAGCAGGGCTTTAAAAAGTGCCCAGTTTACCGTGAACAGCCTTATAGTTCCAACTTTTCTGAAGCCCTGCTTAAATTATACTTTCAGGATATTTCTCCGCCTCGTGCAAACAAAGCTTAACGGAGTCTAGAAAATTACACCAAAGGGACAGCGCACCGCATTTGTACGCACATCAGTGTAATCATATTTTACACAGGAACTCTTTCTTACTAAGCATTACCAACATGCCTATTTATCTCGGTTTTTATTTTTATTAATTACAAATTAAACATAATTTATAGGTAAAATGTAAGTTAATGTTCAATTTAATGAAAAATAAAGGGTTTTTTTTGTTAACACAAGTATGAAAAGCTTGTGATGTGTGACATATTTAAGAAAGAACTAAACACGTCTTACATGGGGTGATTTTCAAAGTTTTTATTCAAAATGTGTGAAGAAGCCGCGAAAAGACTTTTTACACGCCATAAGTAACTTGTCTCTGAAGTAAAACAGTGCTTGGATCCGCTGTTTGGTAGGACGCGTTCCAATGCTATAATAGAGATCAATTAAGGAAATGTATTCAAAATTATTTCAAATTTACTTAACTACACGGAAAACTGCAGGAAAATAAATTAATTAAAAACAGTTTTAGTTGGAATAGTTGTGAGCACTTTCTTTTTTCCTTGCGGACATCATCCAATAAATACAAGAAAATGTGCAGCAAACGAAATAACTCTGCAATAAGTCATTGTTAAATATTACTTTACTTTTGATAGCAATTTAAAATTACTTAAAGCAAAACAGGGGCAAATTTTTATGTAGGTCCTACACAATGGCAGACGGTTATGCATAGGTGAGTATTTACGAAATAAGCGAAAGTTATCAGTTCTGAAATTTGTTCCATAAATCCTTAAATATTTAGGTTTATAACTTAGATTTGAACAACGAATTCAAATGCATTCTTATATCACTGTTGGCACCACAAGTTTACTGATCCCCGGCAGTCATAAATGTTCAACCTCAAAACAATGTTTTTAGTTGATAAACTTCAATATTTTTGCACAGATGCAATGGTGGAAAATTTACTGAACACCACTTCCGTAGCACAAAAGTGTTAGTAAATCTGTAAGCAATCACGCTTTAGTGTTCGTTGCAAAAATTTACGAATCTTTTATTGTATATCACTAAGTATTTTGGTAACTGCTTAGCAAGTTTTTAGCTGTTAACCGGGCATTACAGATTTTTAAAGGTGCATTATGGATTGATTTGACCCTAGAACGTTCCTTTGTAGATTCTATGAAGTATGCTGTATATGCCGAGCAAGGTATTGTATTGGTAACATACTGGTTCGATTCTCGGTCTGGCCATCCTGATAGCGGATAGTTCCTTAATACAGTTCAAGGCCAATTCTCAGCTCATTCCTGATAATCCGAGCTTTTCCTTCGTCTCTTATGACGCCGCTTTCGACAATACGTTAAACCATTCATACTCTAAAGTCAGTATTGTTTGAACAATGTTGCTACTATCACGTCTGTAGCCACTCGCACCAATTTATTATTATTTATACTAGGCAGCTACCAACTAAAACTTGCAAAGGCAGTGAAACTATGGCGATCTAAAGAGGTTTGGGGTGCTATTATTTATGCTGTCTCATAAAAAAAATTGAACTTGCAGCGAAAAATCTATACATGCGAAATATATCAGGACACATTGGTGATGATCATGATGAGTTGTTCACCGATGACTGGTATACAGCAGACATTCCTGGACACGGAGAAGATATTTCCCAACCTGGATTGGTTGGGAGAGGGTGAAGGAAGGGGGACTAAGCCAAACCGAACCAAACAACACTAGGCCAAATGGCCATACTATATTAGCTTGATGGTAAACTTTGTTTTTAGCATAGTCTGTGCAGTCATGAAATTCTGCGTTATTACTACTACACACTACTAAACAAAATTTCTTAGACCTCTAACATGCCGTGAAAAACAGATAGTAACTTTCTCCTGAAGGATTCATTCCCTCACCGTCCTCGCTTTTCTCCAAAAAAAAAACACTTTCTTCTGTGAGTTTACATATCCCGCAAACTGTGGAGAAAAACCAACGACGTGGCAACACTGCGTGTGACATATAGAGAGCGCAGTTGGTAGTCCCGCCTATGAGAAAGCCTTGGAAGACGGATGGAGCCACGGTGGCTGAGCGGTTAGACTGCACGCCTCCCACCAAAGTGAACCGGGTTCAATCCCCGGCCGATTCACTCCGGATTTTTGCAAGTGGGAATCGTGCCGGACGATGAAGCTGGTTAGCGGGGTTTTTTTTGGGGATCTCCCGTTTCCCCCGCCCTTTCATTCCGGCACTGCTCCATACTCAGTGAGTATTACTCACCTCATTTCACCCTCATCGGCTTCTTGTACTACATGATAAAAGCTGTTCACGGTAAACTGAGCACTTTTATAAGCCCTGCTTAGGATCTAATTGTATGCACATTGTGTATTCTTCCGCCATACGTAAAATTAACATCGCCGTGGGCCTGGTCACTTTATCCATGCGTCGACAAAGTGAAACTACGAAATTATGAGGAAAGTAAATATTCTACAGATTTGCTTATTCTTACACCTAAGTGAATTAAAAAAAAAACCAAATTATACCATTTCTGTATTCATAAAAGTTTATTAAACACCCTTAGCTGAACGTTAAACACAGAACTACTTTCTTCCCTTCGTACCAAACTTTACTGGGCGCATGTCAGTCAGTGTTCCAGTTAAAATACATGCAGGTAGGGGCAGTGACCTTTTTCAAAGGTTGATTTCAAAAGTGCTCACTTTACCGTGAACAGCCTATATCTCGGATTACAGAGCAGCTACGTGTGAAACCATTATATACAATAACATCTAACGAGAAATATTAAAATAATTAATTTGTTCATACAAAAGGACTGAGAGCACTGTCTCCAAAATCAACATTGTAAAATAATGAAGACACTTAATTGTTCCTGAAAAGTAATTCTCTAATATAAATTCAAATATGAAAAAATATTTTAGCAACTTGCCTTGTAAAATACCTGTTTTATTGAGATGAATATATCTACTTTTATTATAACAACTCCAATTTTGTAAGTATGAATCGTTTAAAGTTGAAAAACTAACACGGTGGTGATTTAATAGTTGGTATTTGGTGATTTTCAATTTTAAAGTCAGCAAAACTAAAATTTACAAAAAAATTATATATATATATATATATATGTGTGTGTGTGTGTGTGTGTGTGTGTGTGTGTGTATCTTGCCGACTTTTCAGTATTCAGCTCACATGTCAATTTCGTTAAGCTGCTTTCACACGATGAAAAATTGTTTTTGTGCGTGGTCTCGCATGAGAAATCTCAGGCGAGAATATCAAGAAAGTCCCATAAGAAACGAGTGCACAGACCAAACTTAACAAAAAAATACATCCTTGCATGAGAAAAGTTGTTGGCCTCGGAATATCTTAACTTGTCATTATTGTAATCATGATATATCATGAACACGCGTTTTTTTTTAAGTAGTGACTATTAAAAAGAACAGGATATTTCTTGTACTCGTCCAACAATCTCACGCTATCTGAACTCCACTCCAGATTTAAAAAAACTACATTTTTAAGAATTCTTCACAATAAATATTTTTTGCCTGATTCCTATTCTACTTGCCGAATTCTCTGTTCTTCTACTGCGTCTCTGGTTGATGTATAGGTGATCGCTTGACTAGCAGGGGACGACCAATAGAATCACTCGTTTCGTGCAAAACTCTCCTTAAAATAGGACGTGCTCTAGCTCCTGTTTCCACACGAGATCTGCCTTGGACGAAATATTCTCTAATGAAATGTAGTTATGAGAGTGCCATCTTGCATGAGTTCTGCGTGTTTTGCGCGTCATGTGAAAAAAAGTTCCAACTGCAACACGGACGAGAAACGTGTTTAAGCGCCTGTATGGAGGGTCTCCCTAGATAACTCTAGACTTCCTTTAAGTGATGGCTACACGAGTGATTCAGTTCATCATATTTCTGAGTTATTACATTTAAATGTTGGCATTAAGTAACGCGATTACGCACAAGAAGAATTAAGACGACGGGACCTTGTGATCTTAGTTGACCTCGTGCCCTGCCGGAAGCTGGGAGTGAAATTTCACGTGTCCGGACTTCCGTATTATTAGGGCGCAAGGCCAACGAAAACCCCTCCTGTACTTCATTTTATTTTTCGTTACAATGATTAGAAAAAAATGCTTGGAAAACAATTCTGAGAATGTAGGTAACACTGAGATAGGGAGGAAGTACAGAACACTTCCAAAAAAAATTTCATAATATTTCTGAGGTTTACTTCAGTACAGATAAACTCTTATGACTTTACACACATAGGCGTTTCGAGGTTAAATAAGCACTATTAAAATAAATATTTTAAGGAAAAAAAATTTCTTTGACTTCATATATTTTAACGCAAACGATGATTAGGTAAGTAGTTGGCAGTAACGTATGAAAATTAGTTACATGTGTTACGTCATGTTAAAAATGTTAACGTTTAAATTAAATTTACGGTCACTGAAATAATTTAAGTTTATATTTGTTTTATACTCGTGAGAGTAAGGTTCAGCATATTATCAACACATTTACGTTCGCTGCAATTTCACTATTACGGTTGATCGAAGCATCAATAAAATTATTGGGTCAATTGTAATGTTAATTTTGCATATGTTGGAGAGATACAAAATAGACCAAATTTTTTTTATGCGGGGCTTTCAAAAATGCACAATTAATCGCAAATAGTATTCATTATAGTTTTCCTCTGGTTAGCATCAACATCCTTAAATTAAACACTTCTCTCATCACACAACNCTCTCTCTCTCTCTCTCTCTCTCTCTCTCTCTCTCTCTCTCTCACGAAAAATATTTTCAAAGTTGCAGCGTAAATTGCAGCTCAAAGAACGTACATCGCAAAGCTAGCGCACACATGCAAATATAAACTGAAAAAAAAAACGCCAGTTTAAACTTTATGATATTTCGTCAGCTGTCACGAGTCACTATAGACTGTTCACGGTAAACTGAGCACTTTTGAAAGCCCTGCTTGATATATTCTTGCATGTACAATATGTATTCTTCCGCTATATGCAATTTTAACACTGCCAGGGACACTTTATTGATGCGTCGGTCAAGTTAAACCGTAAAATTATTATATAACAATTTATTTCACAAATTTGCTAATGTTAACACTGATGTGTATTAAAAAACAGAAGTTAAATAAAAAAATTTCAGTATCCACAAGTGTTTACCTAACACTTTTAATTGAACGTCGAGACGTGCAACTACTTTCCATCCGTCGTTGCCAACTTTACTGGGCGCATGCCATCCCGTGTGCGCGTTAAAACACACAGTGGAAGCGGCAGTGGCATTTTTCAAAAGTTTATTTCAAAAGTGCTTACTTCACCATGAACAGCCCTTCAGAGAAAGTGAGTATTAAATACGTAACGTGTGGTGTTGCAGTCACTCACCGAGCTGCGTGAACTGGCGGTCCTCTGCGCACTCGCGTAGAGGATGCTGGGAGATAACAGCACCAATATGGCGCCGAGTAGCTTCATTGTGGCGCACTGGAAACTGTCAAAACAACGCCAAAATTACTATTTTGCCAGATACGTAAGTTATACAACTGTTCAATAACAATGTAAATGTAAAGATATCTTTTAAAAATTAAATTCATTAAAAATAAATAAAGCTGCAAATTTACCAACTGTAATAAAGAAATTTGTTGGGTACAGACTGACCGATATAGTGGGTTAATAAATTAACTACAATTGCGTGATTACGCCAGGGAAATATTTTTTTATGTAGACTACAAGTCCACGCAGTCTTCTCTTCAAAGAACATAGCGAGCCTGTCGTTGTTGAACAAGCTTGTACACTTCCTTTACTTATTTGATCATTTCGTAAAGTTTTTTCCTTCTGGTTTGTAATGGTTTTGATGGCGTCGCTCTTAAACGAACTGCGTGCTGCTTGTAGTAAAAGCGAGTGCGTTTGTGAGTACAAGCTTTCTTATCCTAAACTCAAGATATTTTGGAAATTTTATGGTGTTCGAGACAGTAGGCTTACTATTTCGCGTATAAACTTTTGTTGACTTTGTTTTCGAGGTCAGCAATGCCAGTCTAAAAGACGATGCTTCCATCAGCTAACCAGCAAACTATACGAAAGCAATTTAATCAATTTTTGAAGTACTGATTTTATTTACTAAAAATTACTAATAAACTAATTAGGTTATTAGGTTATCGCTGAATACCTTCTTTTGCAATTACCCCAAGAAAATAACACTAAGGGGAAAATATACAGTATAACAGTAACTTAACTTCCAAAATTAGGAGTAGAATTAAATAACCACCTTTTTTATCTCACACGTAATAAAAGTATAAAAAATTGCATACAAATTAATTAAATCTAAGATATCCATCGCCATCGGCAAATGAATGTTAAAAAAAAGTAAATCACAAAAGCCAAAATAACTTAATGACACGTAAAGTCGGGTATATGCCATTGCAAAGTAAATCACCCGACCCCACTACAAGAATTATTGAAAGAACAGATTCAAATAACACAGCAAAGTAATTGTAATTTGTTTAATTGTTTCTTATATCAATAATAATTAATAGGCTTTAGCCAAAAGAAACCTTGCTACAGTGGGAACGAGAATATATCAGCACAGAAATCTTTGCGTAAGCCTTGTAAATAAACTGATTCAAACGGAACATAAATAAACATATAATGTTCAGACTGGTATTATTGTATGTGCGAAGGATTATTTGGCTTTTTTATTCATTAAACAAAATTATATCAAGTGTAACTAGCAGACTGTCAAGTCGAATGCTTCCGCGAAATAAACTATGTGAAAATTATTACTTAAGAACAGTGTGTCATTGAGCAAGTCGTAACGGAGGACTATTCAATGTATGTAGAATACAAACAAACTTGCATATGTGAGTACATTTAGCCGTATAATAATTGTAATATGAGCACATATTCCATTGTATTTAAACTTTTTCATGCGTATATTCATTATAAACTTATATTTTACTTGTTGTACCAAACTTTTCTTTTATTCATGCCCTTATATTTTCCTTAAGTTTGGTATTTTTTAAATTTGTAATTTGTTTATCAGTTTAACACGCATTTTCATGCACAAACAGAATTAAATCTTTACTTCCCATTTCACTCGTAATTTACGTTTTGAGAATGTAAATCTCTTCTGAAGGTGTTGACTGTCAGTCACCGCATTTTACTAACTACGACTTAAATTTCTTCTTTTATTTCCTCTTATCATGTAATTTAAAAATCTGCAAAAAAATATATATTTTATCTATCAGACGAATGTGTGATAAGAGCTGCCAAGAACACTGATAAGAACTATGGTATGGGGGTTTTGAGAAAATAACGTTAAATCATAAAATATGTAAAAAAAATAATGTGTGTAATAATATAACATGTATCACAATTCGTGTGAAAATCACACACCAGTGATAAAGTCACTGGTACTAAAATCACTGGGTTGTAAACCGTTATTTTTCCTCCCCTCGCCAACTTACCTCTATGTAGCACACATCGAACACATTCTCATTCTTGATGCATAAAGTTAAATTTACGCATAATGTTGTTCATTATATAGGTATGTGCCACACAGGGGCAGCTAGGCAACACGCGTCTGTGAACGACGCAATCATCACTTGCGTGTAGGTGGCCTTGGCTGTTGGCGAAGCAGTTATATGCCAACAGCTGGTTGGCGAAGTATGGCGGGCTTGTGGGAGGTGGGAAAAGTAACTGACCGACTTGATCTGTTTTCTTGTGGGGACACTGACTTATGAAATAGCTGTGGTCAGTACAGATTTGGTAACCAGTGTCGCAGCGGCGTGTGATTCGGCGCAGATCGTACCACTCCTTATTCGACGGGTACCAGCAAATGCGTTTTGTCCTTGTGACTTGTGCGTTGACTGCGCTAGACGCCGTTTTGAACAAGTGCTGCAATCTTTCGCTGATGTTAAGAAACATGTGACCGCATACATTTGTTTTCTACTTTCAACCTTCTCGTGATTCATCACGAGTTTATGCGAACTCGGTCATCATCTATCTGGCCAGTGTTATTCCGTTAAATGCAGTGCATTAAAATTTCACCATAAGTCTACTGACAAGCAAAACGCAGTTGACCTGAGTTTTCGGACAAATAAAAAAGGTTTAAACACAACAATGTTCACCTGACACAACAGCGCAGCGTTCAACCTACTGTTTCACTGTCGACGCACACGCCACAAATATGGCGCCAGGCATTCCATCTACCGACTGTTAGAAACTCTGATATCAAAGAGAAACCGCGCCACCATTTCGCCTCTGTATGCCTAACTCCTCTATAACGACATCGAATTTTTTTTTCAGCTTTTTAATACGAATTTTGCCTAGCTGACCTGAATTCATTCACAAATGTAGGGGGTTGGGGGAGGGGTAGGAAATGTTTCTGACCCCGGCTTGCTGACATCAATCTCTACATTTCGTATTCAATTACTGCAACTATTTCTCTCATTAATTGTGGTAAACGTGTATTGTGCAACTATGAGGAGATGATTTATTAAAAAAGTGTTATTTTATTCATACATAACACTTAATTCTTAGTTAATTATAAAGAGACTTCCAGCTCTACATTTGAAGCCCCAGATTTGCCATCACCAATAAAATCCTTTCCCCCTTTGTTACGCTCATGTGGATATGACTAATAGAACTAACTCCTCCAGAAGATTACTTTATTTTGCTACCCACGTTAGGCTACTTCAATCATAACTTGTTCGCAATAAAATTAACTTAAAATGAATGGTTATCACGCTATGTGACTGCTTCCAGTATAGCGGTTATGGCGTGTTTGGAATTAACTTACGTCCCACAGTCTCTTAAAATTAGAACTTTAAAGGCGTCGCGCATATTGTAAGCATTATGTTGGAGTCTCTCTACACTGCTACAACTGTAAACATACTAACAGCTTACGAGCATAACTAGGAAGTGTGACTGGGCTGAATTAAACTACACGTTTCCCGCCAGTACAAGGTTCTCCGTCTATAACGGCAAAGCTGCCCCGTGAACGGCGACAAGGCTGCACGTCAATTAGGGCGTCTTTCTCGTTATGACGATACTGCATACATCAAATTCTTATCCGCTCGAATTTACTTCGCCGCCTAACATCCGCGCCCGAAAATGATCATTCAAGACAACTGCGTATTACCTTCCCAGACTGACGTGCGTGTAGAACCCGCGGAAACCAACACGCGAACTAGTGGCGTGTCTAACGCCAGGTCACTTCTGCACGAAATGCGGAGGTAGGAAATTCTAACCATGAGGTACGTGACACAACTAGAGGGTACAAACAGTTTATGGTGCTTATTTACAGTCGTTTACGAATTTTTTAAGTTGAAACAAAGAAACAGAAGCTTTCTTCTCTCTTGGGTTTAACTGCGAAATATGGCAGAAGTAATGAAGTGAAACTTAATAGCCTAATAATCAAGTGTTTCGAAACCCGTTGTAATTACGACGTCCCTCGATCTTTAACCTCCTTGCGCACAACCATGCGACGTAAAACTAAACCGTTAGCTTTACAACCTTTTGTTGTTAAATACTTTACCTTTTAAAAGAAGACGTAGAGCTAGCGACCATTAAGAATAACTCCTCTCAAACGTCGTCTTCGTTTCTTTGTAGTGGCTTAGGAGAACCCGACGACAATAATGCTGACATCAGCCACATTAAAACTACTTGTATTCAGCTGTGAGGAACGACAGTGGTTCCCGATAATGTCAGCCTGCTCAGGGTCGTCCTGCTGGCATCCAGAGCAGAGATGTCTGCACTAACGTCCTCTGCACAACGCCACGCTATGGCTACCCGAGATAGCTACGTGCTCCTGGTCTACAGGCACGGAAACCGCGAGTGTAGTCCATTCACGGTTACTTACAACTTCTCTGAAGACCTGCTAAAGTTCTACTTCCAGGGAAGACCTCCGTATATAAAATTCGTTACGGCGCCGGCACCTTCAAACCGCGAGCTTTAGGATTCGATTCTCTATTAAAACGCAGGGCTCTGTGTGCCGTTTACATGTGTCAGTTTAGGTATGTAAGGTGCTCCTACGTAATACACTAGATGTAAAACTATAGCCACAACCCGACTCCCGGTGGATCGGATTTGCATTTTTACATGTGAAAAACCTATAACCAAGATGGAAAGGGAAAAACGGCACAGGCACCGTAGAAACTCTCTCGACAGGAAATAGGTTCAAAACTTATTACATGCATTAAAAAAATGTTACGGGGGACGAAAAGTAGGAACCATGCTCTTTATTAGCGAACTGCGGACGACTAGCGCTAGCGGTTGGCGAGTTTTCGTCTGCCTCAGTGTATGACGTCACCGCCGAGGCACCGGTTGGCCACACGCACACCGAGTTTGCAGATACGGCCGAATGCATAAGTGCGAATGGAACTCACTAAGATACGTGGTTTCAAGCGAAGTAAATAATTAAAATCACAGCTCCATTAAAATTAAGATAAATAAAAAAAATTGTTGAAGTAGACAAACAGTAATTTAACAAATGAAATAAAATTACTTAATTTGAATCCTCAATAATTGTTCGACGTTAATCAAAACATCTCCTGAAAATTATCAAAAATAATTTTTTAAGTGTCAAATTTCGTGGAACGATCTACATAAATTGAAGATAACGTTAATGACACTGCTTGACAGATCTTCTAAATATGTTAAGTTTCTCAATTTTCAGAATCAGTTATAATAAGTTCAAAATATTTCCACATGACACGATTTTTCCCTGTGCAGCGTGCATATTGCTCTTCACAGTACAACACACGACATACCAAACAACAGATAAACGTGGATTCAGAGTTTTAAATTAAAACAAAACGCATGATTCAAATGATCTAGAGCACTAAAACTCAAATTTTAAATTGTTACTAATGTGAAAAATTTTACCGCAATGTGTTAGCGAAGTATTTTCGTAGCATATTTAATACCTACTGCGATTATTCACATTCCCAGGTTTTTTTTAATGAAACTATTAAACGTGTCCTCAAAATGTTTACGGAAAGAAAACATATTTTAAATGAGTAAGGAACGATACCTAAAAAATATCACGCATGCTATAAATATTATTTTGAAACCCTCGAACATCGTTAAGAACAGTTTCTTCAGACTGCCATGTCTTAAAATATACAGTACTTCCCGGACACGAGCGAAACAACGATAACAGCCTGTACTGAACGTTGCTACAGAATTATCATTAATAAAATGACACGGTAACTGCATAAAGTCTCACATAGGCTGTGCACTGTAAAGTGAGCACTTTTGAGGCCTTGGTTACTTTTTCCTTTCAACCATTTTTTATCCTTTAAACACCTTTTAAAATAAATATTGCTATGTAAGTAATAAACACAGTGTGTATATTCCACCGCTTTCGAAAGTTAGCGTCTAAGGTTAAAGTAAAAAATATATATATGTTCACTATTATTCCAAATGAGGAGATATTCAAAGTGCTCACTTTACCGTGAATAGCCTGTATAGGTATACGCAGCACGGCGAGAACACTGCGAGCCAGTTCAGATCTCTGCGCTTAGCGGCAATGACGCACTTATGGTGCATGCCAGTGTAGCCCTTATAGATCCCGCGCTTCTCGGCCTCAAATGCAGAAGAATTCTTCAGGTAGGCGGGCCCCTTAAGTCATAAACTTTCTAGGTAAACTCAGTTCAAGTGACCGGCGATCCTTGCTGCGTGTTTCTCACCGTTTTCATNAAGTCATAAACTTTCTAGGTAAAATCAGTTCAAGTGACCGGCGATCCTTGCTGCGTGTTTCTCACACTTTTCGTGCATCCCGTATTTCCCAATTCAAAAAATCCAATATGCGCTTGAGTTTGCTTACATTTCTCGTGTGGTATAGGTACCAAAGTAACCTTTGTGCTATTAGCATATAAAACAAAGCCTAACAAAACATAACCTATAAATTTTGGGTGGATTACAGTTTGCTCAGCGTGTATCTAGGTTAGTGGCACGTGTACCTGTATCTACCGTCTCATACGTATTTTGCTTGAGTTATGACATGTATATGATATATTGCATGTCATTTCAGCAGTATGTACTTGACGACCTTAACGCGTGCAATTACAGTGATTACATCTGAAAAACCAGCAGCTAGCTAGTAAACGTCCTTACCCTGCGGTAGTAAAGGAATAAAAATATTTCTTTTGATTTTTTACTTCAGCTTGTTGTAAATTTAGTTTCACTGCCTAGGTTGCGCATCCAGCGACCTTTCCGCGAGGTGACCTTTACCCGCCGTGCATCGTGGAACCTGTCTGGAACAGTAAAAAAAATGACGCACAGGTGGCGCTATCTGTGCTCATCCTGCTAGAGACGCACCACGTGAGGAAGACGGCAGTGTGGCCGTGACCTATGCCCGCAACTGTACGCTAACGAGAGTCTGCAGCTTGTTTATACTTTCACTCACAGATAAATATGTAATTTTAGGCTTTGTGACTGACAAGTATTTTGTTTGTAACTGTGCAATATCAGTATAACGATCTGCCATACGTCAGGTCTAATAAAAATATTTTTTCGTTTGATGTTGGTAGCAGCTGTCGATGAGACTACGAAATATAGTCTCACACTGAGAGAAAAGTCAACAAAATACTTGTTTGTATAGGGCCAAAAATATATATTTAGCTGCCTACAACAAAATATTTTGTTGAGTAAACAAAACTTGAAAAGCAACAAAATTAAGTTAGTTCATCTAACGAAATGCACGCTTGGATTAACAAAATATGTGTGTTGGGCCAAAATAAAATTAGACTGTCAAAAAAGTTTTTTGTTGAATCAACTGTGTATTTTTTGGGCCACTCATTTTATTGCCTTCGTTCAAAAATACTAATCAAAAGTTTATGTGTATAATTTTTTTTTTTCAATTATAACAGTAATTGTGTTTGTTAGTGAAGTTATTGATGCTTAATAATAGTTTAGATATCCTAATAAATTAAGTTCAAAAGGAAACTAATAAGTAAAGCTGCAAAACTTTAAATATATATTTGTACACGTTGTCCAGTATTCCTATTTCAGTAGTCACTTTACTTGAGGTTGCAGAAGCGTAGCGCTCGGGTGCAGACGATGTAGGTTCGAATCTCCGTTGGGCTTCCAATTATCTTTATATTAACCGAATATGTTTAATTAACGTAGGGCCAAACAAATTTTAAGTTGCGCCATCCAAATCTTTGCTTGAGACCACCAAATGAGAATAGCAAAGTAATTTGGTTTCAATAACAAAATATTTCATTGCCGCCGTACAAAACAATAAATTTGGTTGCTCCAAACAAACTCTTTTTGATTCAACAAAACTTTTTTTCTTCGTGCAATAGTGGATTATGTCTGCTACGACCTGAGAGACTGTTCTTACTGGACCACAGAGTAGATCAAGACACAGAGACGAAATGCCGTAGCGGCTCCTTTGATGGGAGCGTACCCAAGCTCCTATTAAGAAATATATACATGTGAGTTTTTGCTTATTTTTATTTGATATTATTTTTTATTGGCTGCGCGAGACTCTCGGGACGTCTGATTGGCTACTGCTTGCTGCGAAGAGTTCCCTATTGACTGGGCTGCCGGCTGACGTGTAGGTTGCCAGGCGTTGGTCGGCGAACGACGCGGCGTTCTGGCATGTCGGTGGCAAGTGATTGTGAAATAATTTTTCTGGCGTATGCGGTTGGAGATCGCGGTAAAAGAGGCTATTTAACCTCTCTATTCTTAAGTACTCTGTAATAACACTCTGTCGTATGACAGGATCAATACAAATGTGTCTGTGTCTGGTGTTATCGGCAGTAGGTTTATATAAGGCTAGGGAATACAGTCTCAACAACNATCAATACAAATGTGTCTGTGTCTGGTGTTATCGGCAGTAGGTTTATATAAGGCTAGGGAATACAGTCTCAACAACGAAAGATGACTCCCTTCACGTGAGGGACTTGCCTTACTAGACGCTGCTTCCTGCTGTGTACAGTCAGGTTTACTTCCTCTACAGGTTAGGAACATCAATTTTAAAAGTTTGCCAACGGGAATATTTTCTCCACTACCAGATTTTCTCTATTTTCTGAGTTACAAAACTGGATAATTGCAATAATCATAAATTAAATATAAAATATACAATAATATATCAATAAAACTAAGAAATACCTTTCTCTTTTATAATTCACGCAGCTTAAAATTTTAATTTAAAGTTACCTTTTGAAACACTGCATCTAGCAACGGAAACTTTCCCTATGCCAAACTCTCCCATAGTAAATCACGTTCTGTTCCGAACCTGTAGTAGGAAGTACCTCAGCACAGTGCACTTTATATAGTTATAAAAATGGTAGACAATGATTACAATAGAAATATATTCTTAAATTATTGTTTCTGAAAACACCCGAATTTATACTCGGAGTGTAACTGAGGTGATGGCTTACCTTATATACTACCCAAAACGTACAACTTAAAAAGACACACTCCATGATTAACCCAGGTCAGAGCCCAGGAAATCTTAGTCCTATGATAACGCCTGAGCAACCTTGACGATGAATGTCACCCTAATGAAAATGTTCTACCAGGTAACGCACTTGAACCCATCTTCAGACAATTACAGGCTGTTTATGGTTAATTGAGCACTTTTAGAATCAACCTTCGAATAATGTCACTGCCCCTACATGCATGCATAGGGACAGTGACATTTCGCGTAAAGATTTCGAGACAATATAGAGCCCAAAGCACTGTACGGTCGTCCAGCTTCTTTGATTGGCTAAATAATGTTCTGGCACGTTTTAACCGTTTGCGCACAAATCACGAAGGTTCAGTGTCGGAGTTACTTAGTCCTGAGTGGCTTGATCGAAGACGGACACGGCACCAGCAGCCAATAAAGGTATAGCAACAGCTGAGGTGTGTATATAGTGTTGGAGTCTATTGTGTGCTCCGATTTTTACGCAAAAAGTCAGTGGCCCTATGCATGCATCTTAACGAGTACAAAAGGGGTTGCGGTGGTGTAGTGGTTAGACTACTCACCTCCCACCTAGGTGATCCGAGTTCCATTCCCGAGGGGTGGGGGAGGGGGTGTCGTTTCCGGACTTTCGTATATGTGAACGTGCCGGACGATACCTCTGGTCGGCGGATTTTCCCGGGGATCTCCCGTTTTCCCCGTCCTTGCATTCCGCCGATGCTCCATACTCACCTCGCTTCACCCTCATCGGCTCTCAAGACCTCCATTTTAAAAGCCGCCTAAGTCTCTTCACTCGCTCTCTTAACGAGCAGACAGATTGGCATACACCCTGTAAAGTTGGTAACGATGGAGGGAAAGTAGTTCCGTGTTTTAACAGTTAATTAAAAGTTTTACTCGCATATCTGTGAATACTGAAATTATTACTTTTCTTTTTTCTGTTTTTAATGCATATCAATTTAGGAATTAGTAATTTGCACAGTATTTACTTTTCTTTATTTTCACAGTTTTACATGGCTGACGCATGAATAAAATTATCAAGCCCACGG
The DNA here is from genome assembly GCA_002778355.1 of Clitarchus hookeri. Classification (NCBI taxonomy): domain Eukaryota; kingdom Metazoa; phylum Arthropoda; class Insecta; order Phasmatodea; family Phasmatidae; genus Clitarchus; species Clitarchus hookeri. The sequence goes on from NQII01000572.1 coordinate 764,445, forward strand.
CAATGTTAATTTTACATGTGTAGGAAGGATAAACAACGTTTATACAAGTAGTTCTTAATCAGATGTTTTTAAATATGATAATGTTTACTGTGAAAAATCAGATAGGTAGACTGTGCTGCATACCTGTTTCGCTAACTGCATATACTCCAGGCGCTAACGCATGTACGAGTAATATTGAGTTTGGTGTAGTTCCACGATTCGTGTCTGCATCTGTTGCTATATTTGAGCGGAAAATTTATTATTAATGCAGGTCAGTGAAACCTCACACGTTACTCGGTGTAAAACATTATGCTGAGTTCATTACCAAAAGCGGTTTCTAATGAACCGCTCGATAAATTTTTCATTTAACCAGACGATGACTTTTAATAGTCCCTGTTTTGTACTGCATTAATTCGCAGAGCACATTTTACTGAGTTGCTGAACATGTCATACATATTTTCTACCACATCTATGATTTAAACGTCAGCATTTTGAGTGAAATTAGAGGAAAACAAGTTATCTGTGGCAAAACATCTACTGTCGCTCGCACAAACCGTTGCTGATCACACACAATTTTCATTTCAGAAACTAGAATATAACAATCGTGACGATGGCTAATATACTGTAGGAATATTTATGGCACTCTAAGAAAGTATTCAAAATTTAAAAATAAATTATAGTATACAGTAAATCAAATTTTATTAGCGTGGGTGCAAATAGACTATCAGTAGTAATACACGTGTGAGTACGTGTGTTTGGAAACTACGAATATGCCGCAAATGGAAACTCTTTTTGTAACTCTACCTACGTGCACTTGTTGAATTCACTTAAAGGAGCATTAGGGATATGTATAAGGCGCTCTCGGAACAGAAGTATGACGGCGATATACTTGCCTTGACGTACGTTCTGTTGCTTAAACATTTGCAGATATTTCCCTCCTTTCTAAATTAACACGGTTAGATAATTTCGGCTGGGAGCTGGAGGATGCACTAACGTTTGTCTCCTTCTAAAGGTATATGATTGATCATTTTTACTGATTTTAGTTGCAAATAAACATAATATGTTAAGTTTGTAGATATGTAACTCAAATCTGGTGACCAGACTGGCCAGTTAACAATATTATTTGACGTGATGAACCTCTCAATTGTCCCATTAAATAATTTCGGACAATTGCCGTTGGGAAGCCACTATGTTCACGGTTTTTCTCGAACAGAAAATCTCCAAGTCTTGAGGTTCTCACTTGCCTAGTACTGAGAAACACGGAAGCGATAAGGGCGACAATGCCAGCGCATCGAGTTTGCCATCGCCACTAAGTGCAAGGCTCTCAACTGGCGCGCAGTATTCTCGTCACTCTGCGTTTACCTATGGGATTTTCAGCGGTGACAGGATGCAACGTCTGTACGAAGGTTTAATTCAAGGCTCTTGAAAAGTCTGTGTATGTATCTTAGGCGTATATTCTGGGATACAGCACTTTGAAAAAGCCGTTATAAGCCTTTTTGGAGTACTATGAAATGGTGTCTCTAATGTGAGTGACGTCTTGAAAGCACTCAACAGCCCTCGTCTGAAGTGTGTGTTTTTTTTCCGTAGATCAACACTCTGGACGCACGTTTTAAAGTTTCTTAGAAAGACGAATATTTCAAACACTGCAACGTATCTCAAGCGCTAGGTAGGCCGGAGCCTTAATGGCGGTTTGCAATCGCTGGAGCCGCGCAAGCTGCCCTCGTATACAAAAAAAAACATGGAGTACTTTTTGTTGCCACGTTGCTTACAAATTACGGATTAAAATTTCTTGGTAGCAGGTTGGTTGAGTCTTGGATTTGCCCCGACGTGTGGCTGCCTTGAACAGGAACTGGCGTAAACATGAAATAACAAAGTCGCGGGTGGCCGGAACATCTAAGCACTGCATCACGTAACAGCTAACCACAGCGCACTGGGCTGAGTGAAAGTTATGATTGTTATCTTTCGAACTACGGGCCGAATGTTTTCCCACATCGCAAGACGACTGGCAAAGAGACGCGCTTCCTCGCGTCAGCTGTCAGTCTCGTGATGGGTAGAACACGCAGGTCGTGTACCAGTACTCGCATAAATGCAGTTGCTAGAAAACTCGCTACTCGTTACTGAATACACTGTTGATTGCACAAGAGAATGGAACAACAACCTTGCGCCAATTTCTCTGTGTTTGTTGAAAATGAAGTTGGAGACTACACAGCATGTAAAGCTACTCCAATCTGTCACATAATCAGCTCGCCTCGGAAACCTAGGGCACGCCACGATTTTCACTTAAAAGTCGCGTGCCATTGTCCAAAATTGCTGCAGAATCTTGAAGGATAAACAGTTGTCTAAAAATAATTAATGTAGTGGCATACGCGTTTTAAGAATGGTATTTGTTTTCGTTAAATATCTCGGGCGAACGGGTTTGGTGGTCGGAAAGTCATGTGTTCTTTCCATTCCGGCTGGATGTATATTTCGTAAGTGGCTTCTTAGCCTCTTTCCACATTCCAAGAGAATATTGGTACACTTTCTTCGCGTGTACCTTCCTGGTTATCGCCCCATACATTTCAATTCATTCTGACACATCGCAGTAAATTAAAAATCTTTTATTATTATAACTTGCTTTCAGTAACACGAGGGGGTAGTTTAGACTACATCACGATAAAACACGTGGTTAACCAAAGACTTCTGAAAGCCCTGTTTATAGTCTGATAATTACAATAATTTTTTCGCATCCGTTCCGTTTAGGGAAATTTAACATTGCAATGCGCTTTAAAAACACTTTATTTGCTACACCACAATCTTTTCCCCAAAAAAAAAAACAATTTTTCGTGAAATATGAACTACTGTAAAGTAATTTTACCGCAAAAAAAAATTTTTGTTCGATCTATCAATTATTTTTAGTGTAATACATATAAAATTAAAAGTTCGTATCTTAGAAAAAAATTTAATGATACGCTTTTAAAAAGACGTCAAGAGAGAGAACTAATTTTCATTATTCGCTGTCAACAATACTCTACACAGTGTGCAAAATTATGCACGTAAGGGACGAAGATATTTTCACTGGTGATTTCAGAAGCGTTCATTTAACCGTGAGCAGCTACGGGCATTTCGACTGTTTAACAGGAATTTTCTTCACTTTTACTGCACTCACTTCTAGTACGACATAATTCTACTGAGTTGACTTACTGTCTGTAACCCTCCAAAAAATGCGCCAAATTATTGCTCATCCGACAAAAAAATCGCAGGCGATATAAGTTTAATTACAAACGTTTAATGATGGGCACAAACGAAGACTTGTAATCTCTATCTACCCACATATTCACGGAATGCCTTCAACGCTCATTTAAACTTCTGTGCAGTTACAAAGATGTTCTTTCTTTTAGCACATACATTCGTGACAGCAGTTCCTAAACGATCACCAAGTCGACCTTTTTACATTTTTCGCCACATGAACTCACCTACGTACGGCACAAAGGGACATGTTGAGCTAAGTATTTTACTGCAAAACTACTGAACATTCTACTGTAAAATCTGGCTTCCAAAAGTATTTGCGAAACTTAACGCGTACGTTTGAGTACAATTTATTCTAGTGCTCTCTTAAGCAAACTATTTGAGAGATAAAATGGTTCAAAAATATTTTCTTGAATACTTATGTAAAAAAATCATATAGTCTCATTCTCTAGTAATATGGGACCTAGAACAGTGCCTTGAAATTATGATGGCATGGTTGCACGGCTGCAAGTTGGCACACCAGTTTAGTGTCCTGCGTATGGAGGCGACGAGACATTTGATAAATGTGCCAATGTCACCCTTAGCATACCTTGTTTCAGTTTCTCAAACGTGGAAAATACTTGCAGAATTCCAGTTTAGTACCCTGCATATAGAGACGAACAGGCATTTGATGCACGTACCAATATCACTCTTAGCGTCCCCTGCTCCAATTCCTCAAACGTGAAAGATATTCACAGAGTTCCAGTTAAGTGTCTTGCGTATAGAGGTGACGAGGCATTTGATACACGTGCCAGTGTCACCTCAGCCTACCTTGCTTCAGTTCCTCAAACGTGAATAATACATGCAGAGTTCAAGTTTAGTGCCCTCCGTTTAGAGGCGACGAGGCATTTTATACACCCACCAATGTCGTCCTTAATCCTTTCAGTCAAAGTGTCCTCTATATGGGACGTTGCATATGAAGTGGCTTGAATGGCCTGCACTGTGCCCAGCAGAACATACCGTCCAATGAGAAAGGTTCCTTACGTGCGAGAGGATTCATTCGCTGCTGAGACTATGTTCAGTAGCCTCATAAATCACTGCTGCCAGTAACTTAAAGCACAGATAGATTTATATTGGTGCCGATGTAGGAGAAAGTGTAGTCTGTATATCAGTACAGTTTCTAACAAAATATTTGTTTCTTGCAGTATAGTATTTATTTTTGACTGGAAGGGTTAACCTACCTTACATCAGTTCCTCGAACGTAAGTCTTGCCGAGTTCCCAGTTCGGGCGCCATCCTTTAGAAGAGTAGCGGTTCTCACGCAAACTTCGCACACGAAGGCGTGAGAGATGTTCCAAGATATCAAAAGCGTTTTGGCGGGTGAGCGGTTCGTACACGAGGGGAAAATCAAGCATATGCCTCCAGTTCAGCAGGCGTCGTTGGAGTATCCAGCACACACATCAAAGTACTACTCTGTTTCGGCGGCACATAGCGAGTAGCTTGGCGCACCTCTGTGGATGTTATGATAAACTATACCAAGGCAACAACGGCTATCTTTCTCTCCCTCGTCATGCTTGCTGTGTGCATTTTTTCTACATCCAAGACGCGCTCCATTACATTTCCGGTGCAGTCAGGTGTGCAACGCCTTCGTAATAATCGTTTCCTCAGCAATTTCTGCGGCTGCGTCGGGTGAAGGTAAGAGTCAGCTCTTGTGATATAATTTAAATATAAATTCCAAAGATAAAAAAAATGAAATTTGTGCATACAATACCGAATATACCATGAGAATGGCTGATATAAATAATTTACTAATATTAACGCCTTAAAAAAACATTTTTGGTAGAATATGTAGGTTTTCTGTTTTTTATTTACTGCCCACAAAAATTGCGTGCGATGTATTACATGGTTCCACTCCTTTTAGCTAAAAATATTTAAGAACTTTTCAACCAATTTTTAAGACTTTTTTTTTATCTTTCAAGGATTCAAATTTGTGATGTTCAAAAAAAAATACAGATATTGCAAAGAAAATTTATAAACGACTTACATTCAAAATAATTGATGACAACTTACTCCCCATATGAGATTTAAAAGCAGCTTCTCCCAAGCTACCTACGTCAAAATTTTCACAAGAAAGTGAACCTTGCTTTCGATTTATCGTCGGGCTCCTTCAGTGGCCATAATTAATCAATATCGTGAGAGAGCCTCACATCACTGACAACACACTTCCCTCTCGGCGTTTTAGCGGGATGTACTTGAGAATGCAGTGATATAAAATTCAACACATTAAACTCCAGCGTGGCTACAGTTCAAAACAACGCCCAGACGGAATGGCCAATAACTGAAAGCAGATTGGGTATGGTGCCACGGATGCTTATAATAACCGTACACACAGAACAAATATGTATTATTTTAAGCTCTAAAAATCACACGAAACTCCAATAAAACTATTTGTAAGTATTATAAATTTTCATGTGCATATAATGGCCGCACGCCACTTTAATTTACCATGAATAAATACCTCGTATATAAACACTAAAAAACGTAAGCACTTTCAAGCACCTGGCAATTTTTCAAAGCTCTTTTGAGGGATTTTGATTGATTTAATACATTTTAAGGACTTTTCAAAGACTTTCAAAGTGCGTGGGTGAGAACCATTGCATAATTTGTGCAGGTATGGTGTATATAATTTTATCAGAAACGATGAATTTTCCTCAAGGCACGCGCCTACCTGGCCCGTGAACTCATATTTAAATACGCGTGTCTGCTGTCTGTTTCCAAACAAAAAGAACGAGCTCTTCAGACCGGCCTGAAATACATCTTTCAAGGCGTTTCACATTAACATTACTTTCCCATCGTTAAAAATAGTCCAAAACGGCATTTAGAGACTGCCATCTCTGGAAACATTCTAGTGAACATCTGCACTGAAGTTTGCTATGAGCTTTCCGCTAGCAGATTTAGCGACGAAGGCACATTCACATGGAAGTTAACATGGAGCTCGTTGCGTCAACTTTGCTTTGTTGCCGTGTTCAGGTGTGTCGGCCACGCAGCGGCGTATTCACGTTGAACTAACAGCGACGTAATATTAATGTTTCCGTGCGATAAGTTGGCCCAACTTCAACATAACGTAAAGGAAACAAAATCAGGAGTGCTCACCACCTCTAGACACTATAAGGTAAGGAATATCGCCCCCNAACTCGCGACCTCTCTTATTCTTCTTCTTCTTCTTCTTCTTCTAGGAGTGCGCACAAAATCACACCTACCAGAAACGATGACAAAATACTGACAGTAAGAAACAGGAATAAAATTGCTTGAAGCAGATACTGAATGAAAAAATCTTAACAATCTAATAATAAATAAAACCAAATATATGTCTGTTAGAAATATATTGTTTTTCCATTTGAATATTTTTTTTTATTTCCAAGTGTAGAACTGTTGTAATAATCTACTATTTTTAAAGAATCCAAAAATAAACACGCCCAGACAGTAATTAAAAGGCACTTAAATAATAAAGAAATGCATTTTTTAGTTATAATAGCACTTACTCAATCAAGGTTCAGAAAAAAATTGGGATCGACGTTATGCCCATAAGTACTGATAGCTGAACCTATCAATAAACTTAACTTCACGATTTTCTGCCTGGTCTATATCCTTCTGCAAATTCTTTACTATGCGACTTAATTTTTCCAGCTGTCACCTTCACTGCACTTAAATTTTAAAATTTTGTATAATGCATTTAAATTATTTGTAGTTTTGTATGCACGTATTTTTATAATTTTCTGGTTAGTTGTCATTCCAACTACTCCATTGCACTATAGTTTCCTCTTCTTAGGCATGACAACATTAACTTCTGAATTTTCCTGAGTAAGATATGATTTTTCATACGAATTGCACTTCCACCTAAGTTCAAAAACTTATGCTGCAATAATGAATGTTTCTCTTATTCCTCAGTTAACGGAAAATATACTTTTCTTAAAAAACTATTTGTTGGGAGTGAACGAGAGGTTTAGGATAGCGAGAGGTATGGCTTTTCTAAACATAAGTTTCCCGAAAAGTAGAAAATTATCCGTCTACGATAAATAAGGCTGACAGTAGAGAAAACAATATTTTCAAAAAAAATTTCATTGTACCATTTTTGCGGACGAANGAAAAGTAGAAAATTATCCGTCTACGATAAATAAGGCTGACAGTAGAGAAAACAATATTTTCAAAAAAAATTTCATTGTACCATTTTTGCGGACGAAGCTTAGGCCTATTCTGCCCTTATTCATTCCACACTTCGTCCAGTCAGCAAGGAGATCATAAAAGTAAAAAAGATAGCTGAACACTTAAACAAAATTTATTCCCTTCTTAAAAATGTTTTCTGCGGCATATTTTGTAACCCCTGTACAACCTTTGACTTAGCGGCCATCTTAAAAAAAACTGTTCCTAAAATCAGTATTTTTGTAATTTTAACGCTTAACATGCACTTCAGAGCAAAACATGTTACTGCAAAAATTTATTCCTTGAAGATTTTCACCCCCTCATTACGCAACCTTGAAGGCATTTACATGAAATTAAATGTAATTCAACGGTTAAAACGTTTTACCTTTTTCAATAGCAGTTACCCCATTCGGGATGACTTTCTATCCTCAGCAGGTTGACAATTCGTTTCCCATCCTTTTTTAAACTTGGTGGTATATCCGGAAAAAAATTACTGGAGAGAACCTTTTAAGGAGAAGACGACATCGAAATTAATTTTTCATTGTGATTTTGCAAAATCAGCTCTGGAAGAAAGTAATTCTCACTGTGCCATCGTAGAGCTGAAGTTCAAAATTTCCTTCAACCTTCCAGGATCAACAGCAGCATGTTCGAAAACCAAGCAGCTTCTAGCGAAACTCCTGAGGCTAGAAGAAAATTAGTACTTAAATTCTATGATGGCAGTAATAATGAATTTCTTCCAGAGTTGAGGTTTCACTGTTCTGTAAATTCACTGATAAAAGTTAATATTTAATCTGGGTTCTTTCCTCAAACATTAGACCCTCTTCAATATCATTGTTTTCGGACATATCACTTATTTCAGAAATCTNATCTGGGTTCTTTCCTCAAACATTAGACCCTCTTCAATATCATTGTTTTCGGACATATCACTTATTTCAGAAATCTATAGGAAACGAATTCTCAACAACAGGCGAGCTTAAAAGTCATTTTGAATGGAATAACTCCTGATTCGCTTAGATAAAACACTTGGACCACTAGTATTTAACATATTTTCATGCAAATTCCTTAAAAAGTTGCACAAAGAGAACATGTAGGAATTCTGGACCAAAGCGTTCCGTAATCTACAAACATTCTATCGGCTTGTTTTGTTTTAATCTAGACTCTGATGTATAACAAGAGAAATGTGATGATTCTGTCGATATGCAGTTAGGATAATTTTGTTGTTTAATTATAATCAACCAGTCCTCCCTACACCCACAGCCCACGAAAAAAAATTGAAAGAGCTTTAAAACTTGGTCTCCCAGCCTATTCACTTGTCTCTCTGTTCCCAATACAAAACATACTAAACATTTTTGAAAACAAACTTTTAATCTNTCTGGGTTCTTTCCTCAAACATTAGACCCTCTTCAATATCATTGTTTTCGGACATATCACTTATTTCAGAAATCTGTAGGAAACGAATACTCAACAACAGGCGAGCTTAAAAGTCATTCTGAATGGAATAACTCCTGATTCGCTTAAATAAAACACTTGGACCACAAGTATTTAACATATTTTCATGCAAATTCCTTAAAAAGTTGCACAAAGAGAACATGTAGGAATTCTGGACCAAAGCGTTCCGTAATCTACAAACATTCTATCGGCTTGTTTTGTTTTAATCTAGACTCTGATGTTTAAGAAGAGGAATGTGATGATTTCGTCGGTATGCAGTTAGAATAATTTTGCTGTTTAATTATAATCAGCCAGTCCTCCCTACACCCACAGCCCACGAGAAAAAATTGAAAGAGCTTTAAAACTTGTTCTCCCAGCCTATTCACTTGTCTCTCTGTTCCCAATACAAAACAAACTAAACATTTTTGAAAACAAACTTTCTATCTTCCCCCTTTCCCTAAAATAGACCCCCCCCCCTCTTATAGGCACTCCTGGCATCGTTTTTGGCCAACGAGATTCAACTAGTTACGAATATTTTCTTACTTTTTCTGTATTCATTTTTATTTCTACCAAATTAATCATGATTGGATTGTTTATACTATTATTCATTATGCCACAGTTGCAACAGGCAATGAATTTAACTATTTATAATATGGTTTTTAAATAATTAACAAATTAACAATTTAAAATATCTGGGTTAAAACAAAATTGGGGACAAATCGACGTAATTTTGTGAAAGGTGAGCATTTTTATTTGCACACAGAGGAACTTTTTTTAAATATATTATTAAAACTGTACCCGCACACGTTTAATTAAAAATATACACATTTATACACTAGCCTTTTTTTTCTCGGGCCCAAGATACAGCGTATTTGGTAGTACCTGCTGAATTGCAATTTATCAACATTAAATACGAGTGTTTCTTAGCTCTAGTATGAACAAAGGTATGATTTTACAAGTAAAACAAAATACCAGGGAAAACGAAGAGGTAACATAACTATAGGCTGTCCACGGTAATGTGAGCACTTTTGAGGCTCTAGTTACTTTTTACTTTCAGCCATTCTTCATCCTTTAACCACCTTTTTTAAATAAATATTGCCGTGTAAGTAATAAACCTGGTATGTGTATTAAACCGCACTCGGAATTAAACGTCTAAGGCTACAATAAAATTAATACATAGAGTATTATTCCAAAAGTTCTCACTTTACCGTGAACAACCTATAACCGCAACTTCAACGCGAACGGACGTCAAGCGGCGGGGTGCGTGGGCGAGGTGGGTACTCACCTGTGCGGTAGGAGGGCGTCAGTAGTCGCGGGGAGCGAGGCTCTGCCGCATGCCGGGAGGACGAAGACGCGACGCGCGCAGACACTGGGGCGGCTTGCTGGAGGCGGCGGCCAGTAACGGTTTGCGAGCCGTCCTTGGCGCCGGACCACGACGCCGCCAGTCGTGGGGTGGGGTGGGGGATCTCTAGTTTCCCTGCCGGAGAACCCTCTCACCTGGCCGCGCAGACTGGTTCCCCCCTCGGCCACTTCCCCCGCCGACCGGGGGGAAAAAGGAGAGTGGACCCGGGTAAGTGGAGCACCGACAACCACCACACTTGTGAGGAGCCTTCATCCGCGAGACTGTCATCCAGCACCTGGAGCTGCCGCTTCGCGACGCAGTGCCCACGGCTCAGAGCAAGCCACTACAAGTTACTTTTTAAAGCTACATCACTAGGGTCTATTTCCTGCAGTTTTGTCACTAAAAGTTACTTAACGTTACTTATTTTTACACAAAACTGTTGATGTGCAGCTAACAGAAGTTAATGCACTGTACATAACGTTCTTTGGAATACTGCCAGTCATCAAAAGACAACATTGTAAGCAATTCAGAATTTTCTTCTTTAAAGTTATCCTGCGTGTCTGGATTAACCGTATTACAATGACTCAATCTCTCACTCTCAACATTATTTGTGGGCATCCTTCTCACTACTTTTTTCAAATGCCCTCTAATCCCAGAATTTACACATCATTGTCGATGCATTGGAGACATCTGTATTCATCTGCAAGTCAGTTTTCGTCGATTTTCGTGGACTAGTCTCGCACACCCAAGGAAAAAGCGATAGTAACATTAACAGTTACTTCGCATACTTTCGATGATACGTATGTCTAACTTTAGAATGCCTCGCGAAAACTGTTCAAACGATTTAAGTGGAACGGTGCACTTATGTATTATATACCTACTTTTCACTACAAGTTTTTGGAGCATATATCGAAACTTCCCTCTAGTATATATGATAGAAAATAAGTCACTAAACCGGTTACTTTTTCCATAATCTGTAATTACTAAATCAACCATTTTTTGAACATTTGTGCTCTGGTCCCTGAGTACCTGGAGCTGTTTTGGCCATTCGAGACACAGACGCGAGGGAGCCATAAGGGCGGTGACCCGTGTACCAACCGCCCTTGCGAATCTATACGCCAGGTTCTGAAATGGCGTGCATTGTCCCCACTGCACAGCTCAAACCATGGCACTTTAAGCAATAACCCTATCATTTCATCAGTGAAAAGTTTTTAAAAGGGTTCAGTACATGTACCTATAAGCGCTTTACTGTAAACTGAACACTTTCGAAAGTCCTGCTAAACATCTACCTGTGTGCCCATTGTGTATTCTTCCATCATACGCAAACTTAACATTGTCAAGGGCCTTGTCACTTTATTAATGCGTCGGTCAAGTGAAACTGTGAAATAATTATAAAAGTGAAGGTTTCGCAAATTCGTCAATTCTTACACGTATATATATTAAAAAAACGACAGCAATATAAATAATTTCAGTTTTCACAAATGTTTACCTAACCTAACACTTTTAATTCAACGTCAAGACACGGAACTACTTTCCCTCCGTCGTTGCCAACTTAACTTAGTGTTCACGCTTAAATATTTCAAAAGTGCTCACTTTACCGTGAACAGCCTTTATTCTAGTTTACTAATGTTTCCGATCAGTACATGTTTCAATAAGGAAGTGTGAAACGGTATTTTTTTGGAGAGCTTGGAAATAGTGTGTGTAATGATTACGGTGTTTTGAAAGAAGTCTTCGTGCCTCATCTCATGTGTCTTTTCTTTTCCTACATCAGCACCTTGGACGCACGGAAAATAGCTTCGTAGAAAAGCCTGTACTCCAAACACTCTGCAACGCAGTTCAAGCCTCAGGAACATGCGCCTCCTAAGAATACGGAGGTGAAGCAGCCACTTATACCGCGAACTCCAGCCACGCACGCCAGAAAAATGGCGGCACTGATCAGCTACATGTTGAATCGCCGTTCGCTAATCACGGCATGGCGACCTATTTGCCAGCCGACAGTTCAACCAATAGGGAACCTCTTGCAGCACGCAGTAGTCAATCAGATACAAGACCTGCTCCCGGAGCGTCGCGCAGCCAATCAGCGAATGTGTTCGCCTACATCAAAAGAACCGCCGCGCTATTTAGCCTCTGTGCATTTGTATGCTCTGTGGCCTATCGGTTCATTCACACTGCCGACCTCCCGTGGCGCAGTCGGTTGGTACGCCGTTCGTCTGGGGCGCGGGTGGTTCTGGGTTCGAATCCCAGATAAGGTTTGAGTGTTAGTTTAAGTTAGGTCATAAGTTAGTTTGTAGGGTGTCCCCTGATAAGCGTTCAGGCATAACAGCAGGAGACGTTAATAAGCCCAATACATTACAATACAATACACACTGTCCGTCAAAATGCTGCAAATAAAGCTGGTCAAATAAAATTATAATCGTGCTTGCCAAAAAACCTTCTTTTCCGACATCACGAAACTTAGAAATGGTACATAAATGCCGGAAACGAAATAAGATTATAAAGATAAATTATTTTTATTAGTTGCTCTCTGAGCACGAATAATATTTGAAGTGATTGTTGAACAGTAATGTTAAGAACTCATAGGCATTAAATTTATTGTGCAGGAAATATCTCTGATAAAAAAAATTTTACTTTGAAATTAATATTTAAATAAAAATTAATATTAGATCCTCTCAGTAAAAAAAAAAGTTGATAGTGTGACATTTTCAAATATGCTGAAGATTATTCGATAAAATTTGTTGGATGGAAAAATTTTATGGTCGTATTTCTTCTTCGAACTTTATTGTCAAATATATTTAAAAGCAATGATTTGAAAGTGGGTCGTATTCTTAAGCCCTGCTCAAACAAGCCTTTGGAAGAAAAAATCCCTGCCCGTAAAGCGGCTTTTCCACTGCGTCGTGTTTCGCGAGGACGTCAGAGATGGGGGGGGGGGTTGGTCTAACAACGATATGTGAAAAACCCTTGCTTGCTGTCTGTCAAGCGTTCGGGACGATCCGTCATGAAGCGATCCTCCTCGCCCGTGCGACGGAAAACAAAGAGGCCGGCCCAGCAACCGGTGTTCGGAGTGGCCCTAACATGCACCAGTGGAAATGTCGCTTAACAGCACTGCAGTATTTTAAGTAATATTGATGGCTATTCATTGAAAGAAATTACAATTCTTATCATATTGTTAAAAGTAAGTGATTTAGGAATTATTTCACGCTTTTTTTTATAGCGATGTCACACTTCAACTTGATCGAAGCATATATACGAGTAATAACGTCCGTGGCTAGTGTAACTGTTATGGTTACAGAAATATACCCAATGGACATTCAAAAGTGTTCAATTAACCGTGAACCGACTATATATTAATGTGCTCGGAAACCTAGAAAGGCTCTTCAAAGTGAACGTTAGCTGTTATTTTCACCGTACTTCCTCAATAAAATTTTGTAAAAGTAAAATTTGCTTTAAAACTGGTAGCGTATATTTGTTTACTATCGTAAACATAACACAAAACTTTGTTACTCTACTAGTTCAGCTCATTTCTTACTAGGTTTACCTTAAAAGACACGGAGGTAAAAGTTAATGACTAGTATTGCACTGCGGAACAACGCGTGGTCCAGTGGGAGAACTAACCTCCCTCCTACTGTCTGCGCAGGACAGCAGCAGAATTGTGTGGGCGCTCACCGCTATCACAGCTGTCTGGGAATACGCGGTACCCCTGCGCGGCTCTGCAACTCCGTCTGTTGGTAAGTACGGCGTGTTGCCTTAACGTGCAGGCGCTCCGCTGGTCTGCGACCGGTGGCGCGTCACTCTCACAGGTGTCTGAGGTGCTACTCTCTCGTCGGAGAGTTTGTTCACAATACTGTTTTTGTTTTTGACGAGACGGCATTGTATCGCAACCCCTGCACACATAATCTAATGATTGCTGTGATTTGCGTCCTACCACACTGCACATACACTCACTCGGCAATGAACGTCAGGTTCCATTATTTATAGAGCTTATGTGGTATTGAGACAGGGTTCGGATGTCACACTATATCTACTTTCTGTTATTTTTTTATATTTTTCGATGCATATATATATATATATATAACAATTAACTTTACTCTTTTCTTTTTTTTTTGTTCTAGTTCTACCTTAATTGTCATTAAATACATATTCTAAGTTATTTTTACTCTGTCAATATTTCTTGTTTGTGAGAATGGCAGTTCTTTCTTTAACTCCAATATGCTGCCGTCAGTGGCCAGGCATTGCTGACCATTAGGGTGGCAGTGTCCTTGTATGATACTGGAGGGGTGAGATGTGACTGTGATGTAGGTGTTAGGAACGGGCGCGATCTTGCAAAACCCATCTAGAGCAGGAATGCAAACCACTGGATCATTGACTGCATAGACTTAAAGGATGTTACACAGCTGAAAACCTTAACATTTGGATGTATGTACCTTCATTACTCCGGCTTACCAGCATGTTGTTTCTGATGGAGTATGGCATGTATGATGCTGGCCTTTGTCCCGCCATGACCTCATGCCATTTGTGGCGCTGTGCACTGGCACACGTGTGTTCGTGGCCACCCGTCCTGCACCGAGCATCGTCNTGACCTCATGCCATTTGTGGCGCTGTGCACTGGCACACGTGTGTTCGTGGCCACCCGTCCTGCACCGAGCATCGTCTCCGTTATGGTGTTTCGGAATGTGCCAACCACCTGTCTGTTAAATATGCTGGGTGTTCTAATGCCTGCCGGTGTAAAAAAAGAAAATAACCCCAAAGGGCGTGGTATAAATAAATGCGAAACAGTGCATCTCCGGGGTGCACGGGGCTCGTGTGAAAGTGTGCAGTGCTCAAATTGAATATTTCCATGTACTCACACTGACTAGGTAAGTGCCAAAAGCTTTAAAGAAGGTAAATATTACAATTACCAAACTTGTTATACCAAGAGACCGTAAAACCAAATACTGTACAGTATTTGGTAAAGCATCAGAAGTGTCATGTTTAGTTTAACCACAAATAGCTTGCCTGCACCTCCCGCAAGTCAAAATGGACTCGTCCAGAAGTAAAAAAAAATTCAGCGAACATGATGCAAAGTTGTGAAATAAAACATAACAATTCTAAATGCAGTTTCAGAAAGGCAAACTAGTGAGAATTATAAAATGTGTTTTGGTGTTTCGTAACACCGGACATGCTGACAAGAGTGTGGAACGAGTTTTATTATCGTGTATATGTCGTTCGGGCCACTCGTGGTGGTCACATTGAACATTTATGAAGATATGGTAAACAAACTTCACGGTTCCACGGTTCATTTGTTTGGTCAACAAAGGTCGTACGTGGTTTGGTTTTGATATTATAGACCTTGAAAGTTGGGATACTCTTTTTACACTCAGCCTGTATAATAAGAAGTGTGAGTATTTGCTTATTTTATTAGGAATGCTAAAGAGGTTTTTTTTTTATCATATTCCTTTTTTTATTTAAAGGATAAATTACAGTTGTTTCGTTTATTGTCTTTAAATGCAGTATGAAAGTAAGAGCAATTTAGCAATATTTATATTAAGAAGTGTGTTAGAATAACGGAAAGTTGGCAGAATTATGTGTGGTAACTAGGAGAATAGAGTTTTTTTTTTAATACGACATTAGCAAGCTGTTTTGAATATTATCTTGCAAACATATTTTCATTTTCTTAAAAAAAAAAAAAA
>NQII01000573.1:0-21719 GCA_002778355.1 Clitarchus hookeri
AGATGTAAACAGTGGCGCTACTTTCGCCGAGCTGTCAAAAAGTGGCCTTCTTATATGGTACAGAATATATAACAGGGTTAAACAGCAAAATATTAATGTGTATTACGTGTTATGTGCTATTTCATGTATTACAAATATGTTATCAATGTAAAATAATAACCATAAGAAATATCGTCAATATAGACATTGTTAGAAAGTCACAAAACTGGCATAAATTTGGTTATAAGCCTAAATTGTAAACATTCGTACAAAACCGTTTTTGAAATATGACCGTGTTTATGTTTACATGTAGTGGAAGGATACGTGATCGGTAACCCAAAGTAGCACTCTGGCAGTGCTTCAGAAAAGTGTGAAGTAACAGTGAATGGCCTATACCTGGAAAAGCACTTACANCAAAGTAGCACTCTGGCAGTGCTTCAGAAAAGTGTGAAGTAACAGTGAATGGCCTATACCTGGAAAAGCACTTACATTAAACATATTTCTAAAACTAGCTCTTAACAAAAGCTGAACACTTATCTATTTCTATACTACCTGTGCTCTCCAAAATACTTGAATATACAGTGCTAGAAAAATGAGATACCTTTATACTAATAAACTCTCAATGTATAATGAAATAGGAAGTCATGTCACTTGAGTTGCCTTTAACACCCCCCCCCCCAACTCTGAAATAATTGCACAGTTTGCCAAATACTGTTGGCACACAAAACAAGTGAACTTCATATCAAATGATACAAAAACACCCACACACATGTGCAACTCAGATGTGATTGAGTAATTTTTTTATGAAGAACACATCAGCATTAACTAAAATGTCTTACCTGTTCCAACCACGTCTCTTCCCTCTTTACAAGGATGTTTGCATCTGCCAACTCATTGGATCTGATATCAATTGAACCAACCCACTGGAAGGAAAGAACAAATACATTTCAGATACTTCATAACTACTGAGTATTCGAGCAAATACAATGTTTTTGTCTGCCTACACATAGTTTATTACCTACAGTAATACATCAATAAACACCATCTTGCTTACTTAATTACTGCTATTAATAATAGACTTGTGTATACTACCAACTTAAAAAAAATTGTTTCGTGTCTTCATATTAAAGAACACCCACCCTTGAAAGATATTTTTTTAGTTTTACAATCACAGTAAACTTAGAGATGTATAATAATAATTAGTCACAAAAACCATAATGTTATAATGTTGGACAGCATTTCTTCACTAGGCAAACAGTCAACAAAAATCACATTATTATTGACATGATCTCTAAACAAAAATGGTGCATTATGTCAATGTTTGCTTTTGGGACTGATCATTGGGTTTTTTGCAAGTTGAATAGCTGCACTGTTGTCACAAGTATTTTGAAACAACTGTCTTCACAGTTTTAATCTGTATCACTGATTAGTCGCCTGGGCCACAGGGCTTCTTGGGGAGTAATAGAGCCACAGGCGACATTCTGCTTCAGTGGTAGAATGAGCAACAGATTGCTGTTTTTTGCAATGCTACAAAATCAAGGCTCCTTGAAATTCAAAACAACTTCCAGTAATGGAATATCTATCATTTAACTCATTCCTCCAAAACTGCATCACTGAATCCTACCAATGAGCTGTTGCCTTTTTCTGCAAAATTTTAAGTTCAAACTGATGATTCCTTCTAGATAGCTAAATTGTCTTTTTACTGCTACCCAGTGGCATTTTTAGCCTACTTTCTGAAGGCAAGAAAGGCATATGAGATCACTTTCCTGCGTGTGCATGTCCCCAATTTCCATTTTTGAACGCGTAAACCAAATTCCACCGAATTTGTTACACATATAATACTTGGTAAAACATCTGACTATTGCAGTTTTCGACCATGCCAGGCACTTACTTTAAAAATGGCAGCAATTTTAAAATGNTTGGTAAAACATCTGACTATTGCAGTTTTCGACCATGCCAGGCACTTACTTTAAAAATGGCAGCAATTTTAAAATGTTGGCTATGTCACATCTTGAGGAAACATTCAACCGATTCAAACACAATATTGTATGCTGACAAAGCATTATGTGAGCATTAAATTTTGAGATAGATATTGGTGTTGGTCCACCATTTAAAAAAAAAAGCACCAAATGAGGAATTAAGATTTTAAATAATATCTAAAAAACTATTAAACAAATTCTAACTCAATTTGAAAGGTAAGTAATACTATAACAGACAAGTAAATGTAAGAGAATGAACTTGATTACATACTTATTTTCAAAATGGCAGCCATACAAATATTTCTGGCTTATTCAATATACCTATCATACCATTTTACCAATTTCGACCAATTTTTTTACACAAAGTATTTATTACTTTTGTCAGCCATTTTGGAAGAGAGCACCATACAAATAAATAGTTATGTCATACTTAGGTAAAAAACTAACAGATTCTTACCAAATTTGACAAACAAGCTATACTGATGCAGATGATGTTAAATGATATATTTTAGGCATATCAAAACGTTATTTTCAAAATGGCGGCCACATAGCTATCATAACTTAGAATGTTATATCGTCAAAACTATGTATTCAATTCCCACTTTGCTTTATATACTGGCAGTAGATATTACAACTAACAAGTGTATCTACATGGACCATCTTTTGTCCTCCATTTTGTAAGATATGACAATGTGAATAAATAAAGTTTTTATGTTGTATTCCAGGAAACAATTGACAGATTCCTATCAAATTTGGCAAACAAATAGTACCGTGCCAGGTGGTGTAAACTGGTATTGTTTAAGTAGGTCAAGCACTAATTTACAAAATGGAGACTATATAAATACTTTATTAACGAAACAAATTCGAACTTAACTTTGTATGCCAGCAGTACCTATCACAACTATCTAATTTGTCTATGACGAAACTCATTTATCTGCCATTTTGTAAAATAGCCCCACCAATAAAAAATAAAATTTTTATTTCATATCTTGGGAAACAATGAACCCTTACTTACAAAATTTGGCGAAGATGAACTGTAGTAGGCCATATTTTATATATATATTTTTAAGAATTACACACTTATTTTCAGAAGGACTATAAAATCATTTTTTGGTTTTGTGTGCTAAATATATAAAACTATGTAACATACGAGGGTTATTCAGAAAGTAAGGTCCGATTTCTTTTTATTTAATTCCTTACATGTTACTCTATTTTTCTACATAGTTTCCACAATTGTTTAAACATTTGTCATAACATTCTACAAAGTTTTGTATGCCTAAGTCATAGATGTCTGCCACCTGCGAGGATAAAACGTCTGTAACTGCTTCTTTCACCTCGTCATCTGTGGCGAAGCGCTTGCTGCCGAGAAACGCCTTTAGGTAGTGGAACAAGTGAAAATCGCTCAGCGCCAAGTTTGGACTGTACGGTGGGTGGTCAATCTGTTCCCATCCAAAAGATCTGATCAGATTTTGGGTGTGAATAGCAGAATGGGGTCTGGCATGGTCATGCAGTAACAAAACTCCAGACGTCAGAAGGCCACGTCGCTTATTTCGTATTGCACGTCAAAGTTTAGTCAGGGTAGCTCAGTAAGCGGCTGCATTGATTGTTGTCCATAGCTGCATAAACTTGACTAGCACGACTCCATGTCTATCCCAAAACACAGTTGCCATAACCTTGCGTGTTGAGATTGTCCGCTTGGCCTTGACTTTAACTGATGATGTCAGGTGACGCCATTCCATTGACTGACATTTAGACTCTGGGGTCATGTAGACACCCACGTCTCGTCCCCTATGACAATTTTCTCTAAAAATTAATTACCTTCCTTATGATATTGGTCCAAAACATCAAGAGCACAAGCTATTCTTTTCATTTGGTGTTCCTCAGTAAGCAGCCTGGGAACCCAACGTGCGCACAATTTGTGAAATTTCATATTTTCAGAGACAATTTTGTGCAAAGTTGTTCTACCCACATTCGGATATTCCAATGCTAAAGTTGAAATTGTGAATCGCCGGTCTTCACGCATCTTTTTGTCCACGGCTTAAACCAAATCTTCTGTGATCACTGATGGTTGGCCTGATCGCGGTTCATCGTGGACATTTTCCCGTCCGTCCTTGAAAGATCTCACCCACTTACGCACTTTGCTGTCACTCATCGCATTGGGGCCATACACTTGACTTATCTGTCGATGAACTTCCGCTGCTGAAACGTTCCTTGCTGTCAAAAACCGAATCACTGACCGTATATTTCACAGTCGGCGGGCTGATCAATTGTTTGAAACATTTTGAACTGACACTGTAAACAGCACACTGCAACAATACCAAAGCAAATGGCGTCGTTTGACGAGCAAAGCATGTTGTGAACAACCTTTAAAATAAATTATATTTAATGATTACTAGGCTTACTAAAAATTAACTGCATTGCACAAATTAATAATAATCTTGAAAACCATTTGTAAGATATTGTTTGCATAGTTTGCTGCAGTAATTTACAAGCCACAAATTGTCGTAACTGTGGTCATGTTGTAAGCATTCATACTCTGCATATATTTACTCATTTCGGTGCTTTCATACTTAAACAATATTTAAATTGTAAAACTTCTATTCTACAAGTGATTAAATGGAATACTTTTTTCTAGTTACAAAATCAAGGAATTTTACTCACTTTCTCAAAAGCTAAATATAGTAAGCATGTATGGATTTTAAAATTAAGTAAGCAAATGGAATGTTACAATAAATTTGGAAGTAATCTGTGGAAAAGTTCCTGGGTTATAATTAGAGTTTAGTATATTGATTTCAATCATAATTTATATAGAAAATATTTAAAAAATTTATTACGATCACATATGTAAATCGAGACTTTTCCATAATATATTTAGCAACTGTCAACAGCAATGTCCTGAAACAAGAATAAATGCAAAATGCTCATAAGAAGTCACAAAATAATTTTAACTATATTAGTTCAACTGCTGTTAAGGGTGCTGAGTAAGCTACGATAAACAGTGAAATCAACGTGTACTATTAGTACTATAGTCTACTATAGGTTTCTTAAATCAAACATTAAAAAAATTACCCCATGTAAAACGTGTGTTTCCTAAATATGCCATGTGTCAGTAGCATTCTATACCTCTGTTATCATAAAAGTATCTTATTTATCGTTAAATTGAAGTTTTACCTATATTTTATTTACAAATTATATTAAATTGATAAAAAAGTTAATAAAAACAGTGATAAAACATGTATGTTGGTAGTGCCTAGTACAAAATAGTTCTCATAAAAAATATTATTACAACTGAATGGTCACGAATTCGGTGCGTTACCCTTTGGAGTAATTTTCCATACTAATTTAAGCTTATATTGCATGAGGTGAAGTAATAACCTATAGATAGAACTTCAGCAGGGCTACAGGAAAGTGTGAAGTAACAGTGAATGGATCATATTGTAAAAATTGACTTGCCCAATAGCTTTGTGTATATGCAGGGCAGCCACCCATCAGGTAGGTGAAAAATAGGGTGTTTTACGAACCCCAGGCATAAAATATGGGGAAATTTAGGGACCAATGAAATGAAATTTGAGACAATTTTTGAGACAAACGTAAGTAACTTACAGGAATATGTGAACACATAAATCCAGAATCCCACTTACAACTTTTACTGCAAGGTCTTAGGCCCAAAAGTAGTCACTTTTCAGACCACAGTGTATTAAAAATAAAGCAGAGTTAACTTAATTCTAAGTAAAATACTATGAAAAAATTTCCTGCCAATAACTATAAAGAATAGCGACTTTTCAAAAAAATTGGGAAATAATACCTCCAAATGTTATATATGGTTATTACTAATCACACTTTATACACATTTTAATGAGACTTCACGTAATTTGTAGTATTTACGATGAAATGAGATAGTGAGGAGGGCTATAAAGATTGCAATAATAATAATAATAATAATAACCAACATCCGCAATTAGGCTACAGCCCGGTGGCGAGCTCTCTCACCTCTCCCCTACCCGACCAAACTCCTCTTCCACGCCCTTTCTGAAATTTACATACCAATTGCTCCTGCAACACATTCCACTCCCTCACAAGCATAGACTGCCTACTCGCGCTCTGTTTTCCCCCACACCCTCTAAAGCTTCCACTTAGCTGGCAGCATAAACTTCCCCACCCTCCCTCTCCATTCTCCATCCTATACATCCTGACCAACCTTTCAACTTTCCTCCTGTCCTTCAACGAGCTCCACTCCATTTCTTTCATCATCACTGATGGCCTATAGTTCCCTTCATCCTCACCATCCTGCCCCTGTCTTCTCCACCTACCCATCACCCATCTTGCTGCCCTTCTTTGCACCTTCTCTAGCTCTCGCACCTTCACCTCTGCGTACGGATCCCATACTGCTGTAGCATATTCTAACATCGGCCATATCACCTCACCGCTGACTCCATTCAGCATCCTTCCCAATATACCTAAAGCCCTTCTTCCTTTTGCTACCACCCTCTCTACCTGTTTATTCCATCTGAGGTCTCCCTGCAATACAATCCTAGATACTTATATTCTGCTGCTTCTTCTATCTCTTGCTCCTCCCATCTGTACATGTCCCTGCTTATAACCTTCTTCCTTGTAAACCTCACTACCTTAGTTTTTCTAACATTTATCTTCATTTTGTTCTCCATGGTCCACAACCATATCCTGTCGATGTCTGCCTGCAGGTTTTCACCTCCTCCCAAAATACACAATCATATGCCAACAATCTTATTTTTCCCTAATGCCCAAACCCATGTTATTTACCATTATAGTAAACAACAGAGGGCCCAGCACGCTTACGTGTTGCACCTCTGACGTAACCTCTCCTTCCTCCGATATTGCCTCCCCCACTTGGTCATTTGACGCAGTCCTGCCGTCGTTACCTTTCAGCAGAGGGATCCCTTCCCCTTACCATCTTAACATACCTAAACAATTTCCCCCATTCCTTTCCTTTTTCCACCATCTTCCCATCTTTGCCTGTTTGATCATCCTTTCAAACTCTCCATTTGTTTCATCAATTCCTTAGCTCTTGTCATCCCTTCATTTCTCCACTTGGCATGTCATTTTCTACACTTCCTCTTCATTTTTTTAATCTCCTGTCCATAATATAGTGGATCTCCCCCAGATCACAATATTTTCTTTGGCACAAATTTTTCCAACATAACCTCTATTATTCTTTTTAATTCTTCTCATAATCCTTCCAACACTTTCCTAAATAGACCACTTTTCAAACCTATCCCTAACGAAGATTTTTGCCCCCTTCTTGTCTCCTCTCCCTTACTTCCACACCAACCTATCTGCTGTTTACTCTTCCCTCATCCTGCCAAGCCTAATTTCCACAACAGGAATATCATGATCGTTATGCCATCTAATACTATTGTACCAACTACAGCATTCCCAGGTCTAACCAACACCACATCCAGCAATGACCAACACCCTCTTCATTCCACCTCGTAGGTGTTTCTACTACCTGGACCAAGCCTCTGTTGACCAACTGCGCTGCCATTCTCTGCATAATGCTTCCCATCCATTCTGCACCATCTAGCAATCTCACACCTGGCATATTCACATCCCCTGCTACAACAACCCACTGCCCGTTTTTCAGTCTATCAACCCTATCCTTGATTGGCTCAATTGCCCGCCATCCCTGACCTGGTGGCCTTTACGCTGCCAGCAAAGTAATCTTCCTACTACTACCCCTACATAATTTAATTCCCATCATCTCAACATCTTCACTAATCCATTCTACTGACCCTTTCAGTCCCTCCCTTACACACACCATTATTCCTCCTCCTCCTCTCCCATACATGTCTCTTCTGAAGATGGTGAACTTATCCTGCCTACATTCAATGTCAAGCACTTTCTCATCCAGCCAAATCTCCATTGCTACCAATATGTCCGCCCCATATCCTTCAACCTTACCCTAGAAGCCCTCCAGTTTGCTGTACACACTCTTACAGTTCACCATCATTAACTTTATGCTAACATGCTGCATTACCCTCCTACTTTGCTTACCCCCTCTCACCACTCCCCCCCTGTGGCCTCAATAGTGCTTACCTCTCCATTTCTCTCAACTTCTGTTATCTTGTCCCTCTCTGGTTGCTATTTAAACACTCATTGCTCAGCCCTGACCCTCTCCATACAGCTGGCTGCTTCCCTACCTAGCAGATCCCCTAGGATCCTCTTTCCCGGCTTTGTCAGGTGTATCTGGTCCCTTTCTACACTTTTGCAGCCTACCCATTTCCTACTATGTGGTCCCAAATCCCTACATACTATCTAATAAACTTCACTCGCTGACACTGCCTTCCTGCAAGTTATTCCCTTTCTAACCAGCACGCCACTAACTACTGTCCTAGCTCTTGGGAACTTTTCCTGTACTTTGCTTAGTAACCCCCTGAGGTCCCTCTCCACCTCTTGCCCCACCTCCTTTCGAGCCAGGACATTTCCCCCCCACCTGAATTAAAACCACATTTGTCTTCGTGCTACCTCTAATACTATTGACTCTTTCCTCCAAATCCTTGATTGTTCCACCACCAAACGCTGCGTTATATGTATTTCCTTTCCTGATATCAAGATGCCTCGGAAAACCACCTCTGGTTTATTTCCTACAACCCTTTCCTGCTTTGTGTCCCATCCACCCACCTGCCTCCCCTTGTCTGCTTCACCACTTTCCTGATCCCTGCCACCAGCCTCCTCCTGCACCACCCTTGTTTCCTTCCCTTTGACCAGCCCTCTTTTTTCCCTTCAGGCCATCAACTGTCCATTTTTTCCTACTTCCTGGTCTTTCCTCTCCTACAAGTCTCCACATACTGCTTCCTGCCTTCTACCTTCTACTTGCGGTGTTTTTGCTGTAAAACACGTAAAAAGTAAGTCGTATATATTTCAATAAGTCGCTAAGTTGTATTAAATGTGAGAATACCATTTTAAAAGAATCCTTAATGTATAAAACGTCATTTACAGGGTATATTTATGCTGAAGTGATACGGGTATACAGGTAAAAAATCCAGGAATCTAACAGTGTCAGAACACCATGCAATTCTGTTCAATTACTCAAAGCTTACCTTGTCTATATTCACACGAGGATTGTAGTACGTAATGTATTACTAGTAGAATAAATATACACATCTATACATATTATAAAACTAAACGTCTCTATGTATGTCTGTTAGTGCGCTTATCACTCGAGAACCACGAATCCGATTTACATGTTTTTTTAAAATTCATAGCTATGTTCTCTGGCCAGGTTTTAGTATATATTTTGTTACGTAAAGTAACAAAAGGAATAAGAAGTGACGATACCAGTGAATCAAGTCAGAAAAAAGTTTGCAGCCAGCGTGCTCTCTTGCAATATGCTGTCTAAACCGTTAAAGATGGAATAATATCATGTAGTAAAGAATTGTGTAGAATAAAAAGACCTAAAAAACCTCTGCGGTAGCATATACCTATCTGTAACAGAGAAATACTAATAAGTGTTTTTACCATTTAATGCACAGAGACGTTGAGTTTTATAATATGTATAGAGTGTAGAAGATTAACACTGAGTAAAATTCAACTTTATTATAAAAAAAAAAAAAAACCTAAACAATAATTTTGTAGCCCACGCAAGCGGAGCCGCGGGCACAGCTAGTAGTAGATAATGCAAAGACGTTCACAGATAGTGTTTATAAACAGTTGACTTGTGTCGATGCACAGAGACAGAAAATAAATGTGCATTGAAATTGGTTTAAGTAACAGTTGCATTGTGGGAATTTGCACTTCAGTGTAACGTGTGAATTTTACTGAGTGGAGGTTTGTGATATACGAGTGCTGTTACGCGTGTTTTATTGCAATTAATTCTGTTTGACGTGTGAAATCAAATAATTGTGCGAAAATATGAGTGTTTATGTGCCATTATGTCCATGGAAAATGTTAAAATGTAATATCTGTGCAGTAATTTGAGTGTCTGTGGAGTTTCGACAAATTGAATGAACGTGAACATGCCGTTCTTAATCAACGACGAGGTATGAATGCAGATTCAATGGGCGAGTAATGTAATACATTTGAAGTTTTAGCATAGACCATGATTATATTGTAGTGAATTGATTCTGTGTTGATTGAAGGGCATTCATAATTTTGTCGCCAGTCATGTAAAATGCAGCAGACATAACAAAATTAAACCTAACTTCACGACAGGTGAATCACAGGGGGATGACCCAACACACGCAGGTTTACTTATTATGGTTTCGGCATGTTTTATTACGTGCTGCATATGTATACGACAGGCTTTTGTATTTTGTAGTATGTCTTCAAGGGTTTAGATATTGCTGGGGGTGTGGCTGTTTGATATGTAGCATACCTAACCTAATTAAACTTTACTTCACGATGTATAACTCACAGGTGTTCTATGAACTGCCGCACTAAGATATACGGTATCATGTGTTGGCAAACAGTACCCATGTATTTATATATTGTTCGGTTAGGTATTTTTGCATTTAATGTATTTACGTAAGAAAAAATTACGATAACGTACATATTTTACCCCACAATTTCAATGATCTTCATAGCCCTTCCCACTATTGTATTTGCAGTTTGCATTGATAATATGTTGATGGCCCTAATAAATTTGTGTTCTGTGTAATTAGCAGAGTGGAATTATACCACTTTACGTGAATTTTTCTTTTGTTTCTGGAAAAGTTGCTATTCTTTTAAGTTTTGACAAGCAGTTCAATCACTTCATACAGAAGATGAACAAACATTTCTTCTCTCTCAAGTGACAGAGTAAATCTAGTGAAAATTTTGCACTTGAAACTGCAAATAGTATGTCAGCCCTTATAGACAGTTTTTTCAGAAGTTTTGCAATTTTTCAATAACTGGGTTTGACATCAATTAACTTTTTTTTCAAGGGGAATAAACTTAAATTAGTATTCGTTAAAAGCATTCCACTGCTCTATAACCCTCATTCCTGCTTCTTCCATTGTCTAAGCCAATGAGATTGTACATGTTTAATGAACCTATGACATGGTACAATGTTTCTTATGGACTGCCATATAATCCTCCCGACATGGTACAATGTTTCTTATGGACTGCCATATAATCCTCCCATCGGGAAGGCCAATCTTTAAAGAAATGGTACACTGAAATAATCAGTTCTGAGGCAGTGTCACCCAATTCATTGAGGGCATGCAGATATGCATTGTGCAAAAAATGTATATTGCACGTCCCAATACTTATTATGCATTTCGTAACACACGTTCTTGTGTCCGCACTCTGCACTCTCTCCCCCTGTAATCACATATTGTGAAATTAGGTTGAGTTAGGTTCGGTCGTCTTGCATTTAACATGGTTAAGGAACCTAAAGGACATGTAATTTACATAAATTTTACGCCACAATCCCCTCATCTTCATAGCCCTCCCCACTATTGCATTTGGTAGTATGTACTACGTATATTGTTTTAACCCTAGTAAATTAGTCTGCGAGGGAGTGGAATGTGTTGTGGGAGGAATTGGTATCTGTGAGGGGGGTTGCAAAGCTCGAGAAGGGCGTAAAAGAGGAGCATGGTCGTGTATGGGAGAGATAAGAGAGCTCGCCACCGGGCGGTAGCCTAATTACAGGTGTTGGTTGTTATTATTAATTTTTATTTTGTTTTCGCAAAAGCACTTATTCTATGTAATAATGTTTGCAACAAAGGGTAAACTATCTCGTGTAGCTCAGCACGGCTTTTTTTTTTTTATGAACATTTCGAGTAGCAGGTACTTTACAATTCCCTGAAAATTACGTGTTTATCTTTAATGCCACTGCCCTTACACTAACGCTACCACTATGACGAAGGCAAATGCACTTCACCACACACCCATGTCCTGGACAACCCATAATAACTGCTACAAGAAACACGGTGAAATATCTGTACTTATCTTTAATGTACAGAAGTTGCGCCGAAATTAAAATAATATGGCATGATAATGAGCCAGCTGGCCCCAAAACTAGGAGTAGGCCCTTGACTTATTTCAGTTAGCCACGGTCTTTTTCCACAGATAATATAGTAATTTTATCCAACGTTAAACACAATATTTCAAAAGTCAAATATAAAAAATTAATGAAAAATATGAATACACATTGCAAAGTTAAAAACATACCCAATTTTTTGCTTTGAACTGCGAGACACACACCTCACCCAGAGCACCTTTTCCTCCGTACACAAATACCCGACCCAGCACGGCTGCCATTTTGCTAGTCGATTTCACTCGCTTGGAGGAATGACGGGAAGAAAATTTTGTGACGTCATAATGGCCTAGTTGGGTTAGGTTTTAGGATGTTGGTGCCCTGAAAATTCATCTTCAATGGGATTTAATTGAAATCGTTAAGTTTACATCGTTTCAACATATTGGCTTAATAATACTGCGCAAAAACAATTAAAATTAACCAACTCAGAGCTTTGCTCGATCACTGAAATGTCTCGTCATGAAGGTGAGTGATGCTGAATCGTAGGTCAGAGAATGGTCTACGTACTTCGTTAACAATAGCAGAGCGCGGATAGTAGACGGCAAAATGAATGGAATTGGTACGTGATGTACATGGATGTATTTATTTCTCACAGTGATATGTTGTGAAATTTAGTAAGGACAAAAGTTACTATGGTTATTGGTTGTATTGTCCATCACTTCGTCGTTGACGTATTAATTGGCGTTCTGTTGGACTAAACATACCTTAACAAGGATGTTTACCGAGCACAGTACGTATAGTGGAGGTCTGCAGATAGTGTTTAATTTTTATATTGGTTTTTAGAAGTGTGTCGTACGTTTCGGTGCATTAATTGTAATCGGTGTACGGGGTAGGTATTGCAAATGGCGTTTTATTTTGATTTTCCCCCACAATGTTGATGTGTCGAGATCTTGTGTCCGATATGTTTCAATTTGTTGTAATTTAGTAGAATGACACATTCAAATATTTTAGCCCTACTTGTAGGGAAAGTTTTTGCATTGTAAACAGGTCTGTGTTGAGAATGCAGGGCTTTGGAAAGTACCTCTTATTTTAATTGATGTAAAGGCAGTGCTACGTTCTCCATTAAAATTAACAGTAAAAAAAATTGAACACGCACATACCTGTAATATTATAATAATATCCAAAACCCGCATTTAGGCTACCGCCTTGTGGCGAGCTCTCTCACCTCTCCCCTACCCAACCAAAGTCCTCTTTCACGCCCTTCCTGAACTTTCCGACCCCCCTCACAGATACCAAAATTCATTTCACTTCCTCACAGACCTCGCAAGAATAGACTGCCTACCCTGCTCCATTCTCCTCCACTCCGTGTGAAGCTTTTTACTGTTGTTTCCGTTCCCTCTAAACACCCCTTTACTTAGCTGGCAGCGTAAACTTCCCCACAGAAAATGATGATAATAACCAACACCTGCTCGCACTAAGCACATAGGGAAAATGGAAATTTATATATTTTCTTACGTGTAGTTCTATGCCGACCGATCACAAGAAGGTTTAGGGAAGTTTACACTGCCCGTTAAGTAAGGGAGTGTGTAGATTGAAAGGAAACAACAGTTTCAGAGGGTGTGGAGGGGAACGGAGTGGGGTAAACAGCCTATGTTTGTGAGGGAGTGGAATGTGTTGCAGGAGGAAATGGTATCTGTGAGGGGGTTTGCAAAGATCAGGAAGGATGTGGAAGAGGAGTTTGGTCGGGTAGGAAAGAGGTGAGATAGCTCGCCACCGGACGGTAGCCTAATTGCGGGTGTTGGTTATTATATTATATTTAGGCAGTTCCAACAACGGAAGTCATTGCAAAACTAACTCGGTTCAGGAAAGTGTGTTTTATGGACTTCACAGTTCCAACTTTTGTTTACTTTAACTAAATGACAAACTTGCACACAATCAACAACATATGAAAACTATTTTGAATTTCAATTAATTTTGATAATTTTGTATGATGTTGATTTGAAGTAAAAAATTAAGGTTTATAGTATTTTCACGGTTTATGATAGTTGTCAAAAATAATACTGCAAAATTTTTTTTTTTATGTGAAATTAAGTCGACCATTATCACTGCTTCGCATCATTCCCTGCAAAAAAAATCTTTTTCTGTCATTACAAACATTACAAATGCAGGTTAGCCAACACACAGTTCGTAAATTTCTGCAATCCATGTAAAGTAATTTTTTTCCTGGTGGTTTCTGATTGGTGACATTATAATTTTCTTACTGTGCATGTAGCACGCAATTTTTAAAAATCTCATGGTAACGCTGCTGTTATTTTCTTACAGGAACGCTACAGTGAATGTAGCACAGTCTTAACTCATTTGCACATTCATGACATTCGCTCCTTCACAGTTGAATTTCATTTTGTTTGAAATCTGTATAACAAAGTAACTAACCAGATTAACTTGTGTAAGACCGTGTCCGAATTCAGGTATACTGGTGTACTTGCATCCTTGCATACTTTACTTGCCCTTGGCACCAAACTTAATGAATTGGGACAGGCAGTCTTGTTGCTTCGCCAACAACTGTTAGCCAGCTAATCACTTTTAATGAAGGTGTATTCCTACGAATAACCAAGAACTTGATAATATGCTAAATTAAGAGGTTTAAATTAAGGATAAAATTATATTTCAACTGTATTTACATAACATTTATTGTCTTGCTGATTGCACGTAAGTTTGTAATTTCGATTGCTTGATTTACTTTACCTTTTGTAGGTTATGAACATACGCCAAATTTGAATTTATTGTTTAGACCTTTTTGTAAGGTGCACCTAGCGATTACTATTACCCGAGTTTAAAATGCTATGCTACTAAGTAGTAATGTTGCCCTACTAATCCCGAAAAAAAATGATTATGTGGAAAATCATTTGTAACCTACAAAAACTACTTTTCCAAATGGTGGCACATATATGGTAAGTACGCGAGAAGTATATATCTTTGTGTATTTATATACTCGCATACTTCACTTTCAATTTGGACAGCACTTATGTAACTTGCGGGACAGGTACGCACAGCTACGTACTACAGGTGAATTCAGACACAGCCTAAGTTTTGTGAAACTACAAAATGTTGCCACACTTGTCATTGCATAAGTCACTGCTTGGCAAAAAAGAATTTTAAAAATATATTTCTGTTTATGCCATTATGATTGAATGTAAACATATACCGTGAACACAGTATGTAATAATTTATAACTTGAACGTAAATTTTTTTTACAGCAAACCAGCAAATTTATGTATTGGTTGTCAGACATATTTTGGGATGGTCTACATAATGAAAATATGATGTATACAAAATTAATATCCTTGCAAAACAGAATTTTGTTCACTTGTATTGCTGATTTTAATTTTTGAAACATTCTGTAGGAATCACTCGACTTGAACATGCACAACAAGCAGCATCTAGACGTACAGAATAGAGTTTTTTTTTATTGCATTCAATTAATTTATTTTCCATACATAATAGTAACTCGCAGTTACGCTCCACCTGCGAGTGTCTGGCACGTCGTCTGCCACGGCGATGGGTCCGGGGCATGGACGGAGTAGTTGGTCAGAAGGAAAGAACGACGGGCGACACAGTATTCTCCCCTCTGGCAAGTGCATACTTCGGGGCCACGGAGTGGAAGCCTGGGTTAGGAACCACATGGGGATAACCCAGGGCGAGTGTACCACGGACCACACAGTCACTGGCCGAGAAGAGAACCGCACTGCCTAGCAGGCGTACACCTTCTAGTTGGGCGCAGCTGGGTCATGAATCATATCGCAGCAGAAAGGCAGAGTCCCTAAGCAGCGAACCGCCTTCCCAACATAAGGGAACAGCAAGGTAAGGTTGAACAATAAAAAGACAAGGACAGTACCAGACGACTCTTTTACTTTAACGTAAACCATGTTGCTCAGCCAAGCCCACTACATTTCCTATGCAGACTAAGCTGAACTGACCCAGGGCTGGTCCTACCACCCAGAGATATTAAACCAAAGGCCTCTGACCCAAAGACATTGTCAGTCTACAAATCCACTGTCTGCGAAATGAAACTTCTCTCTGTCTGCGAAAAACACTGGTTTAAAACTCTCTCTTTCTGCATATTAGCTGAAGCATACACTGGCTAATCGAGACTGGCTACAAACTACACTGAAAATATACTGCCTACTCGCGAATCAAAGGCTAATGCAGAAAGGCCGCGCCCGCCCTGGTCCTCATATATTGATGGCGAGGGGTGGGGTGGAAGGGCATCCAGCCACATGGCGAACCACCATCCCCTCTGTCTCACTCTTACTTTCACGCCGAGGCATCCCCTTAATCTTGCCTACACTGCCTACATGCTGGCTGGGGAGGAGGGTTAGCCGCTGAATCGCTGTGACTCATCACTGGTAGCTCACTGCTCGGCGTGCTGCCACGCACGTGTCTGAGACACAATTACGCTGGCCGCCAACACTGTATCCCTTGTTTGAGCTGCCTAGGCGAGGGGCGTTGTCTGCCACAACACAAGTCGTGAGCACCTGGTCACAACACACTTTCGTCCTCATTCCCGGGAGAAAGTTATGTTTGGTACATGAATTAAGAACGTCAGCAGACGGCATCACGAAAATAAAAACAAACCTATGAAAATCAAATATAACAACGTCCCTATAGTGATTGGCCAGCGAGGTCACATGGTGCACGTAACACGCAAAAGCTAGACATTGACAAGCTTTTCCATCACATGAACGATATGTGAAATGATCGTATTAGGTCTTCTTAGGACACATTAGTCGAGGTGTAGCCGGCTTACGTGAACGTTTTGCTCGTTACATGTTACGTGACACATGAAGTCAAGGTAATCATGACTTAAGCAAGCAACACATGCCATGACTCATCCTTGCAGGACTGCTTTCTTATAGATAGTAGCGTAGCGCTTACCTTATCGGGCAAGGGGCGCGGAATGCGATATTGAATAAAGGAGAACACCTCAGCGGAAGGAAGACGGGAAATGTGAGTGCAAGTCTGATATCAATACATTTCATTTTATTCAGATACCAACGTAATTGAGGAGATTTTTTTTCCTAGTCATTAACTTTACTGAGTAACAAGTGCATTCAGATGCACAACAAAAATAGAAGAAACTAACCTAAGGAGAAGTGTAATCGCATCTGCATGCATAGTACAAAAGAGCACAGTAATGGTTGAAATGCTTTACAAGTAATGGTTGAAACGCTTCACATTAGGTCTTTTCACAGCATGTGCTCGATGTGTTTACCATTGACAGCAATACACATCTGGTGTAATTCTTCTGCAAGTTGCCACAGTGCGTTCCTGCATGTCTTCTGGCATCGTAGGAACCGTGTTGTATGCCCTAACTTTGTGTTCCCCACAGGAAAAAAATCGAGAGGTTGGGGGAGCGAGTTGGTCATCTTACAACACCACCACGCCCTAACCACTGGTTGGGAAACCTTTCATTTAACACTTGCCTCGCCAGCAAAGCAAAATGTGCAGGACAACGATCATGCAGAAACCACGTATCATGATGTATTTCAAGTAGTATGTCTTCCAGAAGTGCCTGTAATGTCTCTATGAGGAAATGGGCATATGTACAGGCGGTCATTGTCCCTCCTTGAATGAAGTATGTGTCTATGACGTAGTCTCCAATGATTCCAACGCGGATTCTCCATTGCCCAATAGTGCATATTTCGTAAATTTATGTGCCCATGGTTTGTGAAGGTCGCTTCATAGGTAAATTATATGTTCTTCAGAAAATTGCTGTCATCCCTTACAGACATCAGAACAACCCTACAAAACTAAACATGCAGCTGGAAATCACCTTCATGTAATGCCTGATGAAGAGCCATGTGATATGGATGGAATTTCCATTGGTGCAATATCCTTAACACACTTGTTTTACTTATTCTTAAGAACCTGAAAAGTTCTTGTGTACCCATGTGGGGGTTTTCATCTACATGTGCCAATACATCTTGTTGATGCGTCTTGCCTGTAGCAGTCTTTCGTCGCACTCGTGTTGTGGAATTCCAATCACCTCATGACAAGAGATGTGTGCAAATTCTTCATATTGTTTGCAGTGAGATGGACGTCTGATTAGAATATCTTTTACCATAGATTTGGACGGCTTGCTTGGCGTTTCTGCCACACTCACCGTAAATAAGTAGAGCGTCCAGTTTTTCCTCATTCGTGAACCCAACGCGCACATACAGCCACATGCTGCAATACCACTTACCATTAAAGATTACGGGGCCTGGTGCTGTGCTGGTATTAAGAAGCGGTCCCGCCTAGATAAGTCATTGCGCGTGTTGCTTGCTTACAGCAGTGAGTACAGGTCCACTGCCCCATGCTACCATCTCACCTAACTTAATCATATTTGCACATTATTTCTTGGCATTTCTGTGTTACATTGCATATGCTATATCACTGAATTCCTCTTTGCACGTACTTTCAGATGCAGTTGAAATAAAAATGTGTTTCGAAGGGAAAAATCATATGTGGTTTAATTATTTCTGTCCATACACGTAATGAATGGTCCCTTTGCGGCAAATTACTTGCCCCCCGTACATAATTTCATTAAGCGAAAAACACATTTCGTGATCTGCAGCAGTTCCGTAAATTTTGTGGGTGTCTACGTTAGGTGGATTATCTTGTATAAAGAAGTTGGGTTACACATTGTAAAATGGGGTAATTAGCAACAGTGGGGTGAAAAGAAACAAAAGTTCAAATGAAGTTTGTAATCATCGTATTGAAAATCAAACCAAAAAATTGGTCAGTATTATTTATTGTAAAAAACAATACGCTACTTTCACATTTTATTTATTTGTCTTTCAATCAGAATACATTTTTTTAAAAAATTTAGGTTGTTTTTTTCCTTCCCAACTGTTGCTAATCACCCCATTTTACAGTATACAAATAAATAATGTAGTAAATTTAATATTTATTCAGTTTTTCTCAAAGAATCTATTGTGATACATGAGATATGTTACAAATAACAAATTTTGTATGGAAAAGTTGGGGAATTTTGAAACGATAACTGGCCACTCTGGGCATGTGAGTGGAGGTATGTGTGTGAGCACAGTTAAGCACTTTTACTTGCAGGTGTACTTGAGTGAGATAAATAAAAAGCGAATTATACTATTACACGACTTAATTTCCAAATGTGCGTATAGCTCTATGGGTTGACATACAGTTCCACAATAACAGTTTTCATTTTAAAAGATCAAGTTCCAGTTGTACAACACATTTTTTTTTAAATCTTTGGGATATGTTATTTCTTTTTATAACTTAGGCCTATGTTCTTGCTAGAAAATATTTATTTCTATTACTCGACCGCGACAAGTGTGCAGCCGTAAAATATGTGAACTACAAAACAATGTCTCCCTTGCTCTGCCCCCGGTCATTCTCAACTAGTGGAGGAGGGGAAGATAGCTCTCAGCTGCGAGTGGGTAGTGTAGCACTGGCCATAACTCACGCCATAGTATTTCCAGTGCTCTTACATTCACAATAGATGGAAGTGTTTGCACGAGCACACGAATGATAAGAACAAGGTGTGGAATATGGAATAAAACTGGCTGTGGTATTAGGTGTTTAATAATAACATCAACTAGTAAGTCAAGTAATAAAACTTTACACAGTCAGTGCAGAGAAGTCATAAGGAATGTGATTAAATTTTGTGATAATGGAAAAGCATCCGGGCGACTTATTCATCCAATATGTCATGCTAAAAACGTGCGGCAGCTACAACAGATAATTTAGATCAAACTATACGCAAAATTGGAAAAGAAGTAAAGTAAGTTGATGTGAGTGGTGAAAAACTGCATACACCTTGGGTGAAAAGGGTGAAAAATTATAAGATCTGTTTGGGGAGAAATTTGTTGTGCATCTTGGTGAATAGTACAAACAGTGAAAGTGGCAGCAGTGAAAATAGCAACACATGCTCAGATACAAACCTCTCGGGTTTTGAAGAAATATGTTGGTGTGTGAGAACGAAAGAAAAGGTAGTTAAATATGCAATTTCAAAAGTGTGTTATCAGCCGATTGTGGATTCGGAATACTGATTATAATGTCTTACACTTGAACCTCACTTTGGATATTTAGACTATTTATATTAATTAATTTAAAATTCCAACATTAAAAAGTGCTAGCAGGAGTGAACTTACAATTATTGCTCTATTTGATTTCAAGAATTATCATTTGGCTACTGTAATCATTAACATGTCAGGAGCTTCCTCGCATGAAAGGTGAGTATGCAAAAATGTATTATGTATTTATATGAGGTGTGTTCAAAAAATAAGGTGACTTGTTATTTTGTGACTTTGTCTCGATAATTATTTATGTATTCATGAATATCTATTTTTTCCCCTCAGATATAATACACTTGTGCCAGCCCTTTTTGCCAATCCTCGAAGCACTTATGATATGCGCATTTTGGTATGGCACTGAAGTCTACCAGGTCTTTATCGCCTCAATCGTGGCAAACCTTTGTCCTTTCATGGGTCTCTTCAGTTTTGGGAACAGGAACAAGTCGAAGGGGGCCACATCTGGTGAATACGGTGGCTGAACCATGATTATGGTTTGGTTAATACAGATTCTTTGATCCATTGTTTGTGATAGCAAAAAATCGCCAAGCACACCAAAACACGTATAACCTTTATATCTGTCACAAACAAACTAACAATGCAAAATGGCTAATAATGTCAACATATGTTGGGGACATGTGTACCAACATAACAATAAAAACAATCTATAATCGAATGTACGTAGCCCTCGAAATTTGCAAAGTCACCTTATTTTTTGAACACATCTCGTATGTGTATATGTATTAAACAAATTAGTTTACGTGTTTTTGAACCGACAGGGAATGTTTCCAGTGTGCACGATACTGTTGCACACATTCATACAGGCTAGTGTACGTGCGGCAATTACAACGGTTGTGGTATTCCACTACTCACAAGGTCACGCCTCACACACCCCTTCTCACTACCTGCTGCTAGCACTGGTGCCATCTCCTCATCGACTGCACACTTGTTACAGTCGAGAAATAGAATTAGTTTATGTGAAAGCAATAATACCCAAGTAACTGCACAGTGCATTCAGCTGGTTGTGGTTGTTTGCTAATCAGATCAATTGGTTTTTAAAGGAGGCAATTTAAACTATGTTGCATAAATAATTTTAACAGAAACAATATTGTGATTTTTTTCTCTACTTGTAGTCTTTGAACCATAAAAGCTGGTGTAATTATGGAAAAAAACAATATTTATTATTATGCTTAATACAAAAAAAAATTAAAGTGTTATGTTTTAACAAGTGGCATTAACATCTGTCATACGGAATGTGTGGACACCTTGTTAATCCCATACACAAGCAATACTGTTTTTCTATGGGGTCTACTTTAATATTACTAAACCCAAAATAAATGCAGTCTCTTCATTTTACTGAAGGAGTGGGGCAATCTTGTGAATATTCGGATGTACCACAAAGATACCTCCAGATAAGATATGACTGCATTTGTACACCTACAAGTTGTGTGCCATTTGCAAATTGCTTTGGCTGCAAATTACAGTTTTTGGTTATAGGTAATGTGTGAGTATAAACTGTTGCACAACTTCTTTTCTGCTACACAAATTGTCATGCCTTCTGTTATGACGATGTGTGTAACAGAATGTAGCAAAAATTAGGTATTGTGTAGGTACCTCCCCCTCCTCTCTCTTCCCCTTAATCTCCATCAATCTGACTTCCTCTTCCTACCCCTCCCTTCTCACCCTCTTGTCCACTTTCTCATCCCCTCCCTTTTCACCCCTCCCCCTCCCTTCTTT
>NQII01000573.1:22432-58059 GCA_002778355.1 Clitarchus hookeri
CCCCCTCTTTCTCTTCTCTACCCTCTTTCTCCTTCACCCTCCTCCCACCACCTTCTCCCTTCTCCTCTCCCTTCTCTCCCTCCTTCTCCCCTCTACCTCTCCCTCCACCTATTCCTCCTCTCCCTCCTCTGCCCTCTCGTCTTTCTCTCCCTCCTCTCTCTCTCCCTATTCATTCTCTCCCTCCTCTCTCTCTCTCCCTATTCATCCTCCTCTTGCTTGCCTTCTTCCTCATCTCTCTTTTGCCTGATCCTAATCTTTCTCATCTTCCTATTCCTCTGCCTCTTCCACATCCCCCTCCACTCCCTGCTCCCTGACCACCCTCCTACCTCTGCCCTTATCACTCTTCATGCTCATCCCTCCCCCTCCTTTTACACCCTTCACTTCTCCCCTCATCTTCCTCCAATATCCTCCCCCTCATCTCCCTCCACCTGTCTCCTCCCCCTCCTCCCTTCTCATTCCCCCTCATCTCCTCCTCACCATCATCTTTCCTCTTCCCTCGTCATCCTCCCTCATCATCCTCCCCCCTCATCTTCCGTATTCTCGTTCATCATCCTGTCCTCCCTTTTGTCTTCTTCCCCCTGCCCCCTCTCATCATCCTCATCCCCCATATTTCTCTCACCTTCCACCCTCTCCTTATCTTCCTCCTCCCTCCTCATCTTTCTCTACCCTCCTTATATTTCCCCTCCCGTCAACATTATTTCCCTTCCCCCACATCCTCCTCTCCTTCTCTTTCTCCTTCCTCCTCTTCACTATCAGTATCCTTGGCTTATAAAAAATTTTTATTAATAAAAAAAAAATTTTGGGCATAAAAATTAATCAGATATTACATATTTTGTGCACAATCAAATTTTAAGGAATGCAGTGTTATTTTGTCTAATTCTCAGTTCTTGGTTTGGCCACCACCCATTCTTGTCGTTATGTTACAGGTCAGAAAAAGTTTTAACTTTCTATAGTGTACTTCTTGTAGCCTGAGTTGTCTCGTGGTGCCCTCCTCATCTGGAATACATGACTTAAAATATATTCAGTAGTCTACTGAAATTAATTAAAAAATGTAAAGTGAATTTAATTGGTATTTTAATGATTTTACTAAAGTTGCAGTAAACAAATAATTTCCATGTAAATATGTTTTGGGGGTTCTTACCCAGTGGGTGATCGGACCCTCACCCACACATCTACGCTTATGCTTTAGGCTCAGAATGGAAGCTTGCTGCAGTAGAAAGGAAATTATTCAGCATAGATAAATAATTTGTGAATTACTGAGAGGCAGTTAAATTCTTTGTGACATTATGAAAAAATGTGGAATACTTCATACTGCTTTTATTTATTTATTTATTTACTACAGCGATCACAGGTCCTAAAGACCACACACTACCTTGACAAGGTGCCTCCATCTCTGTCGGTCTAATGCTTCCCTTCTCCTGTCTGTCAACTCCCAACTGTTTTAGGTCTTTTTCCAACTCATCCCTCCATTCTGTAAATTGAAATGTACTTTTAATATGAAAAAAAAATTTGTAACAGAAATTTAACTTTGCATGGTAATATACAAGTTTGAAACAAAACCTTTTGTAACATCTTTACATTTTACGTACCCCAGTGGTGAATAAAATGAAACAAAGATGCTAGTTACTGACTAGTGATCGAATGAATATATTCAAAGAACTAAAGAGTACAAACTAACTAGATGGCAGCAGTAGTTACTTATTATGATATTATAACAACACCCCCACTATATCAAATAAGTATACACATTTAAATTATACATAAAATCTAAACAAATTGAATACCAACATATTCATGAAGTAATAATGTTTAACAGTGTTCAAACTCTTGGTTAACAAGTCAGCTGGCTTCTCATTTGTCTCCAACTATTTCAGTTCTACAATTTTATTACTGACACATTCTCTACAAAAATGATAGCGCACATTAATGTGTTTAGTTTGCTTATGGTAAATATTATTTGCAGGAGTTTAAGTGCTCCTTGATTGTCATTAAACACAGTTATAGGATATAGATCTCCAGTTATTTCACACAACAAGTTGCGCAAATATATTGCTTCCCTACACGCTTCTGTGACACCCATGTATTCTGCTTCCGTGCTTGATAAATCTACGGTTTTCTGTTTCTTTGTTTCCCATGAGATTGCACACCCAGCCAATACAAAGCACAAGCCAGTGTATGACTTCCTATCTACAACATTATTTCCCCAATCAGCGTTAACAAACCCTTCTAACTGCGGATTTAGGTTTTTTCTATATTTGAGACCGAAATGCTTTGTTTTCTTTAAGTACCTCAGCACTCGCTTAGCATACAACCATGTTTCCTGATTATAACAGTTATTAAATTGGCTTAAGTAACTAATCGCAAATGCTATATCAGGCCTAGTTAAAACCGCCAAATACATAAGACTTCCAATAAGCTGTTGGTATGCATTTGGTTTTTACAAATTTCCTCTTTATTAATATTTAATTTAGCCTCTAAAGAAGTATCTGCAATTTTACATTTTGTCATATGGAATTTTTTTAATAATTGGTCTATGTAATTTTTCTGAGTCAAAGTAATTTCACCTTTAGTTTTGTCTACATTTACACTCATTCCAAGACATTGCTTAACCTCTCGTAAGTCCTTGATTTTAAACTGTGACTCTAATGCATTTTTTAAACACATAGTTTCATTATCATTAGAAAAAATAAAGAAGTCGTCGACATAAAGTGAAACAATTGTTCTGCGACTATTCTTATTTATGGTATACAAACAAGGCTCTATCTTAGAACGCTTATAACTCATCTTGATGAGACACTCATCGACCTTCTTGTACCATGCTCTTGAAGACTGCTTTAAGTCATAAATGGCCAGTTTTAATTTAAGTACTTTTCCAAACCTTTTTGTTACAGGAAAACCATCTGGTTTTTGCATATAAATTGTTTTCTCAAGCTCCCCATTCAAAAAAGCTGTAGTCACGTCAAGATGTGTTATATTTAAACCTAACTGAGCAGATAATGCAAATAACAATCTCAGTGTTGTATGCCTAACAACAGGTGAAAATGTCTCTGAATAATCCACACCTTGTTTTTGCATATAACCACACGCAACGAGCCTAGCACGATAACGAACATTATTATCATTGTCATATTTCTTCCTTAGAACCCATTTACACTTCACACCTGTACCACTTTTTGGAGCATCTACCAACTCCCACGCACTATTATCATTAAAACACTTAAGTTCTTCAGTCACAGCCTTTAACCACTGCTCTTTTTCAGGTCCTTTTAGTGCTTCTTCCGGAGATAAGCCGCTCGCATCATCAAATACATTTTCTTCAACGCACATATCTGAAAATCCTAAACGATCTGGTTTCTTTTTGCTCCTCATCGGCCTGTTTTCTGGTTCAGTCGTGTCAGTAGTATCATCAGTGTCTTCACCTTCTATTGGTATATACAACTCATTAGATGATTCTACCACTGACTCTTCATTTTTGGCAGAAGTGTCCCCCACTGAATCTAAACTTTCTTCTTTTTGTTCAACATTAGATGTGCTCTCATTTACTGGTATGATAGCTTCTTCCATGATGATGACATCTGTGCTAGTTGTCATAGATTTAGTCCTTGGGTTGTAAAGTTGATAACCTTTGACATTTTCTGGAAATCCCATCAATATATGTTTCTCTGACTTCTTGTCCCATTTTTGTCTTCTTTCCTTTGCTACATGAACCATCACAGTACTGCCAAATATTCTCAGATGGTTTATGTCAGGTTTTCTTCCTGTCCACATTTCAAATGGTGTTTTTCCATCCAACACTGATGCTACAATTTGATTGTGAAGATAAACAATTGCGTTTGTCGCCTCAGCCCAAAAATGTTTGTCTAAGTTTGCGTCAAACAACAGGCACCTCGTTTTCTCCATGGTTGTGCGATTACAGCATTTACATAATCCATTTTGCTCTGGTGTGTAAGCGTTTGTTTTTTGATTATTAATCCCTTCCATTAGCAAGTATGTACAAAATTCTTTATTACAAAACTCACCTCCATTGTCACTTCTCAATATTTTAATTCTTTTCTTAGTTTCATTTTCCACTTTTACTCTAAATTCTTTAAAACAAGTCAAGGCTTCACTTTTGTATTTTAGAAAATATATAATTATCATGTGACTATAATCATCGACAAGCATCATAAAGTATTTAGAACCACTAATGGATTCTTTCTCCATAGATCCACAAATGTCTGTG
This sequence comes from Clitarchus hookeri, assembly GCA_002778355.1. Classification (NCBI taxonomy): domain Eukaryota; kingdom Metazoa; phylum Arthropoda; class Insecta; order Phasmatodea; family Phasmatidae; genus Clitarchus; species Clitarchus hookeri. The sequence goes on from NQII01000573.1 coordinate 26,655, forward strand.
TGAACTACTCAGAGTATCTCATTACTTCTTGACCCAACTTGAGCAAAAGGCAGTCAACTTTGCTTATCTTAACAGGAAACTGCGCAAGATGACTTTTTCATCAAGGTCAATACTCTCTGTGGCAGTTTGCATTTTATTCAAATAGTTGCTGTTTATGTGACCCAATCTGCGATACCGTGTGTTTGCAGACACCACGGATGCAGCCAGTACACTTTTTTGCATTCTCAACTTGTAAACTCCATTTATTAACGAAGACGTGGCCACTAATACACCATTTGCATTGTAAACATTGTAACCTTTCCCGGTAAACTGTACTTTATTCCCGTTGCTAATTAATTGGCTCACGGACTACAGATTAGTCGTTATATCTGGTACACAGAATGCGCCTTTCAGTGGCACCTCAAACTCACACTCTTCAGTTTTTGTTGCAATATCGACATCGCAGGTGCACAAAACCCGAACTTTATTATTGTTAGCAACAATAATTTTTTTATTTTCTAGGTATGGAGCATTCCTAATCCAATTTTCGTTTGCCGTCAAGTGCACGCTTGCACCAGAGTCAATGTACCACTCATCTTTACCAAATTTCCCACTTAAAAAAACACTGCACTGAATGCATTTGTTTACTAAACATCTTCTTGTCATTTGGGCACTGGTTTTTGTAATGACGAGCGGTTTACATTTGTAGCATTTGACATGTGCTTTGGCGTTTCCTACATTTTTGCTTCCGCCTGCCTTGACATTATTCTTAGGTTGCCTCTTCTGCGAACTAGCAAATGCGCCACTAACTTCATTACAATCTTTTACGTTCACATCCGTTTCCATATCCAACAACTTCTATTTAATGGCGTCTGTTGTGGTGGGAATTCCTGAATGCTCAATGGCCGTAATCATACGGGAATATTTTTCCGTCAATCCGGCTAGCAATAAACATCCGATCCACTCGTCACTGATGTCAAACCCGGTCCCACATAACCTCTGATTGGTTTCTACCATTTGCGTTGCATGCGACGTCGTAGAATTGCTGCTTTCCAGGCAAATCGAGATTAAATTCCGCAGTAAACTTATTCTTCTAGAAATACTTGCATCGTCTAATAGAGCCTTCAGCTTGTCCCACAGTTATTTTGAGGTTGTTACATTCTTATTATGAACGAATAACGTAGAGTCGATGGTCACAATCAGTTTAGCCTTGGTCTTCGTGTCTTCTACACTTTTCCCGGTAACTGGTTTAATGATGCAGCGTGCCCTCCAGGATTAGAAATTTCTCCGCTGCGAAAGTCCACTCACTGTAGTTTTCCCGTCCCTTCAACTTAGGTACGTTGACTAGATAGTTCGATGCCATATTTACTGCTTACACGAATACAAATAGTATCACTACGAACTTCTATCACTGTCGTTTACGGTCGCGAGAAATACAGTTTCTAACGTTTATTTTTACTGGAATTATTGGTTTGGGCCCATAACCTAAAATGAAACAAACGTGCTAGTTACTGACTAGTGATTGAATGAATATATTCAAAGAACCAAAGAGTACAAACTAACTAGATGGCAGTAGTAGTTACTTATTATGATATTATAACAACAGTCAAAAGTATGCTGTGAGTTTAATTAATGTTACTGTCTTCACAGTAGTTCTCAAAAACATGCAATTATTTTTCAGAAATTTCAAAACCGTCCCAACAGATTTTCAGTTAATGAAAGGCTTTATGATTTATGTGGCCATTGCTGTTTGGAAATTGATGTTTCATACCTTTATTGTAAATATTCATTTCATGCATTTTGATTTTTATTTATTGTGGCATATAACAATTTGATGGGAACATTATGTATACATAACAAATGAATTACTAATTTCACAATGAACAACAGCAGAATGGTAGGGGATGTTTATCAGCATGCATGTTGTTTATCAGGATGATAGTTAAGGTACTGGTTATAGTCTGAACAAGTTTGTCATGTTTTTGCAGACTACAGCTGTTATAATATGTAATCCTCTTTTGCAGGTGTGAGTTGCGATTCTTGTCTAAAAGGAAACTTCCGTNAACTAACTAGATGGCAGTAGTAGTTACTTATTATGATATTATAACAACAGTCAAAAGTATGCTGTGAGTTTAATTGATGTTGCTGTCTTCACAGTAGTTCTCAAAAACATGCAATTATTTTTCAGAAATTTCAAAACCATCCCAACAGATTTTCAGTTAATGAAAGGCTTTATGATTTATGTGGCCATTGCTGTTTGGAAATTGATGTTTCATACCTTTATTGTAAATATTCATTTCATGCATTTTGATTTTTATTTATTGTGGCATATAACAATTTGACGGGAACATTATGTATACATAACGAATGAATTACTAATTTCACAATGAACAACAGCAGAATGGTAGGGGATGTTTATCAGCATGCATGTTGTTTATCAGGATGATAGTTAAGGTACTGGTTATAGTCTGAACAAGTTTGTCATGTTTTTGTAGACTACAGCTGTTATAATATGTAATCCTCTTTTGCAGGTGTGAGTTGCGATTCTTGTCTAAAAGGAAACTTCCGTNAGACTACAGCTGTTATAATATGTAATCCTCTTTTGCAGGTGTGAGTTGCGATTCTTGTCTAAAAGGAAACTTCCGTGGGCGTCGCTACAAATGCCTGATCTGCTACGACTATGACTTGTGTGCGACGTGTTTTGAGGCAGGAGCCACCACCACCAGACACACCACAGAGCACCCAATGCAATGCATTCTCACGAGATCCGACTTTGGTGAGTACCGGTGTTTGGCAAACCGTTGACCTTTCTTTTTTCCTTCCTTTCCTATTAGGCAGGTTTAAGTTGTGATGTCACTGGGACCGATCTAGACTTGAGTCTGATCTGAAATTCCTTATGCTTATTTTGTATTGGGTAGTGCCACTATTATTTGACATGACTGTTATTTGAATATAATTGCCAACTGGACTCTAGTTGATTCCTGTCTCTAGTAGTTTCCCCCACCACGCCGCCACAGTTCTTTCCACCTCAACATCCATCTTCTGCCGTACAAACAGATGTATAGATTACTTACACATTACTGACAACACGATTCATGAAGTATGATTCAGTGGTGTCATTGCAGACTTCGTGTAGAACACAGTTCAGATATCTGTACTATAGTTTTAAATAACATTTTTTGTTTTCAATATTTTTTATGTGTTTTATATTACTTCAGTTTTACTGAAGTCAAATAACATTCATTAACATTTGTCTAACAATGTAAAAATGAATACTTGATTTATGTGTAATAATTCTTGCATTTCTGCAAAGAATATTGTTTATCACATAAACCTAGACAGTTAATATACTTTCTCCTCATTTTACTTACCTTAAACAGACTGCCAGTTTCTCTTTGGTACAGACGGGTTTATGCCAGTTTGTACTTTTCTTACTGGTGTCCGCAGCAATGATGTCATGAATATTATTGAACTGGGATCTTCTTAATCAAAAAAANTTGTACTTTTCTTACTGGTGTCCGCAGCAATGATGTCATGAATATTATTGAACTGGGATCTTCTTAATCAAAAAAAGTTTGTTATTTGCTCTTCTGTCAGATCCTCAACCAAAGTTTAAAATTCTTCTGTTTCTTGTTTGTAATGTACAGACTTGGTCATATTCTTTTCTCTCTTGTCAATACCGTTATGTAAAAACTGCTTGTCATTGAAGCAGAGTCGGAACTTCAAGCAATGCTAATTTGGAACACACAGGTAATCACCACTTGGCTGAGTCAAACCAAACTGAACTGGTAAGCAGATATTTCTATCCTTTCAGTCTGGTGGCTGTACCACACAAGTAAAGCTTGATTACAAAGAACTCTTATTGGACCAAAAAATCTCACAGTTTGTTATAGGGAAGTTCTTTATACTAAAATATAAATACAGTTCACAGTACACAGATATGAATGTACTACATACAAAAAAAAACCAAAGTACATTAAAGTAAGAAAGTAAACATNCAGTTCACAGTACACAGATATGAATGTACTACATACAAAAAAAAACCAAAGTACATTAAAGTAAGAAAGTAAACATTATGTACAGTTTACATTGATGTTGACCACTACAACACTGTAAAAGATGATTAAATAAAAAATACTTCCCTTAAGCAAACAGTTGAACATGCCTTTTAGTTCGCAGACACAGAACTCAACTTTTTTGAATAATAATCTTCAATCTATTTCTGGGTTTTTTTTTTTATTGTTCTTGTATTTTAATACATTCTTTTCAATGTCTTGAAGTACAGTCATGTGATGTGAAAGTTCATCGCACGTCACAAAAAGTCGTTCCAATATGGAAAGAGCATTGCAAAGTTCACTCCTGCCTGGGCAGGTGAGATCTTGATCCTCATCATCTTCAACATCATGTTCATCCACTTCTTCAGATGTAGTTTGTTCTTCAGAATGTGGTGTGCAGGTAGCAAGACAGTCATCAACCTTAGTGAATTCCTCAAATGAAGCTTCTCCTGCAGATGTTTTTCCTGCTGTATACACTGTTCCACGTCATTTTTAGTCTCGTCAGCACAAGCAGCTGCAGCAGTAGCAGTGTTGCTAGTANCTGCTGTATACACTGTTCCACGTCATTTTTAGTCTCGTCAGCACAAGCAGCTGCAGCAGTAGCAGTGTTGCTAGTAGAAGGAAACCCTGGTTTATTGAAGCAGTTGGCAATGGCAGTGGGAGAAATATGCACATTCTGTGCATTGCCTGCAAGCAAGATGTTCCACTTTTAAGAGTGACTTATTTGCATTGTTGTTGTCCATTTGTGGTAAAAGTTACTGGATGAGTTGCTTTCTGTAATGGTCTTTACTTGGGCTACGACGCCTTGGTCCACGGGCTACAACTTGCTGATACAGTTCACAGGGGAAAATATTACATAAGCATTTCTGAGATTTTATGTTTCGACATTGTTTGCATGGAATCTGTCCAGAAAAAGCAAAAAAAAAAGTTATGTTTTTCATACCCATGCGAGAATCAAGAGAATTCAACGACATTGAAAATAAGATGATGTCANCTGCTGTATACACTGTTCCACGTCATTTTTAGTCTCGTCAGCACAAGCAGCTGCAGCAGTAGCAGTGTTGCTAGTGGAAGGAAACCCTGGTTTATTGAAGCAGTTGGCAATGGCAGTGGGAGAAATATGCACATTCTGTGCATTGCCTGCAAGCAAGATGTTCCACTTTTAAGAGTGACTTGCTTGCATTGTTGTTGTCCATTTGTGGTAAAAGTTACTGGATGAGTTGCTTTCTGTAATGGTCTTTACTTGGGCTACGACGCCTTGGTCCACGGGCTACAACTTGCTGATACAGTTCACAGGGGAAAATATTACATAAGCATTTCTGAGATTTTATGTTTCGACATTGTTTGCATGGAATCTTCCAGAAAAAGCAAAAANATAAGCATTTCTGAGATTTTATGTTTCGACATTGTTTGCATGGAATCTGTCCAGAAAAAGCAAAAAAAAAAGTTATGTTTTTCATACCCATGCGAGAATCAAGAGAATTCAACGACATTGAAAATAAGATGATGTCATTCCACAAATGTGTGTTGTTCCTGAAGGTGAAGGGCAACTATTTAATGTTCTTGAAACACTTAGGTTTGGAAAGTTTTTTCCAATCACAAGCAGTTTGAGTTTTTCGGTACAGTCGTTTGTGTGTGTGTACGTATGTATACACAGTATATATATGTACATATACACATAATGTGTGTGTACACATATACTGATAGTACATAGATACACACACACAAAACACACACGTTATTAGTTGCAAATGGAAGGTGAAAGGCTTACGGTAGTGTGCTTTCTTTGAAAGAAATGGCACCACCTCGTTTTCTATGGAGGCTCAGGTAATGACTAATATATTGTTACTATTAATAAATATTCAACAGAACAAACAAGAGGAAGTTAGCTCTTTGCCAGTGAGCCTAACTTTTTTTCAGCTGCTCATTTAGTGTGACTAGCTTTATGACTTTACTGACTAGGCAAGGGGTTCTGGGCCAAGTCCCAAGTGAGGAATAGTTGTAAAATTTATAATTATTACTGATGCTTAATTAGCTTTCTATACTCAGACCCTGCATGCTTTTGGTAACATATAACTGTAATTCATTAAAGTTTTTTTTTGTTTGTTTGTTAAATTTATGGGTTTTTATTACTGCACCGCTGTTGCACAAGTTGTACCTAAACTTTACCCAGAAATTTTTTTGTTGATGTTTAAAGATAGTTTTTTGTGCTTTTTATCGCGTACAGTTAATTTATTTACGGATGCACGTTTTTAGAAGATCTATAAACTCGAGAAATAAAATACTTTAACATTAAAGCAATAAAATCAAAACAGCATTTTATATCTTTAAATGTGTTTCACTGTTTGATTCAGTAAACTTTATGTGATTTCCTGTAGACCGGTTCTAATTGACTAGATCAGTGAATATTTTGAGATTCAGTGACGTCGCAGATTCGATTTTGTAGTGAGCATTGATGAAATCAAAAAAAATTTAACTCTTGACATAAATTCTTTTTTTTAATGATTTCAGCATTATTTTTATTAAAAAAAGTTTCTTCATATTACAAAAAGCAATTAACAAATAATAAACTGCAATATTATTTCAGAACTTGTGAAATATATGACTGCAGTCCTGTCAAAGAACCCTCTGCACAAGGATGTTCCTGCAGGTAGAGTAAACACTGCTCCAAGCAGTTCAGTCCACATCACCCTAGAAAAGATTGATGTTATACATACCAACACTATGAGAAAGAAGAGAAATATTAAATATTAATGCCTCAGATAAAAAGTGTTTCCTAGAAAACTCTGGATGGCGCATTGTTTACATTCCACATTTCATTTCGTCACTAAAAAAACTAGATCATCGCGGATCTTTGGGACGTAATTTCAGTGACGTGTGTAATAAGTGAAGTCAGGCGTGGACTAAAGTGTACATTTACTTTTAAGTGTAGCATGTGTAATATCTAAATAANTGTTTCCTAGAAAACTCCGGATGGCGCATTGTTTACATTCCACATTTCATTTCGTCACTAAAAAAACTAGATCATTGCGGATCTTTGGGACGTAATTTCAGTGACTTGTGTAATAAGTGAAGTCAGGCGTGGACTAAAGTGTACATTTACTTTTAAGTGTAGCATGTGTAATATCTAAATAANTGTGTAATAAGTGAAGTCAGGCGTGGACTAAAGTGTACATTTACTTTTAAGTGTAGCATGTGTAATATCTAAATAAAAGTGGACAGCAAGTCTTCAGATGAAAAGTTTATGGATTTGAACTCTGCTGCAGTTACTGGTAGCATAGCTTCTGGGTCTGGTTATACGCAGTTTTCCAAACAATGGCTGCAATAAACGGGCCAAGTATGTCGCATACTACATTCATAAAATGCCAAGATAAAGTTCTGGGTGGTTTCGAAAATATGTATTTCGAAGAAATGAAGGAAGCTGCCAAAGAAGAAGCAGGGCTGGCTCTTCAGCAAGGAGATGTTGGTAGAAACAGAATACCCATTCTGACTTTAGTAGCTGGTGGTAGTTGGCGTAAGCGTTCGTTTATGAACAACCACAGCTCACTCTCTGGTGTGGTAAGTTTTCATTTTGCTTTACCGAGTTAAATTGAGTAGCGTGACACAATCAGGGTAGCATGTTTAACAAGAATCTTCATCGTAATTTCGTCATGTCAAGAAAGTATTATTTAAACTTTTTTTGGATGTACGTATCCCTTTTAAATAGCTTTTTATTGCAATTCTGCTTGCTGTCCCTTGTCAGGCAACATAATGATGTGCGTTGGCAGGCTAATTAAACAATCTCTAAATCATAATGGGATCAATTCCTTTCTTCTCATCAAGTTTCTTTAACTTTTTCAACTGATAACCTTGACTAGGTTACTCCCTTTTGGCTCTGTTAGAAAATGGNTCTCATCAAGTTTCTTTAACTTTTTCAACTGATAACCTTGACTAGGTTACTCCCTTTTGGCTCTGTTAGAAAATGGGACAAGGATTTTCATAGTTGTATGCATGTTTTTGAAATAGACATTTGAAGATAAACTTTTCTTTAAAATTGGGCTAAATCTTTTGCGATATCTTTACAATAGTTCACTGTTTATCCATAGTAATAAATTAAATCGTACCAAATTATGTTTCCATAGAATCATGTCATTATAGGTACCTTTTTAACAGTGTTTCTTTATGAGTTTCAATACACTTAAGGTTTTATTATTATTATTATTATTTTTTTAGGGTGCCATTGTTGTTTTTTATACAGGAAAAGTATTATTCGTTGACTGGAGGAACAAATATTCTGCTATATGGTGTAGAGCGGAAAATTCAGGTGTTTCTGTCAAACAACACACGTGTTACAAAAATTATTCTGGAAGCTCTACCAGCATGGAAGCCAATATTATTGTAGAATGGTTTTTTGCAGAGTGTTGAAATGTATGGTATTTTCATAGCTGACAGTTATTCTAGTGTGTATTCAAGAATCCTCCAGGCAAGACCATATGATAATTTGACTGTAGAAAAAGTGGAGTGTACAAATCACATACTGCGAAACTATGACAGAAAATTATGGGACACTGTTAAAAATGGAAAACTAGGCAACATTGCTTTACGTCAAAAAATAGGAAGTAGTATTTTGCATCACAGAAATGCTGTCAAAAAAGTTTCTCTGTCAAGAGCACATACTAGGTGTGCATATACTGGAGCCTCTCGGCCTTCATACTTATATATTTTTATGTAGCGCTCTTAGCCATTGCCATCTCGCGCTATGACCACCCAATCGGTGGAGAAGAGGTATCACGCCCTCTCATCGCAGGTGTCTCAGCTATGCACGTGAAGTAACCAAATCCAAAGCCCCAACCTGATTCACAAGTACGACCAAGAGACACCCTACCACAAGGTTTTGAGACCCTCGCCCTCGGATACCAAGCGTGTGGTCTTGCTTGGGTTCTATCCATGCCCCTAGTGTCTTGCCAGGACACAACCAGAGCGGGTTGCCGCTCACCGCCCAGTCTTTCTTTGAGAGGAGGAATCTCTCCATACCTCTTCCAGCATACGGAGTTAATCACTGCCAGCATGAGTCCAACCTCTAGTGATCGGTACACCAGAGAGAACCTCTGGTAGGGCCAACCCGATCAGCCCGTGCTCCCACTTATTTGCCATGGCACTAGTGGGTTTTCAATGCCAGACCGCTCCACCAACCACACCCACTAGTGGAGGCGGGTAGCGTGCAATATACTCTGAATGGAAGGTTTCCGTCATTATCAAAATCCAGAGGTCTGGACCCGCAGGTTCCAGAGTTCTTCTATTTCTCATCACTGTCTCCATGCCATCGCCACTCAACCAGCCACCAGCAGTGCAGCTGAATGAACTGTCATCGGACACTAACCATTACCAGACTATAGAATTTCTTTACCATGAAATTCCAGTATTGGGCCCATCGGCCTGAATGTCAAGTGGTCCAACACCCCGCCAAGTGGTCGGGCCTAGGTTCCAACTATCGGCCCAAACCATCACGCAGATACCTCTGACCAGCCACGAGGAAACTGGTTTCCATAGGGAGGGCGACGGAGCCCATTTTGCAGATACAGGGGTGGCACGAGTAGCCTCGGGTCGCCATGAGTGGGGAGAGATTATAAGAGACGCATCTCTCACCCTTTCTAGTATTGGACGCGACAGGGCTTGGTTACTATAGTGTGGTACTGCCACACCAACTCAAACACCTGGATGCCTTTGTCCTATATCCGACCCTTCCCCCCTGTCTAGAGCACAGCAAAAATAAACAGATTCAACTCAAAAAATCAAGGACCTCAGAACAGACATAATGAAGTTCCCATACCATGTATTTGGTGAACACGCCCAGTGTCAATCGNAAAAATCAAGGACCTCAGAACAGACATAATGAAGTTCCCATACCATGTATTTGGTGAACACGCCCAGTGTCAATCGTATTACTGCCAGGGTGCAAAATCTGAAAGAGAAAAACTTTGTACTAGAACTTGAAAACGCTGGACTGTTTCAGATTCTGCAAAAATTAGTTGACGATCTAACAGACCACACAAGAAGTTTATCGAAACACTTGAACAGTAATCTTGTTGAGCAGTTTTTTTCAGTAGTTGCCAAATTGATTGGTGGTAAGAGAATAAACTTTACCCAGAGATATTCATATCAAGGTAGATGAGCAGGTGCGTCATTGTCGCACAATACTCTCACCCCACTCAAAAAATTGCACAAAAAATTTTGCAACGGAAATAGTCCTGGAAAGTTTACAAAGTCACACAAATTGCGACTGTTATCCAGGGTTCAGAAATCACATGCAAACAAAACACAAATTACAAAGANTTTACAAAGTCACACAAATTGCGACTGTTATCCAGGGTTCAGAAATCACATGCAAACAAAACACAAATTACAAAGAAAAGTGTAGAAAAAATTTAAGTCTACAGATGTTTACTATGGACCAAATGCAAGCAAACCTGATTTACTGCCAGAGCTGCTAAAAGGAAAGAAAACAGAATTTCTTAATAGTGTGTCATATTCTAATGATGAAATACAAGAAATAGAGCGAGAAACTATCCTTCAACAAGATAGTGGCCTTTGGTTGGAGGAAAGAAGAAAACTTCTGACAGCATCGAAAATCGGGTTTGTCTGCTGCAGACCAATTCAAACCAGCTGTCAAAATTTGGTGACGCATCTTCTTTATTCAAACATTGACATGAATTCCCTAAAGTATGGTCGACAACATTAGAAAGATGCTAAAATTGAGCTATCTAAGATGCTAGGAGTAGAAATAAAGCCATGATGTCTTTTTATTTATGTTGATATACCCTATCTCTTAGCCACCCCTGATGGCGTAGTAAAAGATAATGCAGTTGTTGAAATAAAGTGTTACTCCAGAAGAAGCAATTCTGTCCAGAATAAGTACATTCTGTACACTATGCAAAGAAAAGAAAAATATCATTGGTCTTAATAAATGACACAAACATTTTTATCAGGTACAGGGACAACTGCATATCTCAAGACGTGATATATGCAACTATATTCTGTGGACACCCCGGGGTATGAAAGTAGAAATAATTAAAAGAGATGGTGAATTCTGGAGGAAGGGAATGGAATAGAAGCTTCCCAAGTTCTACATAGACTGTCTTCTGCCTGAACTCATCGACCCTCGTGATACGAGTTTGATGTCTATTTGCCTTACATCATAGAAGCCCAGAGGGTTATGCAAAATAAGAAGCATTCATATTCAGGAGACAGCCAGACAGATAACAAAAGACATAAAATGCAGGGAGGAAGNTTATGCAAAATAAGAAGCATTCATATTCAGGAGACAGCCAGACAGATAACAAAAGACATAAAATGCAGGGAGGAAGATTCTATAGATTTGATGGATTTTGTAAATTTGTTTCCGTAATCTCAAAAGTACATGTAGCTTCAGCATTTTATTACAGGTGGTGAAAAATACCAGCCCAAAATAACTGTGTTAAAAGTACTCGCTGGTATGTGGAATGTGTATTTTTTCAGTTTTTGTATACTCTTGTTTTAGCAAAACTCATTTCACGATGGTGTCATTACTGACTGAAAAGTATAAAACCCATGTGGTTTCTATGTGAAAATTCAGGGGAGTGGGGGAATTTTGTCACATATGAACATATCCGTTAATTTGAGATGGTTACATGCTATGCTAACATTACAATTTTTACTGTTTTGTTGTGTTCTGCATTATTAGTGAACAACTTGATCTGTTTTAAATAAGACGTGACATAAACAAGCAGAGAGTTAAAAAAAACTATTAGGGTTATTCGGAAAGTAAGGTCTGAATCGCCGTAGCTAATCGAATGTCGCGCGAACATTGTAACGCGCATGCGCACAGACTCCCGGCATGCCTTGCTCGTCAAACGACGCCATTTGCATTGGTATTGTTGCAGCGTGCTGTTTACAATGTCAGTTCAAAATGTTTAAAATAATTGATCAGCCCGTGACTGTGAAATATGGTCAGTGATTCGGTTTTTGACAGCAAGGAACCTTTCAGCAGCGGAAATACATAGACAGATAAGTCAAGTGTATGGCCCCCAATGCGATGAGTGACAGCAAATGCGTAAGTGGGTGAGAGCTTTCAAGGACGGACGGGAAAATGTCCATGATAACCCGCTATCAGGCCAACCTTCAGTGATCACAGAAGATTTGGTCAAAGCCGTGGACGAAAAGATTAGTGAAGACCGGTGATTCACAATTTCAACTTTAGCATTGGAATTTCCGAATGTGGGCAGTTACAGACTGGTTATCCTCACAGGCGGCAGACATGTGTGACTTAGGCATACAAAAGCTTTTAGAACGTTATGACAAATGTTTAAACACATATGGAAACTACGTAGAAAAATAGAGAAACATGTAAGGAATTAAATAAAAAATGTTTTTTTGAAAAAATCTGTGATGGTTTATGTTTTATAAGAAATCTGACCTTACNTGTAAGGAATTAAATAAAAAATGTTTTTTTGAAAAAATCTGTGATGGTTTATGTTTTATAAGAAATCTGACCTTACTTTCCGAATAACCCTTGTACATACACAGTAAAAAATTTGTGTAAATGAAGTTGAAATATTTTTTGTAGTAGCATAATTCCTTCAAAATATACAAGGAAACTTTTATAAACATTTTGTGTTTGTACATTTACAAGAAAAATTGTTGTGTGGCTACAGAAAAATGGTGGCATAATTACTGACATTCAGTACACTCCTGATAGCAGCTTATCAAGAGTCCATCCAGGCTAGGTTTGTACTTATGACCAGTGAGACATCACTTCCAAGAATACTACGAACTCCCAATTAATGTTATTAGCATAACACAAATGTAATGTACATAGAAAGAATTCTTTTAGGTAATTTTTAGTGCACATATNCAATTAATGTTATTAGCATAACACAAATGTAATGTACATAGAAAGAATTCTTTTAGGTAATTTTTAGTGCACATAATTTTCTTGCCCTTGTCGAGTATAGGCAATACGGGTTGCAATCGCGATAGTGCATTTCCTTGCGGTTATTTCTCTTCTGTTTGCAATGTTAGGTGAGGAGCTGTGTATGGTGTAATTTCTGGTACATTTTCTGTAGCACACAATTTTCATACTTACATACATTTAAAAAATAATGAAATTTAGGTAATGTTCTTTTGAAACAAAAATTAAATAAAATTTGCAACACAAAAAAAACATTTATTGCTGTGACTAGATTATTTCATTTGACTGCCTATTAGGAGTTCTATTTGATTTCTTTGGTAATTTCTCTTAAGAGAAATTTGTAAAAAAAAATTGTAGTTGTAAATATGATATAAATATCTCCACAAATAGTGTTATCTTAGCATTTGTTAATTTTACGATTCATGAAAATGTTAATATTTTACTGAAAATACAGTACATAATTGTTTGTAAATATGTGCTTATACCCGGAAGTAATGTTTTATCCACACTAAAGTATCATTTACAATTAACTGTGCTTTGTTATTGCTTTATACTGTAAATTTAATATATTAAGAGTATACTACATAAACCTAACTGTTTTATGTCAACAGCTTGTCATTTCTTTCTTTGTATTGAATTTTTTTATATGAATTGCCTTTGCTGAAATATTAGTGGTGCTTTCAGATGATTCTAGAAAGCGTTTTATAAAATTTTGCCCAAAAATGAGTAATACTTGGATGCGTTTTTATTATAAAAATATACGTATGTTAACAGAGCTCGAAATTCTTGATTAATAACAGGCTAAAACATTTGAAATTAAAAAAAATTTAATTTTTTTGTGCTTAGCACAGTCTAGTGTTTATGTATTCTATATCCACCTTTCATCAATTTGTTTATAACTGATACAGACTAAATGACACACACACACACATACTATATATATATATTAGACCCAGCATGACATCAGAAACTTGAAGTAAGCATGTTTCCATTCCATGAACAGCTGATTGTGGTCCGTTTATTACAGTAATGATATAAGGATGCATTGGAGCTCTGTAGAAAAATAGTTCAGAAATGTGTTGCATATAGAGATGAGCTTAACTGATATTTTGAAGTATCTGTGACAACTGTTGCTGTGACTCAAAAATATCTTTGAAATATATCTGCAATTTTATAACAGTAACAAAAACAATATATATATATATATAATTTTTTCAGGAGGGAAATGGTTAGACCAGACAGCTGACGGCATCTTCAACAGTCACATCAATTTTCTGTTTGCCGAAAATAACATAGAAGTATATATAAAAAATATTGTATTGTATTTATTAGCATCCAATGTTTTGTATATTAACTATAAAAATACAGTAGGTCGAAGCAAACATAATACATGTTGAACTACAGAAATTCATGTGAAGAGATTATTACAGTTTAAACAGAAGCTATGTTTATCATTGAATAGTTTGTTTAAAAGGACTCAGCCGCTATCTTTTGGTGACACGCAAGGCTAGCTGTGACACTGTAACATGCCACAGGCAGCTGAAACAAACTGCGACAAATGAAGCTGTTTTGCTTCTAAAGCCTCTATTACATTGAGCGAGTTTAGTTGGCGAATTCACTAGCTGCTAGTAAACTTGCCCAGTGTAATCATGTTCACTAGCCAACTAGCAGATTGTAAACTATCTGCGAGTAAAGTTGAAAGCCGGGCTACTTTACTCGCTACTCGCTAGCATGTGGGATGGTTAGCTAGTAAACTAGCCATGTGTCATCATAGTTGCTAGTGAACTAGCTGCGAGTAACTCTGTGGTTCCTGGTTTGTGTCTACAAAATGTTGACGGAACTAGTTCATGAAGGGAGTCGTTATTTTAGCTTATGCTATCAAAAAGGAGATTAAAAATAAAAAAGCAGAAATTGAGGCAGAGAAAAGTGTGGGTGAAACCATGAATAGANAGCATGTGGGATGGTTAGCTAGTAAACTAGCCGTGTGTCATCATAGTTGCTAGTGAACTAGCTGCGAGTAACTCTGTGGTTCCTGGTTTGTGTCTACAAAATGTTGACGGAACTAGTTCATGAAGGGAGTCGTTATTTTAGCTCATGCTATCAAAAAGGAGATTAAAAATAAAAAAGCAGAAATTGAGGCAGAGAAAAGTGTGGGTGAAACCATGAATAGAAAGACGTCAGAGATATGGTGCATCGAGCAGTTTACTGAAAGAGTTGAAGGATGGCTTATCGCAATATTTTGAGACTAGACGGTACCCATTTTGATGATTTACTGCAGATGGTAGATGGAATGCTCAAAAAAGAAGATACGAAAATGAGAATGGCAATCCCAGTAGCCACAAAACTGGAAGTTACACTACTTTATCTAGCAACTGGTGCTTCCTTTAAGTTTCGAGTTCCCGAATCAACAATATCATAATTTTTGCCTGAAGTACTCTCTGCAATTTCTCGCGCTCTCAACCATTCATTGAGGTGAGTAACAATTAATTTACGAATTAAAAACAGTTTTAAAAAAAAGAATGTATTTGATGAAAGTATAGTTACAATATATATATATATATATATATACACACNCACACACACACACACATAAGTATGTAGTATTACACCGTACTTGGTCCAAATGTTTGAATCATAACCTGTCCTGAAACGTCATCATCGTCGTTTGAGGAGACAGACTGCGAAACAAGTGAATAGCCAGAAGATGGTGAAAATGCAACATCGCTAATTTGTTATGGGTTTGAATTAACCGCAGGCTCCAAAGAGGACAGCTTGGAACGAATTATACAATTTTGAATTTCCTGCTGTAGTAAGATGGCTTGTCGCCGTGGTAGCTGACGAAGTTCAGCTGCAACAATTTTTCCGAACTGGTCATACGGCTTCTCCTCTGCTGCGTTCTGCAATTTTGTCCAATTGGTGAATTGCGACTGATATTTCAGAAGGGGTTTCGTCGGATGCTACTCGTTTTTTAACTCTTTTCATTGGTGTCGCTGGTGGTCTCATTTCTGCAGGCGACTTCTCTTTGAACCGTTCTTCTGGGCAGCTGTTGTCGTTGGTGGACACAACAGATTCCCAGCAGCTTTCACTGCCCTCGTCTGGCTCTGTTTCTTCACTGTTTTGTGACAGGTCCTAGAAATAATAAAAACTAAATTAATTTTATTTAAAATATTAGTTTTTATTGATTTAATTTAATTTGTGTTACTGATTTAATTTATTACTTTTATTGTTTGTAGGTACCTAAAACAGTTGATGAATGGAAAGAAATCAAAAATATATTCTTCCAACTTTGGAATTTTCCTAGATGTATTGGGGCTATCGACGGGAAACACGTCATCATTAAAAGACCTCCATGTTCCGGTTCAATCTACTTCAATTACAAAAAAACCAATAGTTTCCTATTATTTGCTACGGTTGATGCCGATTATTGCTTTACCTACATCGACGTAGGTGGAAATGGCTGAGCAAGTGACAGTGGAATATTTAGAGATGGTACTCTGAATATTGCAATGGAAAGCAATACTCTTGGGATACCTTGACGTATGTAAGCCCCACTGTAAAAGACAAGGCGGCTTATACGGTCAAAGTTAANTCTGAACATGCCGTTATTATTGGAGATGATGCTTTCCCTTTAAGAACAAATCTTCTGAAACCTTGCAGTAAAACTGGGCTCGGTGATGTGGAAAAAATATTTAATTATCGCCTTTCCCGTGCCAGAAGAGTTGTAGAGAATACTTTTGGCATACTTGCATGGCGATTTAGAGTATTTTCAAGACCAATTGAGTTGAAACCCGAGACTACTGATAAAGTCATTTGGGCTGCTTGTAGTCTTCACAACTGGCTACAAAAGACTGCTCCAGGCAAGTACTTNTAACTGGCTACGAAAGACTGCTCCAGGCAAGTACTTACCTCAACAAGTAGTAGATAGAGAGGATTTGAACACAGGGAATATAACACCTGGGTTCTGGAGGGAAAATGCCAACATTCTGCAGCCTATTAGTAATCTAGGCAGCAATAATTACAAACGTGCTGCTGAGGAAGTCAGACGAGCATATGCTACACACTTTACAGAAGAACATCCTCTGCCTTGGCAATGGGAGAAAGTTGGAATAATGATTTGTTAATAATGAATGTATAATGATCTGTAAATAAATAGTCGTTAAAATTAAAATATTTTAATCACCAAATTTGATTTGTTGTTTCTTGTAGTCAAAACCTCTGCCAAATAATTTGCTTCTTTAAACCATGCCAGCTTTGGTGAATAAACTTCTTCAGTACCACAGCCACTTTTCTTGCTTTTTTCAATTTTGTGTGNACTGTTGCTGTGACTCAAAAATATCTTTGAAATATATCTGCAATTTTATAACAGTAACAAAAACAATATATATATGTGTTTAAATAATGGTGCAAATGTAGCAGTGGTGGTGATTGCATTACCAGTGTTGATTTTAAGACATCTGTATTTTTGTGAAATTTATAATAAGATTCCTTTTGTAAGATTTTGTCATTTTCCGTGGTAATTTTTTCAGGAGGGAAATGGTTAGACCAGACAGCTGACGGCATCTTCAACAGTCACATCAATTTTCTGTTTGCNTAGAGTATTTTCAAGACCAATTGAGTTGAAACCCGAGACTACTGATAAAGTCATTTGGGCTGCTTGTAGTCTTCACAACTGGCTACAAAAGACTGCTCCAGGCAAGTACTTACCTCAACAAGTAGTAGATAGAGAGGATTTAAACACTGGGAATATAACACCTGGGTTCTGGAGGGAAAATGCCAACATTCTGCAGCCTATTANAAAGACTGCTCCAGGCAAGTACTTACCTCAACAAGTAGTAGATAGAGAGGATTTAAACACTGGGAATATAACACCTGGGTTCTGGAGGGAAAATGCCAACATTCTGCAGCCTATTAGTAATCTAGGCAGCAATAATTACAAACGTGCTGCTGAGGAAGTCAGACGAGCATATGCTACACACTTTACAGAAGAACATCCTCTGCCTTGGCAATGGGAGAAAGTTGGAATAATGATTTGATTAATATTGAATGTATAATGATCTGTAAATAAATAGTCGTTAAAATTAAAATATTTTAATCACCAAATTTGATTTGCTGTTTCTTGTAGTCAAAACTTCTGCCAAATAATTTGCTTCATTAAACCATGCCAGCTTTGGTGAATAAACTTCTTCAGTACCACAGCCACTTTTCTTGCTTTTTTCAATTTTGTGTGGTTCTTGTCTGTAGACATCTTTAACTGATTTCATTCTAGTCTTCAATTGCTTCACATCCATTCCCCCAATTGACTGTTTTTCATTAAGTTAATTATAAAGACATTGGAAAATTTCACTTTTTAATTTTGTGTTGCAATAGTCTTTGTCTTTTATATTCCATAACAAAGGGTACTGCTGGTAGACATTAAAAAATTCCATAATTTTAATTACGTTCCACTTTATTTTAACGCTAGAACACCCAGAAATGTTCATTACATGAAAGAAAAAATAACAGCGTATTCANTTATAAAGACATTGGAAAATTTCACTTTTTAATTTTGTGTTGCAATAGTCTTTGTCTTTTATATTCCATAACAAACGGTACTGCTGGTAGACATTAAGAAATTCCATAATTTTATTTACGTTCCACTTTATTTTAACGCTAGAACACCCAGAAATGTTCATTACATGAAAGAAAAAATAACAGCGTATTCACAACACGTTGTTTACTCGCTAGCTAGTTGGCTACTGAGCGAGTGGAAAGTTTTGTCTCTCATCACTATCGCACTAGCCGACTCGCCCGTTTCTAAACTCGTCAACTAGCAGCTTGTAAACTCGCTCAATGTAATTGAGGCTTTACAGGTCATTTCACAAGCTGTGAACTTGTCATTTTAAGCGATATCTTAGTCACAGATATTTCAATGACTTCGTTACAGATATATCTGTGACAACGTAGCAGGCTGCGATTTATCAGCTGTCTCTAGATGCCTATAATGAAAAGTCTGTTAAAGGAAAATCGTTATTTTTTCACACGTAATATTATTTACTTGTTTAGACAAAATAGTTTTATTTTACTTCTTTTATATTATATATATAAATATATAATCAATATACATAAATTGGAGATTGTTATGTTGACAAAATAATTACAAATTGGTTACCACTAAAAAAAAAAAACTATTTTACTAACTTTCACGTAACAAGTGCCAATTTCTATGTGCTGATGAACCCACAATCAGCTGTTTCTTGTTTGCCTCATTTAGCAGTACTGCAAACATTGCCGAAGCTGGGTCTATGATATACACAGTGTTTCATAATATTCTTCGGAGTTTCAACAATTTATTACAAGAAACTTAATTAACACCAAAACGAAACAACCATTGGACAAAACAGGAACTCAAACAATAAGTCTACAAATGTTTCATGGGTACACCTCGGTTGACACTGCACATGTCGACACAATATTCCAGTTTTTGCCGTAAACTTCCCAACAAGGGTTAATAGTGGTCATTGCTGGGATGATTCGCCCTTTTAGCTCGTCAATATCATGCCGCAGCGGTGGAAGAGGAACACTTTTTCTTATATGTAGTCCCACCAAAAGGGGAGATCCCTGAAAAAACCTGCCAACTAGCATCATCGTCTCTCATGATTCCCACATGCGCCAGTAATCAAACACTGTTCGCATATGTGGGAGGTGATTAATCTGGCCATTCGTTGTTTGTGTGCCTTAGGAGCTAGTGCCACCAAATTCTGTAATTTATATTGTAAATAAACATTTCCTGGTTATAATGAAGCAATTTTTATGCAGTATGTGACTATCTCTAACTTTTATAACAGTTGCGAACGTTATTTGAAGGAATTTTCTCTATGGAATGTTAGTGTTCTGAGCTCACTATTTATTATCCATCACTAGCATTAACACTTCAAATAATATTCTTGTAACTAATGCAACACTCATGAAAATTTCTCTGCCACTCTAAGACAAATATTGGACTGATATACTTTCATTGGTTTACTAGCGCTTATCAGAAATTTACAAGAACACTGTGAACTAACAACAACTTTTACTTAGTTAACCCTGATTGATTCTTTAACATCACAAAATTGAACCTGATTGATTGTTTTTTCCTCTTGAGACTCAAAATATCTGAGTGGGACAAAATCAACTTGCCACTCCATTGGCTGATATCTGGTCAGTAATGAATGTTGTTCATCTCAGTATGTGCATCTGATGTGTGTGCCCATAGCATAGAGTATTTGACATGTTGAGGATGTCTTTAAGTGTGTGACATATTAGTTGGGCATGATTTTGTTCCACTGTGTCCTTCCTCCTTGTCCTGGTATTCCCTGAGCATGCTGAGAGCAGCCAGAACGTAATACATAATGGTGTGGGTGGTGTGTTGTTATAGACCTGTATTACGGGGGAGAGGCATTGACGGTAGAACAGCCTCAAGCCTTCACATGTCCCTACTGTGGCAAGATGGGCCACACAGAGACGACACTTCAAGAGCACGTGGCGGCAGAGCACTCGGAAGTCACCTTCGAAGTGGTGAGTATCTCCTATCTTTTGTTTGCCTGTTTTGTATACTGCTCGCTTTGTCTCAGCACTTCTCTATAAAATTTTGTTTGTATAGCACTAAGTATATGATGTCTGGCCAACAAGAGGATTGTCACGTTGTCGCTCTTAGCGGCTGGAGAAAGTCTTTTTGGCGGACAGTTGCAGTTGAAGTACAAAAAAGGACAAATTTATGCAATTATTTATAGTAGCAGCCTGTTTTCTTCTGGGGTTGTTAAAACTGGTTTTTTTTTTACAGCATCAATTTTACACCACATTTGGCTTCAAACCTTGTTATTAAAACAAATTATCCAAATATAAAACTAAATTTAATTTCAACTTTTACTGCAAAAGATTAGTGGTGGGGGGTGGTTTTTTTTAAACATTGTAGCATGTAATGGGCAATGTTTTTTGACTATACATATGTTTCATCACAATACTAGGTACTTAACAAAATGTTTAAAAAATTTAATATAGTATTTTTATTATCTCTCTCTCTGTGTGTGTGTGTGTGTGTGTGTGTGTGGGCGCGCGCATGCATGTGTCGTCTGTCTCTCTCTCTCTATATATATATATTAGTGTTCCTTATTTGGCAAAAGAAAATTTAATTTGCTGACCCATAGCCCCTATTTTTTTTTTTTAACTACCATGGCTTACTCAGATACAAAATTTTGTCCTTGTACTACAATGACCTTAACCCATGCCGGCTAGGCCCCAAAGTTTTTAAAAATAGTCTTTTTTTACTCCTCCGCACAATTTTGAAACTAAAACAACAATGAGCACTAGATAAGTATATTGGACACAAAAAAAACTAAAAATTAATGTAAGTATATTGGACACAAAAAAAAACTAAAAATTAATGTGGAAATTTTTTTTATTTTAAAGTCTCCTTTTTGCAGTCAGCATACAGTTTTCTGTGTTCTTGAACACAGCGTAAAATGTACTGCTTCTGTTCTTCCTTAGCTATGATTTTTCCATGAAATTCTTGCATAAGTTTGACAGCTCTTTCAGCTACAGTAGAACCTCGCTAATCCGTCCTTTACGGGACCGGCGGCATGGCTGGATCACTGAAAAGGACAGATTATCGGGGGAGCACAAAAAAGTCTGATTATAGGCGGAAAATAATTTATTTTACATATGTACTGTATAAAATAAAACTTTTATTTACACATTAGTTTTTGTTAAAATTCACAAAAATAAAAAAAATAATTATGGCAACAAAAATAATAATACGTATTTACAGGTCTTAAAAATTATGTATATACATACATGTGTACAAAATTAAAACAATTCACTAACAACGAAAGAAATCAGTAATGCTCGTCTGTTTAGATAATGACAATCTATATTTTGCCGCGATCTCTCTCCATTTCCTCGCCCACAATATATCCATTGGTGTGTAAGACGCGTTCTACTCGATGTACTGAATTGCCGTGTCGAAAGCCTTCTTTGCGTCTGCATGTGATACACGGCCAGGCAGAGCTTCACTATCATCGTCATCTTCGTCCTTCTCGCTGTCGTCTGTAGTTTGTGTTATGGCAGAGATGATTTGGTCGTCATCCACGTCCTCTTCTGTACAATCAAGAGTCTACATTGTTTATCCACGCACATACGTCAGTGGATTGAATTTCTGGGTGTAATATTTGATTTTGTTCCACAATTGCTGGAGTGTCATAGTACTCTTTTTGATGATCCTCTATCTCCATTGTCAGCCAAAGTTTCCGCCAAGATTTTTTGAGCGTTGAACTTTCTAATTCTGCCCAAGCATCAGCAATCATGTAAATGACATCCTTAATATTTATTGTTTTCATAGCTTCAAAGAGATTGCTGCCTTCTTCGGTCTTCTCTAATATTGATCCAATATATTTTCGGCGATATTGTCTCTTTAGCCACTTGAACACACCTAGATCCATAGGTTGGATCAGAGAAGTAACGTTAGCAGAAATAAATATAGCTTTAATTTCTCCCTTTATCAGTTAATTTTCAAACGGATGAGACGGTGCATTATCCAGCAACAATATAGCACGTAAAGGAAAATTTTTAGCTTTTAAATTTTTTTCGACTTGAGGAACAAACTATTCAAAAAACCAAGTTTTGAAAAGGAAGCAGTCCATCCAAGCAGATTTTTTATTTCGGTAGTGAGGACATATTAATATTTTTGAAAGCCCTTGGTTTTTTAGATTTCCCTACTATAAAAAGGGGCAATTTATGATATCCGCTAGCATTGCTACATGGAGCAATAGTCAGCCTGTCCTTAGCAAGTTTCATGCCTTTCACAGCTTCTCCCTGTGCAGCCAGCGTTCTTGTTGGTAGCATCTTATAATTTAACCCTGTCTCATCAATGTTATACACTTGATCAGGAGTTAAATTATTTTCCTGGACCAAAGACTCAAACTTAGAAACGAATCCAGTTGAAGCTGTCTCATCAGCAGACAGTTTCTCGCCTGAAATGATTACATTTCTGATGCCATGGCGTTTCTTCCAGCGGTCTAGCCAGCCTTCACTAGCTGTAAACTTGTCGTCTTCTCCCAATTTTTTATTTAAGGTAACGGCCTTTTCTTTTAAAATTGGGCCAGATAATGGAGTTCCTTTTCTTCTTTCTTGCTCAAACCATAACCACAAAGCATTATCTAAAAGTTCAGATTTCGGTTTTTTTAAAGTTTTCTGAACTTTCAGACTTTTTTCATTCATAATCAACAGTGCCTGGCTTTGTATAGATCTTTTTTATTTTTTCTCCAGTCTTTCACTGTAGACACACCCACTCCCACTTCACTTGCAACTTTCTGTAGANGCACTTCTCTATAAAATTTTGTTTGTATAGCACTAAGTATATGATGTCTGGCCAACAAGAGGATTGTCACGTTGTCGCTCTTAGCGGCTGGAGAAAGTCTTTTTGGCAGACCTTTGCAGTTGAAGTACAAAAAAGGACAAATTTATGCAATTATTTATAGTAGCAGCCTGTTTTCTTCTGGGGTTGTTAAAACTGGTTTTTTTTTTTACAGCGTCAATTTTACATCACATTTGGCTTCAAACCTTGTTATTAAAACAAATTATCCAAATATAAAACTAAATTTAATTTCAACTTTTACTGCAAACGATTAGTAGTGGTTTTTTTTTTTTTGCATATTAACATTGTGGCATGTAATGGGCAATGTTTTTTGACTATACATATGTTTCATCACAATACTAGGTACTTGACAAAATGTTTAAAAAAATTAATATAGTATTTTTATTATCTCTGTGTGTGTGTGTGTGTGTGTGCGCGCGCGCACATGCACGTGCATGCATGTGTCGTCTGTCTCTCTCTCTCTCTCTCTCTCTCTCTCTATATATATATATATATATTTATTAGTGTTCCTTATTTGGCAAAAGAAAATTTAATTTGCTGACGCATAGCCCCTATTTTTTTTTTTTAACTACCATGGCTTACTCAGATACAAAATTTCGTCCTTGTACTACAATGACTTTAACCCATGCCGGCTAGGCCCCAAAGTTTTTAAAAATAGTCATTTTTTACTCCTCCGCACAATTTTGAAACTAAAACAACAATGAGCACTAGATAAGTATATTGGACACAAATAAAAACTAAAAATTAATGTGGAAATTTTTTTTATTTTAAAGTCTCCTTTTTGCAGTCAGCATACAGTTTTCTGTGTTCTTGAACACAGCGTAAAATGTACTGCTTCTGTTCTTCCTTAGCTATGATTTTTCCATGAAATTCTTGCATAAGTTTGACAGCTCTTTCAGCTACAGTAGAACCTCGCTAATCCGTCCTTTACGGGACGGGCGGCATGGCCGGATCACTGAAAAGGACAGATTATCGGGGGAGCACAAAAAAGTCTGATTATAGGCGGAAAATAATTTATTTTACATATGTACTGTATAAAATAAAACATTTATTTACACATTAGTTTTAGTTAAAATTCACAAAAAAAAAAAATTATGGCAACAAAAATAATAATACGTATTTACAGGTCTTAAAAATTATGTACATACATACATGTGTACAAAATTAAAATAATTCACTAACAACGAAAGAAATCAGTAATGCTCGTCTGTTTAGATAATGACAATCTATATTTTGCCGCAATCTCTCTCCATTTCCTCGCCCACAATATATCCATTGGTGTGGAAGACGCGTTCTGCTCGATGTACTGAAGTGCCGTGTCGAAAGCCTTCTTTGCGTCTGCATGTGATACACGGCCAGGCAGAGCTTCACTATCATCGTTATCTTCGTCCTTCTCGCTGTCGTCTGTAGTTTGTGTTATGGCAGAGATGATTTGGTCGTCATCCAAGTCCTCTTCTGTACAATCAAGAGTCTACATTGTTTATCCACGCACATACGTCAGTGGATTGAATTTCTGGGTGTAATATTTGATTTTGTTCCACAATTGCTGGAGTGTCATAGTACTCTTTTTGATGATCCTCTATCTCCATTGTCAGCCAAAGTTTCCGCCAAGATTTTTTGAGCGTTGAACTTTCTAATTCTGCCCAAGCATCAGAAATCATGTAAATGACATCCTTAATATTTATTGTTTTCATAGCTTCAAAGAGATTGCTGCCTTCTTCGGTCTTCTCTAATATTGATCCAATATATTTTCGGCGATATTGTCTCTTTAGCCACTTGAACACACCTAGATCCATAGGTTGGATCAGAGAAGTAACGTTAGCAGGAATAAATATAGCTTTAATTTCTCCCTTTATCAGTTAATTTTCAAACGGAAGAGACGGTGCATTATCCAGCAACAATATAGCACGTGAAGGAAAATTTTTAGCTTTTAAATTTTTTTCGACTTGAGGAACAAACTATTCAAAAAACCAAGTTTTGAAAAGGAAGCAGTCCATCCAAGCAGATTTTTTATTTCGGTAGTGAGGACNAGAGGAGATATTAATATTTTTGAAAGCCCTTGGTTTTTTAGATTTCCCTACTATAAAAAGGGGCAATTTATGACGTCCGCTAGCATTGCTACATGCAGCAATAGTCAGCCTGTCCTTAGCAAGTTTCATGCTTTTTACAGCTTCTCCCTGTGCAGCCAGCGTTCTTGTTGGTAGCATCTTATAATTTAACCCTGTCTCATCAATGTTATACACTTGATCAGGAGTTAAATTATTTTCCTGGACCAAAGACTCAAACTTAGAAACGAATCCAGTTGAAGCTGTCTCATCAGCAGACAGTTTCTCACCTGAAATGATTACATTTCTAATGCCATGGCGTTTCATCCAGCGGTCTAGCCAGCCTTCGCTAGCTGTAAACTTGTCGTCTTCTCTCAATTTTTTATTTAAGGTAACTGCCTTTTTCTTTTAAAATTGGGCCAGATAAAGGAGTTCCTTTTCTTCTTTCTTGCTCAAACCATAACCACAAAGCACTATCTAAAAGTTCAGATTTCGGTTTTTTTAAAGTTTTCTGAACTTTCAGACTTTTTTCATTTATAATCAACCGTGCCTGGCTTCGTCTAGATCTTTTTTATTTTTTCTCCAGTCTTTCACTGTAGAGACACCCACTCCCACTTCACTTGCAACTTTCTGTAGAGATTCTACTTTGTCTAATCTTGCAAGCACTTCTAATTTCTCCTCCAAAGACAGTGTGATATGTTTACGTTTCTGTGTTGCCATAATGAACGTTTATAAAAGCTCGCAGTTAGCTGGACACACAAACATTATAATAAAAGAGCTCGAAAATGCACTCGTGAAAACTCAAAGGTCTACTGAGCTTTTGTTTATGCTAGTTACTGGAAATCGGGTAGCGCACAGGCGCGTGGGCCGGCCACCACCCCGTGCCTGTCCTCAGTCAGATGGCACTCCTGACTAGCCGGGTTCTACTGATATCATTGACTGCCTTCAGAGAAAAAACTTTTCTTTTCGCTTCCGCAAAAGCGGCATTGTCTTCCCATGACGAAACGCTTTCTTGAAGAAAACTGCTCTCAATCTTTAGTCGTAAAAACACACTTTTTAGGACTAGTTCATAAATATGATGGCGACAAGCGAACAGTAACAGCTCTCTTTCAAGCTTTTGTTCTAACAGAGCGCAAGCTCCATTTAAGCGACCAGTATTAGACGCTGTGGTGTTACAGCACATTATTTTCACCTGGTCATCGAGCTTCCAATCATGAAGCACGTCCAAAACGGCCTCTGCTTGGGCTTTTCCAGTAGAACTAACCAGCTTTGACACAGCAAGAAGTTGTTCCTTTTCTTCACATGAAATCAGGACTGGAAGTCGCTCTTCTTTAGAACTCCTGACATCCAAGCCAGGTAATAATTTGCCATCCCAATGAACGGTGACTACATCAGGCACACCATCTTGAAAATCAGTCTTTATAGCTTCAGCTCTTGCCTTCCTCATCTGAGACCAAATCCTTTGAATTGATGATTTGTTAATTGGATATTCGTCGATGCTGAGACCTAGCGCTTCCACTGTAGCCTGAAAAATATAGACTGAGTCCCTAATGCTCAGCTGGCATCAGCATCTGTCCAAAGCAGTTATCAGTTTCGGTGAGACAAAAGCCTTTCTTCCTCTTATTCCAGACGTTTCAGCCGCTACAGCGTTTGATGTCTCAGGCAAAGACTCTTCGTCACAGCTGAGAAAAATACAGTGTAGTTCTTAATGTGATAACTTGTGTGATGTAGAAGAAGTAGATGCAGCTAGTTTTCTTTTTTCTTCCACTTTTCGTTGCCTTGACCTCTCTTCTTTCTCAGCAAATTTTTTTATCGGTGTCCACCAAGCAGTCCGGGCAACCTGGTTCTCTCTGTCTGTGTAAGAACATTTTATCTTCCTCCGTTTTCATTCTCTTGAGGGCATCGGCGTGTGCAATATCAAATAAGTAATCCAAATCCGTTTGAAATTTTTCTGCCCGCCGTTTATGAACATCTTGGGATTTCGTACAGTTTTTTTGAAGCTCCCGCCACACATGATAAAGATCCACAAATTTCTTTACACAGTTTGGAAGTGATTTTGCGGTATTCTTGTTTTTTCCCATAAAATAATGCACTCTCAGATAACAAGATTTGCGCTTTCACTTACGGTCAATTTAACTTCTTGAGTATTAAAAAACAAAACTGCAAGAACTTGTCGATTTGACTATAGTTTTACTCCCGTTATTTGGTGGTTTGCTTCNTATAGTTTTACTCCCGTTATTTGGTGGTTTGCTTCCCCGACTAAGAAAATACTTTTTTTTAGCACAAACATGTTTTGATGCAAGTCGGCAAGGGTTGTAGTACTCCAAATGAGTTGAAATGTGCTGTGCTAGTATTTTTATAGTAAAACGTAAATAAATAGGCCCTATGCGTAACAAAATTTACTACTTAAAAAATAAGGGACATCCCTAATAAATATATATATATATATATGTGGACAAAGAAAATGTGACATGTTTTAAAGCATTTGTGATGTAGTTTATATTGTATATGTTTTAATAACAGCAAGAAATTTTATGTTAAGCTTTTATTAAATGCTAAGATTGAATAATCATGCTGAATTACATAACCAAATAATTTGTGGAGAAATTAATTTTTCCTTTTAGAACAAAGTAAAAAAATTGTATGGAGTCTCATTTTTGAGGTCCCTCCTATACAGTAAACGTTNAACATGTAACTCCTAGGGTGATTTTTCAAAGGTTCTTTTCAAAAGTATCAAAGATACCGTGAATGGATTATACTTAAAAAATAAGGGACATCCCTAATAAATATATATATATATGTGGACAAAGAAAATGTGACATGTTTTAAAGCATTTGTGATGTAGTTTATATTGTATATGTTTTAATAACAGCAAAAAATTTTATTTTAAGCTTTTATTAAATGCCAAGATTGAATAATCATGCTGAATTACATAACCAAATAATTTGTGGAGAAATAAATTTTTCCTTTTAGAACAAAGTAAAAAAATTGTATGGAGTCTCATTTTTGAGGTCCCTCCTATACAGTAAACGTTNAATTTTTCCTTTTAGAACAAAGTAAAAAAATTGTATGGAGTCTCATTTTTGAGGTCCCTCCTATACAGTAAACGTTTGTTAAAACATTTCTGAAACAACTGAAAAGAAAAAATTATGCTTATTAACCAGGAAAACTTGTTAAAAGGATTCGATTAGACACTTCTATATAGACAAGGTGTAAAATTAATGAATTTGTTAAGCAGGTAACTTCTTAAATGGGAAACTCTATAAGAGGAGGATGTGCAGTGATTGTATGAAACGCAAAATATACGGGATTTGAAATGCTGCAGGAAATGTGTGGGAATTTTTCCGTATGTTGGGAATTTTTTGTTTTATGAAATCTGAGTTAGAATTCAAAAATGGTGCCAAGGGAACGTAACTGTAAAGAATGTTCACTGCCTTTAAAAGTCTGAATACCAATAGCATATTACTAATAACAGTATCAATGTTACTCAGAAAGAAAGTAGGAAATAGTAAATTGATGTCCGTGGAANCAATAGCATATTACTAATAACAGTATCAATGTTACTCAGAAAGAAAGTAGGAAATAGTAAATTGATGTCCGTGGAAAATGGACAAGGGTGGCAGGGGTTAGTTTATTGCGGCAGGGCGGAAGGAATGCCTGTCTTCTTCGTACTACGGCCTAAGCCTGGCCGCCTCCGCTGCGGGCTGTTTATCGACATCACATATNCAATAGCATATTACTAATAACAGTATCAATGTTACTCAGAAAGAAAGTAGGAAATAGTAAATTGATGTCCGTGGAGAATGGACAAGGGTGGCAATGGGTTAGTTTATTGCGGCAGGGCGGAAGGGGTGTANAAAGTCTGAATACCAATAGCATATTACTAATAACAGTATCAATGTTACTCAGAAAGAAAGTAGGAAATAGTAAATTGATGTCCGTGGAGAATGGACAAGGGTGGCAATGGGTTAGTTTATTGCGGCAGGGCGGAAGGGGTGTAGGAATGCCTGTCTTCTTCGTACTACGGCCTAAGCCTGGCCGCCTCCGCTGCGGGCTGTTTATCGACATCACATATAGCAAGATTCAGTTCGTAGAGAAGCAATTTGGTCTGTGTGTAGCGCATTTGGAAGCAAGCCGAGTATGAACGTCTCACGTTTTGTTATTGTGCCCCAAATTTTGGAGTTTGATGATGTGGCAGCGGTGGTAATTGCAATATGTAAATACAGTAGAGCACCCCTTAACTAGAATTCCCTCGAACGGAACGCCCTTTATTCGGAACTAATTTTCCAAAAAAATTCAAACGTCGCAAAGTTGTGCCATAAATTTTCCGCGCTCGCAAAAGGTCTTTCGTTGCTCACACCAGACTGTACATGCCCGTTAGATGGTAAACAAGCTGCAGTACGATGAAGAGACAGCCGGCCCAAGTGGCACAGCTACAGCTACGCTGCATAATGACACAAGTGACAGTAACTAATGGCAATGTGCGACACATGCTGTTGGTTTTAGTGGTGTGACTTTCAGAATTTAGTGTTCTAAAGTGTTAGTGTACATGCACCGTATTTTGGCGTGTATAGACTGCACCAGAAGTTTTTAATGAAAAATTAGGGATAATTAATATTTCAAGTATAGGCCGCATTGAATTTTTCTATTCCCGTAAATATTGCCGGGCCTCATCGTGCTAGTACGGCAACAGCAAACTAATAAATTTGCCGTTGGATGTTATCGTTGCTACGCCGCCTGGCCTCCGCCTGCTGAAAATTTGCAACAGCGCAATATTCCACTTAAATAAAACTTTTGTATTTATGTCAAAATGCCTCAACACTGCGTTTAAATAGTGGAACATGTGCGCTGTGCATAGCCTGCCAGCTCGGCCGGCTGTTGCCGAGCAGGCAATGGTATGATGCATGTGTACGTGCGGCATCACACACACACACACAGCTGTTGCTGGCTGTCTCATTCGACCAGAGAGAGAGAGAGAGACAGCTTGACAAACAAAAAAGAGGAGGAAAGAGGGAGAAAGAAAAGAAAGGGAGCGAGCAAGTTTGCTTGGAGCTGGGGGCTGTGGTTGTGGGCGGAAGGGGGTGGTAGTGGAAATGATGGACGCGAAGCCAAGCGAGAGGGTGACAGAAAAAAAGAGAAAAGAAGCGGCAAGCTGATGGCGGCTGGAGGTGATACAAAGCAGAACAGTCGAGGACAGGCAGNCCAGCTCGGCCGGCTGTTGCCGAGCAGGCAATGGTATGATGCATGTGTACGTGCGGCATCACACACACACACACACAGCTGTTGCTGGCTGTCTCATTCGACCAGAGAGAGAGAGAGAGAGAGAGAGAGACAGCTTGACAAACAAAAAAGAGGAGGAAAGAGGGAGAAAGAAAAGAAAGGGAGCGAGCAAGTTTGCTTGGAGCTGGGGGATGTGGTTGTGGGCGGAAGGGGGTGGTAGTGGAAATGATGGACGCGAAGCCAAGCGAGAGGGTGAAAGAAAAAAAGAGAAAAGAAGCGGCAAGCTGATGGCGGCTGGAGGTGATACAAAGCAGAACAGTCGAGGACAGGCAGNAGAAAAAAAGAGAAAAGAAGCGGCAAGCTGATGGCGGCTGGAGGTGATACAAAGCAGAACAGTCGAGGACAGGCAGGCTAAAGTATGGTGCGACCCATACAAATTTCTGAACATGGTTTAGGAGAGAAAATGTTTTTATGCCAATATCTCGTAAATAAGCCGCACCACCCCCCCTTTTTTTTTTTTTAATCTATCTATACACACAGAAATACGGTACTTTGTGATTTTGGTCTATATATTGACTCGACACTTCTCTCACCTATGACTTACAGGCTGCATGCGGGGTCAACACAAAGTCGTACTCGGGTTTAATTTACGCACACTTACGTTTATTTGGTAAACACAGGTCACTGTTACACATACGAGACCTATCCCCTTTTCCTATCTGTCTGAACTGCTGGGTTAATTCTAACGCGTTCTACAGACGTTCTGGCGAAAGGCTTGTGTTGGGGGGGA
>NQII01000573.1:59061-141187 GCA_002778355.1 Clitarchus hookeri
TGTCGCTGTCGTTCTAAAATTCCTAAACCGTCACACGACACTTCATACCACTGCTGTGTTCCAAAATACCAACGACCTGCAGTAAATGATGCATGGTTCTGCTTGCATATGGGTGGCACTATCTGTACATATTTCCTTCTAGTGTTTAGTACTTTCATATTATTGTATTCTATGGTCATATTTTTTTCTGATGTGGTAAACAGATGTTTGTAAATAGAAGTCTGGAATTGTTTACAGAAAGAAAAGAGTTGAAATAATGTGCCTTTTTTTAGTGTATATTTATAGTATCGATCTGTCATTTAGTATTTTAATTGTATGNAAAGAGTTGAAATAATGTGCCTTTTTTTAGTGTATATTTATAGTATCGATCTGTCATTTAGTATTTTAATTGTATGCAGTGATTTAAGCAAAAACATTAAAAGTGATTGGGTTTTTATGATTGTATTCAATTACTTTCTAAGCAAGAAAATTAAAATAGTGAGTAAATTATTATTCTTGAAACTTTATCTCATAATATGGGGGTCGTCTTATTATGTTCATAAAATGTTCATTGTTAATTTGTTTTTGCTTATGACAGCTGGGTGACAGACAAAACTAAACAAATTTTATATTTGTTTAAAACACATTATAAAACTTATTAATAAGAAGTTTGCTATATTTTATTTCCTTTGTGNAAAGAGTTGAAATAATGTGCCTTTTTTTAGTGTATATTTATAGTATCGATCTGTCATTTAGTATTTTAATTGTATTCAATTACTTTCTAAGCAAGAAAATTAAAATAGTGAGTAAATTATTATTCTTGAAACTTTATCTCATAATATGGGGGTCGTCTTATTATGTTCATAAAATGTTCATTGTTAATTTGTTTTTGCTTATGACAGCTGGGTGACAGACAAAACTTAACAAATTTTATATTTGTTTAAAACACATTATAAAACTTATTAATAAGAAGTTTGCTATATTTTATTTCCTTTGTGCATTTACAACTTTGAAATGAATTAGTTTAGTCATTGTAGAAAAGTGCAATGGCGTCCTGGTTATGAAGCCGAGTGCGTGGTTCAAAAGAAAGTGTCTCTAAAATGTTGGTAGTAGCAATACTACGATAACTGTTACTTCCTAGAAATGCCACAAGATCGCAGTAGGTGCTAGTTCTACACTCAGAATTGCAGACGTCAGTTTACTATCTTACTGACTAAATCATTCTTTCGGGCATGAATGTACTTCCATACTCACAATGGACAGCTGTAGTATGAACGCAAATGTACGTTGGTACTGCTTAAAGGGTTAATGGCATTAAAAGTAATTAATTATTGTAATATTTGTAGGCCAAAATATTAGGACTGTTTTGTACATCCATTGCAGTGAATGTTAACTAGAAAAATGCCAGCAGAACTGGAAGGACTGCGAGCATTAATCAAAGGATTAGGTAGCCAAGCAAACTATAATGGATTGAGAGTGTGAACGAAGCTATAAATATCCAAATTATTAGTGTAAAAGAACATGTAAATAAAATTGAAAATAGTGTAAACGAGACGGTAAATAGCCAAGTAACTAATGTTAGTGATTTAGTACATAAGAAAATTAGTAATGTAGCCTGGAAGATTGATTCTGTTAATGAGAAAGTAGACACGAAAATAAACACTGTTAATAAAAGCGTAGACATGAAAATATATCATGTAGATAGGAAAATATAAGGCGTAAGCAAGTTAGTAAAGACGAGAATTGACTGTGTGGACAAGAAAATTGACAGCGTAAATGAAATATTGGACAGTGTAGTGAAGTAGTGTACAGTGTCTGTGAAAGGAGGGACATCATCGAGAATGAAGTTAAATAAAAGATCAGTGCAGTAGATAAGCAATTGCAGGAATTTCTTCAGCAATGGTGTTCCACTATCATCACACTAGCAGTCAAGAAGATCAAGGAAGCAGTGCAAGTCATAGACAATGTAGCAACCTCGGAGGATAGTCAGTAGTTTTGCAGCATTGGTGTCGTGCAGCCAGGAGTGTTGAGGCTCTGCACTCAGCATACCACAATCTCTGCTAGAGTGACATTGACTGGAATACCTCACACTGGTGTTGGCCTTGGAGTTACATTTTGGCGACAGATACCTGCAACGTGCCCAGCATGCCCAACTGCGAAGCTGCACCCAGCGACCAGGAGAGTCACTGCAGGAGCTATGACAAGACATTGTGAGGCTATCCCTAAAAATGTGCCCTGAGGAGGCGTGTGATATTGCAGTAAGCTTATTGATGCCATCGCCGACACAGAGGTACGGCAAGCAGTAAGTCGGCTGCACCCCATATGCAGGACGCCCTGGCCAGAGCACTGGAGGTGGAGTCAGCAAAACAGGGGGGCGCACCCCGATGTCCGGTACGGACAGTAATGCTGAATGAAGACAACGACTGCATCTAGAAGACATTTATGGAGATGCAGACGGCTATCATGAACATCGTTTCCAG
This sequence comes from Clitarchus hookeri, assembly GCA_002778355.1. Taxonomy (NCBI): domain Eukaryota; kingdom Metazoa; phylum Arthropoda; class Insecta; order Phasmatodea; family Phasmatidae; genus Clitarchus; species Clitarchus hookeri. Next base: position 61,521 of record NQII01000573.1, read on the forward strand.
GGTCTCCGCTACAGAACTTTGCCGCCTCCCACCCAAACAACCATGTGGACAGCTGGAGCACCTGAGAGCCTACTGCCCACAACAGCAGCAGCACATTAGGCAGGGAGAGGCAGGTGAGAATACAGCACATCCGGAAAACTTGTAAATTCCGATCTGCTGGAGGGAAGGCCCCAATGTTCTTACTGTACATGTATGGTCAGTGAAACAGGATTGGGGTGCAATACTAGTGGAGTGGAGCCGAGCCTGAATAATGTTCCTTGCCAGATGGTCGTTGACACTGACATCCTTGGGCCTTTCCCCAAGCGATCGCCCGACGACAGTATGGGACTGTGCTGTTTGACTACAGTAACAGGTGAGACCACTCCAGGTAGAGGTAAGAGGAAAGTGATCTTGAAGCTTAGTGACCTTACCATAGAGCACAATATTTACATACATAGCAGAAATAGAAGATGAATGTCTTTTGGGGTTTGATGTACAGTAGTGCGTATGCTGGGGTACTGTATTGATACTCATCTTGGTGTGCTTCGGCTAGTCAGTACAGAGTTGGCGATGTCAACGTGGCATGATTTGCCCTTCCCAATTAGCTGCTCAGTAGTCTGTTGTCAGCCCACTGTGCTGCTCCTTCTAGTCAAACTTGTCATTACTGGCAGATGTCGAGGGAAATTTGCTAGGCATTTGGGTCTAATTGAGCCAGCGGAGAGGGTTGGCGTCCTGCCAGGTAGTGTCATAGCAAGGACTTTGGTATCTTATAATTCTGATAGTTTTCTAGCAGTTTGTCGGGTAATGCCATTATAGTTTTGAGGAGAGGTCGTGATAGGTGTTTGCAAGCAGATCACACAGATACTTGTAAATGGTCCAGAAGATTCTAGAATACAACAAATAGAATGTCCTTTACCAGAAGTACAGGATGAACTACTAGTACGAACAAGAGAAAATCTTAACTGGTACCAATAGAGGGCTGTCTCTGAATTACTGAAGAAAAATAGGGATGCCTGCTCCTGTGGACCAAATGATCTTTGAAAGACAAACGTGACCTACCATAACATTGATACAGGAGATGACAGGCCCATAAAGCAGTCACCAAGGTGACTGCCACTAGCTTCACATGAGGCAGTTGAGGGAATTCTGAAAGAAACTAGGGAGTTAGATGTGATAGAGTTAGTACGTGGTCATCACCCATTTGCTTGTTAAAAAGAAAGATGGTTCTCTGAGGTTTTGTGTAGATTATCGCTGGCTTAATAATGTGACAAAGAAATACTCTTTTCCGCTTCCTTGGATAGACGACACATTGAACAGCCTAGTAGGTTCGCAATGATTTTTTATTATGGACACGAAGAGTGGGTACTGGCATTGCAAGGTGGCCCCAGAGGATCAAGAGAAGACCGCATTTTGTGTCTAAGGGAAAGGAACCTGGCAGTTTAAAGTAATGCCTTTTGGGCTGAGTAATGCCTGTGCCACCTTCAAACGCCTGATGGAAAAAGTCCTGAGTTTATATATCTGTCAAGTTTACATAGATGACATTGTTGTGAAAGGAAGGATGCTTGATATCTGTATTCCAGAAAGTTACTGCAGCGATGTAGAAACTAGTTCCTAAGAAGTGCCACCTGTTCCAAAAGAAAATAAATTTCTTGGGACATGTAGNGAGGATCAAGAGAAGACCGCATTTTGTGTCTAAGGGAAAGGAACCTGGCAGTTTAAAGTAATGCCTTTTGGGCTGTGTAATGCCTGTGACACCTTCAAACGCCTGATGGAAAAAGTCCTGAGTTTATATATCTGTCAAGTTTACATAGATGACATTGTTGTGAAAGGAAGGATGCTTGATATCTGTATTCCAGAAAGTGACTGCAGCGATGTAGAAACTAGTTCCTAAGAAGTGCCACCTGTTCCAAAAGAAAATAAATTTCTTGGGACATGTAGTGTCGGCCCATGGAATTGGAACAAACCCCAAGAAGACCAAATCAATAAGAAATTGGTCGACACCAACTGACAAAACTGAAGTGCTGAGTTTTCTGGGATTATGTGCCAAATACCATCAATTTGTACCTGGATTCGCCACGTCGCCAGGCCACTACATGAATTGACTGAGGCAAAAAGGAAATTTCATTGGACCACTGAGTGTGAAAATGCTTTTAGTAAGCTAAAGGAAATTCTGATATCTCCACCAGTCCTGGGTTTCCTGAAATATAAGGGTGTGTTTATTTTGGTCACTGATGCTAATGAAATAGACATTGGAGCTGTGTTATCTGAGGTTCACGATGGAAAGGAAAGACTACTAGAATACTTAAATAAGGCTTGTGTTAGACGCAGGGAGATTTTGGCCATGGTGAAGGCAATTTCATACTTCTACCCCTACCTTTGTGGCAAAAATTTTATTCTAAGAACCAACTATGCTTTATTATGTCGGCTACTAAATTTCAAGAACTCTGAAGGTCAATTAGCCCGGTGGATACAGCATCTTGAAGAATATGACTTTGAAATACAAAACAGTTCTGGATACCTTCACAGCAATGCAGATGCACTTTCTAGGAATCCATGTGAGCCATTCTGTCATAATTGCGAATGCCAGGAAGAAAATAGTGGTGAATCACTAAAGGAATGCAGGACAAAAATTCAAGATTTTTTNGTCATAATTGCGAATGCCAGGAAGAAAATAGTGGTGAATCACTAAAGGAATGCAGGACAAAAATTCAAGATTTTTTTATCTTGTGACGGGTTGCCTACCTGGAGTGATGAGGGTATTCAGAATGATCAGCTTAATGATTCCACCTTGCATTTATTACTAGAATGAAAAGAAACTGACTGTCTGCCAAAATGGGAAGAGATATATATTCTGAGCGCAGCAGTCAAAGCATACCGGGCACAATGGAATTTCCTNGGGAAGAGATATATATTCTGAGCGCAGCAGTCAAAGCATACCGGGCACAATGGAATTTCCTCATACTGAAAAATGGCTTACTTAACAGAAACTAGGAAAGTAATGATTGAAAACACATACCCTTGCATTTGGTCATTCCATAATACAGTGTTCCCGAAGTCTTAAAGAAACTGCATAATGCGGCAGCCAGTGGGCACTTTGGTGTTAAGACCCTCGACAGAGTTGGACAGAAAATGTGCGACACCTGCACTGCAAGGAAGTGCCCAAGGACCAGGAGACAAGGTCACCTCCAGAAATACAATGTTGGAGCCCCATTCGAGAGGATAGCAATAGATATTATGGGTTCCTTGCCTGTCGCAGAGAGAGATAATCTGTTTCTGCTGATGGCCTAAGATTATTTTACTAATTGGCCTGAGGTCCTTCCCCTCTCGAACCAGGAAGCACGTATTATGGCTGATTTTTCATAGAGCATGCCTTCTTGAGGTTTGGGGTGCCAGTAGAACACCCTTCCAATCAGGTAAGAAACTCAGAAGCTGCATTATTCCAGGAGATAACAAAGATTCTTGGGATGAAAAAGACTAGGACTACAGCCTTACCCCCTCAGTCGGATGGCATAGTCAAGAGTATAACCACACTCTTGAACATTACCTGTTAATCTTTGTGGCAGACAACCAAAATGATTGGGATTCAAATGTGCAATTGTTTATCCTTACTTACCGGTTGGCAGTTCAGGAGTCCAAAAGGGTAACACCATCAAGGATGCTGTTTGGAAGAGCGCTACGCCTTCCTAGTGAACTGCTGTTTGGCCAACCGCAGAAGAGGAAGTTGCAGCCTTTGATTATGCCAACGAATCACGTAACAGACTTGTGGGCATTCATGATTTTGCTCGGCAGCACCTCAGAATAAATAGTGACAGGATGAAGACGCTGTATATTAGGAGAATTTCAGCCAAGGTAATTCAAGGACAACTGGTGTGGCTGTACAACCCACAGACGCAAAAAGGGTACTGCGCGAAGCTACAGTAATGTTGGGAAGGCCCCTACAGGATACTGAATAAGATCGNTCATAATTGCGAATGCCAGGAAGAAAATAGTGGTGAATCACTAAAGGAATGCAGGACAAAAATTCAAGATTTTTTATCTTGTGACGGGTTGCCTACCTGGAGTGATGAGGGTATTCAGAATGATCAGCTTAATGATCCCACCTTGCATTTATTACTAGAATGAAAAGAAACTTACTGTCTGCCAAAATGGGAAGAGATATATATTCTGAGCGCAGCAGTCAAAGCATACCGGGCACAATGGAATTTCCTCATACTGAAAAATGACTTACTTAACAGAAACTAGGAAAGTAATGTTTGAAAACACATACCCTTGCATTTGGTCATTCCATAATACAGTGTTCCCGAAGTCTTAAAGAAACTGCATAATGCGGCAGCCAGTGGGCACTTTGGTGTTAAGACCCTCGACAGAGTTGGACAGAAAATGTACGACACCTGCACTGCAAGGAAGTGCCCAAGGACCAGGAGACAAGGTCACCTCCAGAAATACAATGTTGGAGCCCCATTCGAGAGGATAGCAATAGATATTATGGGTTCCTTGCCTGTCGCAGAGAGAGATAATCTGTTTCTGCTGATGGCCTAAGATTATTTTACTAAATGGCCTGAGGTCCTTCCCCTCTCGAACCAGGAAGCACGTATTATGGCTGATTTTTCATAGAGCATGCCTTCTTGAGGTTTGGGGTGCCAGTAGAACACCCTTCCAATCAGGTAAGAAACTCAGAAGCTGCATTATTCCAGGAGATAACAAAGATTCTTGGGATGAAAAAGACTAGGACTACAGCCTCAGTCGGATGGCATAGTCAAGAGTATAACCACACTCTTGAACGTTACCTGTTGATCTTTGTGGCAGACAACCAAAATGATTGGGATTCAAATGTGCAATTGTTTATCCTTACTTACCGGTTGGCAGTTCAGGAGTCCAAAAGGGTAACACCATCAAGGATGCTGTTTGGAAGAGAGCTACGCCTTCCTAGTGAACTGCTGTTTGGCCGACCGCAGAAGAGGAAGTTGCAGCCTTTGATTATGCCAACGAATCACGTAACAGACTTGTGGGCATTCATGATTTTGCTCGGCAGCACCTCAGAATAAATAGTGACAGGATGAAGACGCTGTATATTAGGAGAATTTCAGGCAAGGTAATTCAAGGACAACTGGTGTGGCTGTACAATCCACAGACGCAAAAAGGGTACTGCGCGAAGCTACAGTAATGTTGGGAAGGCCCCTACAGGATACTGAATAAGATCGATGAAGTTGTCTTTCACATTTTTCGTCAAGGGTCTCATACGACATCGACTGACTGGCACTGTTCGGGACTAACAGACTTGAAGAGGGGGGCAGTGTTAAGTGTCGCTGGTCTGTGTGTACCTTGACCTGTCGTGCGCGAGCGAGTGGAAGAGGTCAGAGTAGTGATATGATAGCAGTCAGTGAAGACTTATACCAGCTTACTCAATTTTGCCGTCATGCCGCTGTAAGCATTTTGCTGCTCGCGTGCTCCTGCCCTTCAACAGTTAGAATTTCTGCATTTATAGGAAGAATTTTCTGGTTTACTGCCCTAGTTTTGGTCGGCATGGCTCAGGGTGCATTGAACGTGCCAGTAATAGTTTAAAAGTTGGAGAGGCCTCCGAGCCTGCAGTTTTATGACCGTCGGGAGTTTGGGCAATTGTGCAAAGTTCTACTGATAGACAAGCATTGAGAGACACCAGAAGTGACCAGCGGGAGAAAAATCTGCGACTGCAAGCATTGGTGCAGTGATGAGAAGCAACTGGCCGCCTGGACTTTGGACTGGTCGCAACAGACGGACTGAACATGTGTTAATGATGAGTATAAGTTAAGTGATTATTACTAGTGACGTTTAGAAGGAAATTGAAATAGGCATTAAATACTGCGCTCATTGAGAAATAAAAAGAGTAATAGTGGAGAGAGATAGAGAGATTAGTGCTGTAAATAATAGCTGTGTGAATAAATTAAAATTGAATTCAGTTCTTGTATTTTTTTAAGACCTCCATCCCTCACAAAATCTGAATACGCCCCTCAGGCATATTATAACAATATGGAATTTTTTTTTTTGTGAGTTTTTCTTTGCTGGGAAAAAAAGTTGCTTATTTAAATGTCATTATAAAAATTAATTTCTTTCTAAAGTGCATGGTTAGTTTGTTTGTTGTAAAATTATTTATCTTCTTGGATGTTGGTTCACATTATTTTCCAATTATTGTGTTTGGGTAAAAATAACATTTTTATATGAAAATTCATTAAAATAATATACTGAATATAATTTTTAAAAAACAATCGTTTGTAATATAGATTCACAGAAAAATACAGTCGAACCTCTATGTATTGATCTCGGATGGATTGTAATCCCGCATCCATGGAACTTATTCTGTGGTCGCAGATTTGATTTATCTGCATTTCAAGACCACATTCATTGAAAATTCACATGTATGAAATTTTTTTTCAGTCACCTGAGAAATGATGGATAGAGAATCCACTGTATCGTGATTGGGAAATTTTATGTGGGATGTGTGCATTTAGTAGAATCAAGTTACTGTTGCTTCTGAAAAATATAATGCATAATGGGAAGTAAATGTAAATACTTTATTTAAAAATCACTCAATAAAATGAGGGCTGTTGTGAAGTGCATTGTTACACATTTCCGTTCCTTTCAGCGATTTCACATGTTAACTCCAAAACAACCATTTGGTGGATTTTTTGTGAGGGTGAGTGACTAAATACAAACTGACTGCAAGTGATTGCAGTTAGTAATGAGAATATGTTGTATCATTCTTTCTTTAGTTTCATGGTTAAATTATTTTGATGTTTTTAGAAATATTGTTAAGCTCATCAATCCAAGCTACAACACATACTTGTTTACCCAGGTTAAAATGATGGGTTTTCCACTTCCTTCCCACTCGCCATTCTCCAGGCACAAAACTATATGAACATGTGCATTAATTCATATACACTATGTGATCAAAAGTGTCTGGACACCCACCTGAAAATGAAGTACAAGTTTAGGCCACCCTCCATCAGGAACACTGGCAGTCAATACGGTGATGACCCTACCTAAGCTTTGATGACAGCCTGCACTCTCCCAGCCATATATTCAATCAGGTGGCGGAAGGTTTCCTGGGGAATGGCAGTCAATTCCTTGCGGAGCTCTGAAATGAGAAGAAGTGTCGATGTGGGTCGGCGTGGTCTAACATGAAGTCAGCGTTCCAAAACATACTAGAGATGTTTTATTGCATTAAAATCAGGACTCTGACAGGCCAGTCCATTAGTGCGACGTCGTCGTCAAACCACACGCCATACAGTATGAGTGGGTGCTCGGTCATGTTGAAAATTACGACGGTCATCCCCGAACTGGTCTTAGATTGTAGGCAACATGAAAACAGTTAAAATGTCGACATTAACTTGTTCCTTAAAAGTCATACATAAAGCAACAAGAGGGTCGAGTCCCCTCCAGGAGAAACGTGACCACACTGTAACCCAACCCAAATTTCACAGTCTGTGCTGTACATTCTTGTAGATGTCATTTACCAGGCATTCTTCACACCCACTGGATTGCCACATTTTATATACCGTGATTCATTTCTCCACACAATGGCTTCCACTGTTCTATTGTCCAGGTTGGATGCTCCTTATACCTTGCGAGGTGGCGTACAGCATTTGCCTTTGTGATGTGTTACTTATGGGCAGTTGCTCGGCTTTGGAAACAAAATTTCTGCACCTTGTGCCGAACATTCATGGTGCTTGGAGTATATCCTGATGCAGTTTGGAATTCCAGTGGCAATGGATGATTGACGATTACACTGTATGATNATGAGAATATGTTGTATCATTCTTTCTTTAGTTTCATGGTTAAATTATTTTGATGTTTTTAGAAATATTGTTAAGCTCATCAATCCAAGCTACAACACATACTTGTTTACCCAGGTTAAAATGATGGGTTTTCCANTAGAAATATTGTTAAGCTCATCAATCCAAGCTACAACACATACTTGTTTACCCAGGTTAAAATGATGGGTTTTCCACTTCCTTCCCACTCGCCATTCTCCAGGCACAAAACTATATGAACATGTGCATTAATTCATATACACTATGTGATCAAAAGTGTCTGGACACCCACCTGAAAATGAAGTACAAGTTTAGGCCACCCTCCATCAGGAACACTGGCAGTCAATACGGTGATGACCCTACCTAAGCTTTGATGACAGCCTGCACTCTCCCAGCCATATATTCAATCAGGTGGCGGAAGGTTTCCTGGGGAATGGCAGTCAATTCCTTGCGGAGCTCTGAAATGAGAAGAAGTGTCGATGTGGGTCGGCGTGGTCTAACATGAAGTCAGCGTTCCAAAACATACTAGAGATGTTTTATTGCATTAAAATCAGGACTCTGACAGGCCAGTCCATTAGTGCGACGTCGTCGTCAAACCACACGCCATACAGTATGAGTGGGTGCTCGGTCATGTTGAAAATTACGACGGTCATCCCCGAACTGGTCTTAGATTGTAGGCAACATGAAAACAGTTAAAATGTCGACATTAACTTGTTCCTTAAAAGTCATACATAAAGCAACAAGAGGGTCGAGTCCCCTCCAGGAGAAACGTGACCACACTGTAACCCAACCCAAATTTCACAGTCTGTGCTGTACATTCTTGTAGATGTCATTTACCAGGCATTCTTCACACCCACTGGATTGCCACATTTTATATACCGTGATTCATTTCTCCACACAATGGCTTCCACTGTTCTATTGTCCAGGTTGGATGCTCCTTATACCTTGCGAGGTGGCGTACAGCATTTGCCTTTGTGATGTGTTACTTATGGGCAGTTGCTCGGCTTTGGAAACAAAATTTCTGCACCTTGTGCCGAACATTCATGGTGCTTGGAGTATATCCTGATGCAGTTTGGAATTCCAGTGGCAATGGATGATTGACGATTACACTGTATGATCCTCTTTAACACCCAATAGTCTCTGAGGGCCAACATGGGGGGTCAGCCTGCATGCTTTTGGGTTGTACACGTCCCTTTATGCTTCCACTTCACTATAACATCAGAAGCAGTGAAACAAGGAACATTGAACAAGTTTTTCATTATATGTAATAAATTTGTTGCAAGACCAAACCAAAAAAATTTAGGATATGGAGTATTTACCTCAGGGGTTCTTGCCTACATTTAAATTTCTATCTTATGTAGTTATTTTAGTTATAAAACAATGTAAACAAACAAGAAGATTTACAGACACAAATTTCCTTTGCAGGTGCACTAGATTAACATTCACTTAACACTTGAATATTCGTTGAAATCGAGGATTTTCATTTTGTTACAACCTTCAGCAACCAAATGTCTTACTTAAAGGAAAATTGAAGTTGTCATTTTCGTTTTGGCGTACAGAATATTCACACAACCCTAGAAACCATGCATAAAATAAAATATTTTTTAGGAAATTATAATATGTAAGAATATATGGAAATTATTTAAATTTAGTCACAACTCAAAACTGTACGTGCATGTAGACTAAAAACCATAATTTTATTATGCAGCAAAGCTTTAGGTGTCACACTTAAGCAGTATTTTTTTCAGTAGTGGCCTGTATTTTGGTAATATACTTTTTACATAAACCATTTTCCAAGAAGATACTTGCTCACTGCTGTAATCTGTAGACTAGATTGTGACACTTCCAGCACTGGGGGCTCATAAATTGTCACATTTTCACTTTCACAAAAATGATTTTAACACAAAATTGTGAAGCAATTTTTTAATTTATTATAGACCGCCGATTTGGTTTAACATTTCTGAGACTGGGATTCTGGTTCTTATCTTGCATTAGCATTTTGGATGTTACAGCATTGGAAATATTAGGAATCAGGGAAATTGCCAGACAAGTGCATTTTCATTTATTATAAATAAGTATTTAGTGATTAGAAGGGGTAAGTATTTCGTGATTAGAAGGAATGTGTAGCATCAGTCGCTTTAATGCAGGAAGCACAACTGTTACTAGCATCACTAACAAACTACTCTACTCACCAACAACATTTGCATAGCCATTTTCTGGATTTGGAACATGTGGCATAGAATAATAAAAGAGTTCCTTTGAAAATATGCACACACATCCTACTTGTTTTGTTTCTTTAATATAATACAGTAACAAAACATTTTATGCACTCTGGAAAAGGTTGAGGCAGGCAGGGAAACCTTTTTCAGTACCACAGACAACACAGCAATCTTAAAGGCAGAATAGAAATAAATAGCAAGCAGAATCGCTGCATATGGAAATGTGTCACTTCAAAAAATATACAATAAAACTGTGTGTTAACTTTTTAAAGTCAAATTTATTCCTTGTATTGACTTCATTCTGTTTTAAAATATATTGCATTAAATTAATATCGAAAAAATTTTCAAATATTCTGTGACAGTCCTTCAGTCTCATTGAATTAATATCAAGCATTTAAATGTTAAAATGAGAACTGGTATTATAAATCTAGAAGGGAATTGTGACAAAAGAAACATAAACCTTTTCGAAACACCTGCACATTTCTATTTTATCATGAAGTTTAGTTAGAATGTTTTGTGATCATGTTAAATAAAATATATTATTAATTTGTCTAAGAACTCTTTCCTGTCTGCATATTTCTCAGTGGTCTCGTGTGGGTGGACACGGCTGTCAGAATAGCCAACTTAAAATACGTTATCATTTGTTCACGCTCTAGCTGGTACAGGATTAATTACCTATACTGTGAATTGTTAGTTTTGTTTGTGTCATGTTACCACATGCTGGCTGTCAACCTTGCCTTTGAGGCGGGAATAAAGTAAAATATTTAGTAGTATAATAATTTTTTTCCATGGCAAGTATTTTCAATGATGGGTAAATAAGCAAATCAGTAAAACAGCCATATTTGATTTAATTGTAATATTTACATAGAAACTGATATGTTTCCAGAGATACCAATCCTCCCACTGCTAGATTAGAATGTTTTTTTGTAGGTCTTTGCCCCATCTCACCCTCCACCTCGTGTTTTATTATTAACGTAACTTTTATAAATTGTGGAATGAAAATGTTTACAACCACCAGAAAATTAGTTTTCTATTTTATTTTATTTGTGGATAGTATAAATTTTAACTTTTTAAATGAAGTCTGCATTGAATGACATCATTGCAAAAACTTAATATAAATAGTAAAGATGGGATGGTTCCACAGTTTTCCAATTCTGGTTCTCGGTTCCGGTTCCTCGATTTGGTTCTAGGTTCTTATGCCAGTTATTGTAGTGGCTGACACTAAACTTGCACATTCGCTGCTCATACTTGTTTAAGGACTTTGAGAATATGTGAGCAACCAATTTATTTATTTTGTCTCAAGATTTCTGCCAAAACTAAATTTTCGACCTTCGACCTTTATTTAAAAATCTTCTTACACTTGGGGGTGAACAGTTTTTTCACGACAATGTGTTGGTATTGCGTGTTAATATGTTTTTTGAGGTTAGAAGTGCTTTTTGACATGCCTCGCAAGATTCATGCACCACAGTGATTGCAAATTGCATATTTGACATTGTTGATGTCAACCTTAAACTTATTCCACACCTCTAACATGTTTAAAATTTATCACGGCCCCCAACTAAATTTATTCCATGCTGAAAGAAAAGCGTAAACACACGTTTATGATGGTGCTAACAGTTGGGCAGTAGCTCAGAGCCTGTTGCCAAGACAAAAATTTATAATGTACCCTTCTACAATGAATTCCCATTTAAGTTCCAGCCTTGGACCTGCCAAATTTAATTTAGGTTGTGCGTTATTGTTGATATAGCGAAGCCTTTGCAAAATTGAAACAGTTTACGGTGTCACGTTAGCATTATTCGCTTGCAAAAAAGGTTGTATTGCTACAAGAAAACATTAATTTCTGTGTTTAAATACTGCCAGATTAGCAAACACAGGTTCAGCAAGTTGTAAGGAAAAAGTATTATTTTTTGTAGTGAGTGGAAAATAGGCGCTCTGTGCCGTACAGGTTTTCTAAATTAAATTATGAAACAGATTACCACACCACAAAATCTATATTAAAAGTTTCAAATTTTTTCACCTACCAATTTACAACTGTGTGTCTTGCAAGACTTTCCCATTTTTCGTATTGAATCCTGTGGCTGTATGGGGTTCATTGAAGCCAACATTGCACTTTTGCTTTGTTTATATTCCGACATAGCACCAAACTACTCGTTGCGAAGTGTAACTACTCCGCCTCAGACTTGGGTACTTTTTAATTAAAATATTATTACACGAGGATGCATAAATGTTGGCTTTTTTTTTGTGTTGAACATAAACAAAGCTTACAATGTATTGTGCCGTGCAGGCGGGAAGCATGTACCAGCATAAAGCTCTAGCCAAGCCATTTACATTTTCGGCAACGTACAACACGAAAACCGGACAATTTATTATTGTTGTGTTAATTTATCATTAAATGGCTGTTACAGTACATTACGATGGTATTGTCCATTTCATGTAAGTGGGGTAAATTTTGACAGTTCTGGAAAAGTAGCAGGGCCACAATGTATCCTTCCACCACAGCTGTTTTATTAGTGAAGAAAAATACGTTTGTTAACATATGGAGTCCAAGAATGCACACTTGCATTTTCTTTGTGTTATGATAGGCATTTAAACACTGACCGTCCAACCTCCGTCCAGTAATCAATGTAGGATATTATAACTAGGTTGGCATTCCAACCTATTTTATTTTTGTAATTGCCAAATTAAGATTGTTGGGGTTCTGTTTATTTTATTTCTAGGGAAAAAAGGAATCATTGAAGGTTTGGGNTGTTTATTTTATTTCTAGGGAAAAAAGGAATCATTGAAGGTTTGGGGGGTATTAGTTTTAACATCTTTCGTGAGACTGCATTGTTTTGAGGTTCTTACGTGTGTGTGGCAATTTGAGTTGCATATTGTTTTGAAGGAGCTGTGGAAAATTTTGCTTGTATGGAAATAATATTCAAGTTATTGTAACCTTGAAAGTTTTAACTTAAATGAAAAAACATAAAACGATACATACGTTGTTGTTCATATTCGTACAAATGCAGCAATACACGCACACTTTGGCCGAAGTTAACCTTACACTAGTGGAATTTACGATATAGGCAAATAAATATTACTTACACATTACAAAAGTGTTGAAAGTGCTACTTTTTCAGGCCATGTGCATTTCAATAATTATATTAATGGTTTACAATTATATTATTTACAAAACCAACAAACTTAGNTTTTTCAGGCCATGTGCATTTCAATAATTATATTAATGGTTTACAATTATATTATTTACAAAACCAACAAACTTACTGTTTGTAAAATTTGCAACCTCTTGAACAAGTGTTTTACAATATAAATACTTGCAAGATTACTTCACTGAGATCGTGTTTGTTGGTCATTAGCATTAAATAATTTATTTGTAGAATCATTCAGTAAAATCAACTCTGGGCACGTTTCTTGAAACCAACAAACTTAAACTTAGAAACGTAAAAGTTCGTGTCACTTCATTGCAGACGGCGGTTATGGAAAATGGCGAAACGAGCCAGTTTTACGAAGCGATAAAAACGTGCTGATTAATATTACATTTCACTCAAGAAAATGCACAACAACTGTACAGACAACCAACTATGCTTAAAGAAAGCAAATAGGCGTAAACAAAATAATTAACTACTGATAAAATATTCCGACAACACCAAGAAGTTACTCGTATAAACAAGATGAGAAAAAAGCACATGCACAATGGTGTTCACCGGGTTGGAAACTAGAAACATGGCCAGCCATTGGTTGGAAACATTTACTGTTCTTGTCTACATGCTCCGTCATAATTGCTAAACATTTTTTTAAAATTCAATTCACTAAAAGCCAAAAATATATATATATATTGCTTTAAAACATAATTTAAACCTAAAGGTTGTAAGTATAATAAAAAATTTTAATTACAGCTTTTAGTTCTGAGTACTATTTTCTTCTATAGCCATCATCAAAATCGCCAACTTAACAACATGCATCCCACAGCAATCGTCAGCTGATACAATACTTTACAAACAAGAGCATTTACTGTTTACATAATGTGTAGGGTGGTCACATTGTCAGATTTTACCCCACTTATATTAAATGGACAATACTGCTAGCAAAAATTTAGACCTCATTTACCGCCAAAAATAAAAGTAAACAACGACTTATTAGAAATGTGAAACTACCTAGTAGACAAGGTAAGGTTTGACTGATACAGAGAACCTACTGTATAATACGTTTGTTCCGGTTCTCTGTTCGGTTCGGTTCTTTCAAGAATCCGAGGAACCGATTGTCCTATCACTATAGCATTCTGTATGCGGGGAGGAGGGAGGGGTGTGTTAATTTAGATCTTAATAGACCCTATCATTTTGTGATGCAAAATTAATCACAATATTAACCTATACATGGTAAAATACGTAAAACTTAAACATTGCACTAATATCACATTTTGTCACGAAAAACTGAATCAGGCGACTACGGTACGTAAACAAATAAAATAACATTGCATAGGGTTTTAACATGCACTCACTTTTTCATTGGAGAAATACAGTAACTCCCAATTTTCAGGGGTAATGACTGACTAAGGGTTAACGGATAACCGATATTCACGATTAAAGCAATTGTAGGGAGGAGGGGGGTGTTTATTTTAGGCCTATATACTGTACATGTAGGTTATGTAAACAAATAATATAGTCATACAAGAATTCAATTTTTTGACAGCCAGTGTGTGGCAACATCATAAATGATATTAACATCATCACATACACAAAATCCTGTATCACACGATGCATGAGCGATTGTAATAAAATTTGANCACGATGCATGAGCGATTGTAATAAAATTTGACATTGGCTATTTTGACAGCCTACATTAGCACAACAGACATTGGAGAAGTATGCAGGCAGGAAGGAGATTGTTAACAAAATGTCTATGTATTTTATTTTATATTGTTACAAAACAGCTATTAACTTCATTCTAGAATAATGTGTAGGTGTTTAAACGAAATGGAACACAGGATGTGATAGTTTAACTTTGTTTGTGTTTACTTCATGTGCCTTAGCTAGTGCTTGCAGCTAACGTCTCCACGCACATGCTTCATATAAATTGAAAAGGCAGCACATCTATCACAGAGTATTTTTTCCAATATTTCTACATTAATTTGACGTAATATATTTTAAACTGGAGTTGTTTTGAGCCGACATAAGATGAAATATTTACTTTTAAAATGTCACCCTAGATTTGCTGTTGCGACACGGCAGTTAAATAGGCAACTGTGCTGCCATCTGTTGACCAGTGCACGTGGCTCGCTTCGGAAGGCNCTGTTGCGACACGGCAGTTAAATAGGCAACTGTGCTGCCATCTGTTGACCAGTGCACGTGGCTCGCTTCGGAAGGCACACTCCCTTGAAGTGACTAGTTTTTCACTTGCAAAATGGAATAACAAATTCTCAGAGTTTTAAATTTTCCGCGAGCTCTATAAATATTTTAACATATTTCAGTGTGAAGCGATTCTACTTTCTAAAATTTGGATTTGGCCTGCAATCGCAAATCTTTCTAAGGCCGGCTTGCCAATTTNCTCCCCTTCCACTTCAGCTACAAAGCGAAAAAAAAGTTTTTTATTTATTAAAACCACGCGTGAGGTGTTGTTTGCATAGGAGTTATTCTTGCGGCAAATAATATTTGTGTTTATGTGATATTTTGTCATCCAGTCGCACTCGGTGCCACAGTTAATTTATAATTAACCTCTATGTACGAATAACTGTAAACTACACTATCTCTCCTTTTTGATGAGCAGATGCCAGTTTTAATCGTGAATTATTTTATTATTATGAATGAAAATGTGCTGTTTGACAATTCCCCTGAATTCCTAATACTTCCAAGTTTCACACGTATTCACTGTTAAAAACGTGTGTAAATATAATACACTGACACTTTTAATATTAAAATTAATCAGTACCGCATCACTCGACTGCAGCCAGGTAATTAACAGTGTGCATGTGGGTTATTAATAGCAGCGTCCCGCGACTGGTGGCTCCACTCCACGGCTAAGCCGTATCCTGATTAAGCTGCCCCCGGCAAATTGGGAGTTTACTTTATTGTTAAGTTTCATTCCAGCCACTAGATTGCTCTGGAGGTAGATGACAAAGATTATACGGTGTGGCTGCTTCCTTGTGTTTGTATACTCACACTATGGAGAAGGAAAATAAAGTTTATAAAAATCCTTAGTGAATGTGTCAACGTGGTAGGCTATGCAGATTAAATTTTAATCACGACTAAAATTTTCCATTTCCAGCATGCGCAATAATTTGAAAGTGAAGGTTTCTGTGTGTTTGATAAAGTTAAACAAATAATGTGCAAATACTTCAGTCAGATATCTGACTGGTAATACTGTCACACATGCATGAAACATGGTTCAGACAACATCACACACAAAGAAAAGAAAAAATGCACCAGTAAAGGCCAGGCCACAATTGATTTAGCACATGCGCTGCCAATGCAACAGCACAGAACTCACAAAACACAAATCTGAACGCTAGAATCTAATACCACACATACAGGAACAAGGGACGTTTGCACCAAACAGTCCTGAAAATGAATGGAAACAACACTTGGTAAATTATGCATCCATACTTTGGTAACATTGGAATGAAAAATACTGTTGGCAGTTCAGATTGCTTTGTTGCTTGTGTTGTGATTTGTAGAAATATCACTCTCTCAATGCTTGCGTCACAACAATCTTAATCAGAGCAAACTACAGTGTGTACTACACCGGACTCTCCAAGCACTAGTCAATTTCACTACTTTATCAACAATTCACAGCTAAGCATGTACTTGGGTGTTTCTTCATTCTGATTGGTCATGCACAGGGCACACGTGTAGAAATTAAATGATTTATCTAACATTTCTGTGTTTCTCTATGCTACTTTTCTGTGTGTGTGCTGTGGCAAGTCTCATGCTAATAATAATAATAAGTAAGTTGTTCTTTTCTGTGCATGTGCTATATTCTGTCCTTAATTAATAGTTCTGGTATAGTTGTAAACTGCAGTTATCTGTACTCGATTGTTCAACAAGTTCAGTTATTAAGATTGCAAAACTTTGGAAGGAATTTATTTCTGTCACAGCAAAAGCATTCATGCATGTAAACATTATATTGAAGAAATTCTATATTCACTTTCTATTGTTTACGACTTACATTCAGGGCACTGTTGATCTACCCAAAGCAGAAGCACTTTGGCAGAATTATGTTCCACTTGTATATAACTTACACATGTAGCAAATAAAACTATGTCTTTGTGGTAAGAAAGTTGCAATGTTTGACGACGAAACAATAGACAGTAAATGCCAATGTGTCTTTATTGTGTTGTTTAACAACGACTATTACTAAAGAACATAACTTTGTCAGCGATTTTGTTTCTGTCTTAAAAACAGCCACAGCGACCTCATAACAGAAAAGTGATTCAACTTCAAGCCCTCCAACTAGGAAGCAATGCTAACATATTATTTTATTAGCTGATAAAATGAACTTAAATGAGATTCATAACATTTTTATTGTATATTTGTGTGTTTGCAAGTTAATTGTAAATTATTTATATACCACTATTGTTGACTTGCAGAAAGTATTCCTATGTACTTTATCCACACATGATTAATTTTTTTTAATGCTTTTGCAGTGAAATGAGATTTTATTCCCTGCCTTAATACACCAACATATAGTATTATTTTTTTATACCACATCTTCCAGTTTTATTTTTTAATACAAAATAGGGTTTCTAACTATACTGTGTAAAATATTCTTATTTGATTTTTTGAAGCAAAAATTTATTACTTCTCCAAACAAAAAAACTACAGATTGTTGTTCTCACTACTTGCACATCATAACCAATCAAATTACAACAAAATGGATAATTAATCAAAAAAATTTCATTCGCCAATATATTTCTTTCCATTTGTATGNACCAATCAAATTACAACAAAATGGATAATTAATCAAAAAAATTTCATTCGCCAATATATTTCTTTCCATTTGTATGTGGTGGGATAAGTTTTAATTAGTAGAACATGTAGAATGCATTATTACATTTCTAATGTTAATGAATGTAAGTTTTGTCAATGTGCCTTTTAAATTATGGGTACTGGATACTGCACATTGGTGTGGTCCTATTTGAATTAAAGAAAATTTGCTATAGCTTTTAATTTTATGATAGGTTTTTGTCATTTGTTCACACACTTTAAAAAACCACTTTTCAATATCTGGTTATCTCGTTTGTTTTGTAGGTGTGTCCCATATGTGCTTCCCTGCCTGGAGGGGACCCCAACTTGGTGACAGATGACTTCTCCGGCCATCTCAGCCTTGAGCACCGCAGTGGTCCACGGGACCTGATATCCTTCCTCATATCCTCTTCAGTACAGCGAACATGAGCTAGCCATTGCCATTACTAGGATATGCATGTGCTGAAAGTTTCAGATTTATTCCACATCTCTGATTGGTCTAAAACACATGTTGTAGTCTGTTCTGTATGTTTCATTAGCTTTTTCGTTGCTAATTTAAGTATAGTGTATGTTCCTCATTTTTTTCCTAACAAATCTTGCTCTGTGTGTGTACGTGTGTGCNCGTTGCTAATTTAAGTATAGTGTATGTTCCTCATTTTTTTCCTAACAAATCTTGCTCTGTGTGTGTACGTGTGTGTGCACGTGCGTGCATGTGTGTGTGTGTTGGGAGGGTGGTGTGGTGTGTGTGCACGCATGTGTGGTGCATGCGAGCATGTCTGTGCATGCATACGCACACAACCACGTGCAGTAAAATCTCATTGTCACATACCTGAATAAAGCTTCGACTTTTATACCTAGTAATTAAGTCACTTTATACATTCAAGTTTTATTTTTAAACTTTTACAGCATGGACTCTGTAAAATTACGGCACAAATACTCTTTTCAGTAAATAAAATTAATATGCAATTATGAATATTCATTAAAAGCTAGGATAAAATGTTACAGTCTAAAATATGAATTTGTACAAATTACATCCTGCAAACATAAAGTAATGCTTGGTGTGCAAATAGAACACACTGCTTGCTTACTGGTGAAGTCTCCTTCAAAAAAATTCTTACCACTTAGCTTTAACAAATAACACCAAAGAAAGTTTATTCAAAAGACATTTATCTTTTGAAATTAATTCATATTTCAGTTACAAATCCTCTTGATTTTTCTTGCAAGAAGCAATTTAAAATGGACATCACACTCAGTAAAACGTACTGCTCAGTATTAATAAACATTTTTGGCTATAAGATGGTATAAAGTTGTTGCTTCTGGGGTTAATTTTATTTGAAAGACATGCGCCTATTGATTTAATTTAATATTTCATGCACAATCTGTTTAAACGCTGTCTTGACGTCTTGAGGGTGCAATTTGACATGCATTTTCTAGATTTTTTAGGGGTTAAACGTGATCAGTTTAGATTTTTCACAATAGCTATTTTAGAAAATAATTCTTCCAAGGAAGTTAACTTATTTTATGAGATGCGGTATCACAACACTTAATGGTGTCAGTTGTGCAAGAAATACCTTAAAGTTGTCAGTTGCTCAGAGCCTTACGTTAATATTAAAAAACACTCACCTCTGGGGCAGGACACTTGTGATAACGCTGGGCACAAATTTACGGTATTTACTCAAATGTAAGGCCTCCCAAAATATAAGACCCCCTCATTTTTCAAGATGAAAACTGAAAAAAAAAAATATATTTGCCTGCAAATTTAATGCCCTTCAGTACAAACAATGTATTTAAATAGGACCAAAAGCACCAAAGAATAGAGTGGAAGCGCACTATAATGCGTGTGAGTTCTAGTGACACATTCGCTATAGCAATCAATTTTGAATGCACCATTGTGTACTAATTTAAATGCAAAGTTTTATACACTCGTTTAAAACTAGTGCCTTTTCGTAAAGGTTTCATTTTTGTTCCTCAGACATGTCTCTGTCCTTGCTGCTTATCAGTCTCCTCCTCTGCAGGCTAAAACCATCAGCCTTCCACATTGTTTTTGTTTTGGGAAATAATAGTGCCTGCAACTGCAGTTTATATCAGATTAAAGGCAGTATTGTTCAAATGGTTCAAAGAGCTGTCATGAGTATGTTTACAAAATAAGGTNCAGTTTATATCAGATTAAAGGCAGTATTGTTCAAATGGTTCAAAGAGCTGTCATGAGTATGTTTACAAAATAAGGTATGGAAAAAAAATAATGTACCAATTATCATCACTTGTTCTATTTTTAAAATCTTTACATGAAATATGGTCTTGTGGGAAATGCTACAGCCAAATGTGCTCCGCTGTATTTTATAGTCAACATGTAAGTTTCAGTTTGCAGCTGCATTCAAAAGTACAGGTGCCCATGATGCTCATGAAGTGAGTGTATGGTAAAACTGCATGAAATAATGTTTCGCAGTAAATTTTGGTTATAATGATAATTCACTACACTGATTATTTATTTTGCAATCATCAGTTGTCATAGCGAGGTTCCAATGAACACGTGTACTCTTCTTTCCAGCATTAGTTTTCCGGTCAATTCAGTAGCTGGGAAATGTAGATCAGCAGCAACACAGCAACTTGGCAATGCTGGAAGCCTGACTGTCCAGCTAGCAGCTGCATTCTTAAACTCAGTAGTGTGTGGTGCATCACTCGCAAATCATTTAATAAACATTTCTGCAAAAAAAATGTTTACTACCATGTACAAAACAATTTATACACTAAACAATAATTTACTATGGAAACAGAGCAAAAGGTTCCGTATTCACCTGAAAATAAGACTATAGTTTTCACTTTAAACTGTATTTAAAAAAATGGGGGTCGTCTTACAATTGACAGCAAACTGTTTCAACCTGCAATAACATGCAATGACCCATTCGACTGCCAATCACATCAAATGTAAATGCATGTATTTTTAATATAAATATAGACACACAGTGGATAATAATGCAAGATATAATTCAGTTATACACTGAAGAGCCAAAAAAACTGGTACACCTGCCTAACATCGTGTAGGGCCCCCGCGAGCTAGCAGAAGTGCCGCAAGACGACGTGGCATGGACTCTACTAATGTCTGAAGGTATGCAGGAGGCAATTCACACCGTGAATCCTGCAGGGCAGTCCACAAATCCATAGGAGTGCGAGGCGGTGGAGATCTCTTCTGAACAGCACATTGCAAGGCATCCCAGATATGCTCAATAATGTTCATGTCTGGTGATTTAGGTGGCCAATGGAATTGTCAAAAGTCAGAAGAGTGTTCCTGGAGCCACTCGGTAGCAACTCTCGACGTGTGGGGTGTCGCATTGTCCTGCTGGAATTGTCCACGTCCGTCGGAATGCACAATGGACATGAATAGGTGCAGGTGATCGGACAGGATGCTTACGTATCTGTCACCTGTCAGAGTCGTATCTAGACTTATCAGGGGTCCCATTTCACGCCAACTGCACACGCCCCGTACCATGACAGAGCCTCCACCAGCTTGAACAGTCAGTCCCCTGTGGACATGAAGGGTCCATGGATTCATGAGGATGTCTACATCCCAATACACGTCCATCCGCCCGATACAATTGGAAACGAGACTCGTCAGACCAGGCAACGTGTTTCCAGTCATCAACAGTCCAATGGCGGTGTTGGCGGGCCCAGACGAAGCGTAAAGCTTTGTGTCGTGCAGTCAACAACGGTACACGAGTGTGCCTTGTGCTCTGAAAGCCCATATCAATGATGGTCCGTTGAATAGTTTGCACTGTTACTAACCAGCTTTTCAGCCAATTCGTACTTGAAAGGTGTTAGGGACGTAGCTCAATAATGACTCATGATTCGGTAGAGCACAACAGTATCTGATGAGGTTTTATTACATGAAAATTATACAGGTACTATTTAAATGACTATTGATCGGGGGAGCTTTAAATTGAATACCAAGATGTTTATTTAATTACATTATGATTCACGCCATTTTAATTAAACCTAACTGGAAAGTCATCACCCATCACCTTGTTGCAGCCGGAGGCTGATTCTGCGAAACGGTTAACACCGGCCGGACACACCCATCTTCCTGGTCTGCTTCGCTGGTCAGATTGCCCAAAGGACTAAAGACGAAAGACGCTCGTTCCGGGTGTTACGCCGGCCTATATCAAGCGCGTGGTTCTGCGGCCCCGCTCAGTGACCGGTGGAGGGGATTTCTGTAACTCTCTTCTTTTGCAAGGATCGACGACCAAATGGTGGCGTTGCAATCCCTCTCGTTTCCAGGTTTAATGTTTGAAGTTGTGATCAGGCAAGCCGTTCAGCTAAGGCCTGTGTTATGTAGATGACTGGGAGTTGCGGGGTTCATGTTGTGGCAGCAAGAATATGGATTGGGTTGAAGTCCTCTTTGCTACGGTAGGAAACATTTTTGAAAGGATTTAAAATAGACGGATAATTTAGGTATAAGGAACTGCCAGTTGCCTTCGTACAGTCATCGGGCAAGGTGGGCCGATCAAACGCGGGGCGTTGTGTTTACAGTGGCCTTGCACTTGCATTTCCGCTGGGTGTGCAAATTGTCTTCTGCGCGAGCGTGGCAGACGCCCCGCAGGCGGTTCGCGAACGCATCAGCCGTTCTTGAGTACGTTAGTCCCTAAGCCCTACTTGGCGTGGCTCGTTACCACAATGAAAATATAAAACAATATTTTAAAATTTGAAGAATATAAATTTGGTAAGTTAACTGCTCTCCCCGTTACAATTATTGTGTTTTGTTTTTGCAGCAACTACACTTGTGTTACAGCACTGACAAAATAGTGATGTGTTAAGAGAATGTTACATACTAAACAGTACGTGACGTCACTGGGTTAGGACACTGATGGGACGGTATCGAAACGTAGAATATTATTAAATTAATTATTGAAAAAATGCAAGAAGAAAATAAATGTTGCAGCTGCTTTTTTTATATGTTTCAGTACTAAGAGGGAAATGGAACGGGTACGTACTTATAACAAACAAAATGTTAACGTAATAAATGTTACTTATTACACAAGAAATATGTTTCAGTATCAGACAATAATGTCTATTGAATATGGTGAATTTTANTAATAAATGTTACTTATTACACAAGAAATATGTTTCAGTATCAGACAATAATGTCTATTGAATATGGTGAATTTTGCAAATGGTTCGTTTTCTATAAAAATTAAAATCTTAGATTACAGTTATATAAAGTATTATAAATGATACGTCTCTATTTTATGGTGGCAATTCTTACAATTTATTAATTTATATATATATAAGTTGTTAATTGAGTAGGTACATTAAAAAAAACGATGTATATATGTTTATTTTTANTATATATATAAGTTGTTAATTGAGTAGGAACATTAAAAAAAACGATGTATATATGTTTATTTTTACAAATAGTAGAGTTTTTTTTTCTCCCCCGTTATATTATATAATGTGCAAAGATTGCTACCTACTGGAGGTCTCCTGTGAGTAATATTGATTTGTTAAAGTTTATAGTTCGATTATACAATCATAAACTTATAAAGTAAATTTGGTTGTGTGTTACTGTTAGGTACCTGCAGGGTGCGGTATGAGTGGTGTATGTAAAATATGTGAACCGCTGGTTACCTGTATATAATTTTACGTATGACTCGCAATCTGGGTTAAGCGGTAGTGCTGACGGCTGTGAGCGTGGTGTTGAGGTTGTTGCGCGTGACGTCAGGACTGGTGTTTACGTGGGCGTTGCGTGCGCCGACCTCCGGAGGAACTTTGGTTGAGAGGGGTGTGATATCACTGCTGGTTGCTGTGGTACATGAAACGTGCGGTACCGTTGTTCTGAAACTTAACAAGGAAATGTATTAACAGAATGCCGTCACAGTATGTGTCAAAACATCTTACATAAAATTTTCCTTAATAATTAATAGGACCCTAATAGTTATATTGCAGATTATAGTAATTCAAAATTAAATTGGTTATTTAATTCCTGATTTTATTATATTTACTTGGGTGTGTCTGAACTTGGAAGTTCATGTATTTAATTTTGTTTATTTTGTGTACTGTGTTTATTTATTTTTAAACTGTCATCAATTGTTCTCTCGGGCAGTATAGGAATACCNTTTGTTTATTTTGTGTACTGTGTTTATTTATTTTTAAACTGTCATCAATTGTTCTCTCGGGCAGTATAGGAATACCACCTTACGTTACAATTTTATATTTACGTTACACTTGTAAATCTAGTTCTTAGTTAATGCCTATTTCCGTACAAAAAATTTTCTCTTTTTCTGAAAATAAATTATTTTAGTTAGGTGTGTGCGCTGATAAACTCATAATTAGTAAAATATTAATATGTACGCTGGACACCAACACATAACATAATCACAGTGATTATTAAAAAGTTAAGATTGGAATGAAGAGGAGCAGAACATAAAGCATGTTAACAAAGCCGAGGGACATCAACACATAGTATAAGTAGAACAGAACGACACTTAAATGGAAATAGAATATAGTAGAGAGGAAAAGAACATATATGAGTAATTAAAGACATAATAATTACACTTCTACTTCTACACAAAGGGGTGGCATACAGGGGTTGGGGAAATCTGCACTCAATGACTTACTCCCTGGAGGTCAAAAACGAAAGTACCCTCGTGGTATACTTTCAAAGTACTGTGTAGTAGAGAAAAGACCCACAACAAAAATCCAATTGCGCCCCTACTGCCTGAACTCTGTCAAGGCTAGTAGAGCACAGAAAAATAGGCCCGTCTAGTTGGGTCGCCACTCCGCCAGAGGCTCAAAGATTGCTCCGCGTCTCACGCGAAACGAAAGGTTTGGCCTCCTGCGTAAGTATTCCTTACAATTGGGTGGATGTGGGTAAACCGTGAACGGACAAACACAGTCGAAGTGGGTGTGTCTCTGGCACTATTCCCATTTCGTTAAATACCCTCAACATTGCACACAATTATTTTTTCTCACGTCAGGTTTAGCAGTCTGCCCATCAAACAATACCATGCTGACTGGCACGGTGTGTCGCTAGCACATCCGGAAGCCACGAAGATTGGTTATGTCCACAGAAATGCATAAACCCAACAGAATTCATTCTCCCCGTTTCCTTATAGCACAGGCTTGTGGGAAATACGTGAAAACATTGATAGTAAGAGAAACTTAAACTAGAACAATAAACTTAAGTTTAAAGGCGGGTGTGGCGGGAAGAAAACTGCGTGGCACGCTGTTTCTCACCACAGCGGCGCTTGAGCCGCGAGGAAATGCTGACGAGGGAATGAGTCGTCTCGGGTCAACGAGATATCGTCCTGCGGCATGGCAACTCATACCGCAATACGGGCGTTATGACAATACTGAAATTGTCATAGTTAACTGGTATACCTTATTCCTAAGCATGATATGAGAAGTTTCTTAAATATTGAGGGAAAAGTTGAATAAAATATATATTTATTTTATCTGCGCACAGTTATAGCTAACGACGTACAATGTGGTGTACTGAATGGAGTTTATTAAATTAGTATGATTTGAAAGTTACTTTAATGAAAATGCTTACAGGATTATGAATTACTATCACAGTAATAGTTAAATTTCAAATAACTATATCCAGCGCACACAGGTGATGTACATTTTAATTTATATTACTAGCTTGGTATAGCTGAGATAAATTGTTTACACGTGAATATACGCAACTAGGGACTTGCTGTTTACACGGAAATTCTTTACATTTGAATACCGCTTGTTGTTTAGGTTTCAAATAATTGCTTTAAGCGTTTAGATATTGGGCTGTAAAAGGTAAATTACTTGTATTAAATTTATTTAAGGTTAGTAAATATGTAAAAAAAATAATCCTTTTTTTACATTAATATGTGGTGATTGTGATATGTTTGGAAAATATTGTAATTAAATAACTCATGGCCCTCAAATCAAAACATTGTGGCGTGCTGTATGATAAAGGTAACCTACAAAAGTTCGTTAAATGAAGGTCAACAGCTGTGGTGGGCAGCCCGATTTCTTATCTTTTTTTGCTTCCTTTATGGTGTCTGTGCGGCTTTTTTTTTTTTGCATCTTTTACACAGTGACNTCAAATAATTGCTTTAAGCGTTTAGATATTGGGCTGTAAAAGGTAAATTACTTGTATTAAATTTATTTAAGGTTAATAAATATGTAAAAAAAAATAATCCTTTTTTTACATTAATATGTGGTGATTGGGATATGTTTGGAAAATATTGTAATTAAATAACTCATGGCCCTCAAATCAAAACATTGTATGATAAAGGTAACCTACAAAAGTTCGTTAAATGAAGGTCAACAGCTGTGGTGGGCAGCCGGATTTCTTATCTTTTTTTGCTTCTCTAATGGTGTCTGTGCAGCAGTTTTTTTTTTTTTTGCATCTTTTACACAGTGACTCACTGGTTTTTTTTTTGCCGTGCTGGAATGTGACACCTTGAAAAAAAAAACGTCTCTTCTCCCCCTCTTACTCACGGCCCACAGCCATCCTACCAAACAAAGAAGGCTTGGAGGAATGTATCGATGGGCTAGCAGTGTTGTTTACTGGGGACAGCTGAGAGATAAAGAGAGAGCGAAGGAAGAGGAGTGTTGATGTAAGAGTGAGAGATGAGATAACATACTATTCCCCTTCATTTCCCTCCAAATATCACCGAACAGTTTACTGACTACCACTCCTTAATTGTTTTTCCATGTAAAGCACGCACCCCAGAAATGTTTTCCTTTATGTTGGGAAAAAAGGGCGCGCTATACATGAGTAAATACCATAGTTATTTTTGTAACAACAGAGTTTTTCCATTGCTGTGTAGAACCAAGAACCGAGTAATTGTTGTTAACCTAAAACTGGTTCCGAGTCAAACCTCAAGAACCGGTATAAATTGGAACTGAAGAACCGAACCGACCCATCCCTAATTTAAACCTAAGGCATTTTAAAGTAGATATTATGACATTATTTTAATTACACTGCTTATTTAAAGTTAAAAGTTTGAATGTTAAAAGTTGACGTGGCTGAAAGTTTGCTATTATTACTACGGAAATTAGCGTGGGTGGGTGGGCAATTTATTGAAATGGGTGTGGATGGTAGAGAAGCTGATGCAAGGCAGCGAGAGGGTAGGGAGGAACCAATACTTCACCGTTGTTACGAACTATCTTTTCAGCCAATTAGTACTTGAAAGTATGTTGGTGACGTAGCTCAATAATGACTCATGATTCTGTAGAGCACAACAGTATCTGATGAGGTTTTATTACATGAAGATTATACAATTGCTATTTAAATGACTATTTATCAGGGGAGCTTTAAATTGAATACCAAGATGATTATTTAATTACATTATGATTCATGCCATTTTAATTAAACCTAACTTGAATGTTTAGGTCCACGCAGTAGTTTTCTTGGAGAGAGTGCAGAGGCATTGTCACGAGCAAGTTCAATTTTACTACAATTTTTTCAAATAGTAGATAAAGACGATTGTGGAATACCAAATTCTCGTGCCATTTCTCTTTTATTTTTACTGCCTTTGTCCAGTTCACTGATTATTTTAAGCTTCATTTATAACGAAAGTTCATTACGTTTACGTTTTGCAGCCATCACTAAACCTTCAAAAACAAAATAGCATGATCAAAAATATTAAAACAGCAACTTTAAAACAACTCTGCACATATTACCAACAAAAACTTACTTTTGGGAGGGGGGGACCCTTACATGCGTGTATGTGATTCATCTTTAATACATTCAACTTTCACACACATTTTCAGGAACACATTATGTATGAAAGTAGAGGACTGCTTGTATATCTTTTGCCAGTTGTTAATTTATGTTTTACCGTTTTATGTTGTGGTGTTACAAATATTGCATATTTGCTGTTTTTGTTTTCATTAAGCCATAGAATTCGTATAAACTATGTGCCAACGTGTGGAATTACTGTTCTGCGTGATTAAAATCACTTTGTATTACATATTAACCGTATTTCGTATTAAGGAAATAGTTTAACAATATTAACCCTATATTAATTCACGGGACTGCAGAAACACTTCGCACAAACGCGAATTTTGTATTAAACGGGGATGTATTAATGAGGTTGGAAATTAACTGTAGTAAGTTTAATATACGTTCAGGTTTGTATAAAGGTAAACATGCGACTGCTATCTTTAGATAACTCTGAGCTGATAGCACAACAAATGAAATATAAAACATTATACCATCACAACTAGACAGATAAACTTGTATTAAATTTATTTATGGTTAGTAAATATGTATCAAATTATTCTTTTTTTACATTAATATGTCCTAATTGTGATATGTTTGGAAAATACTCTAATTAAGTAACTCGTGGCGCTAAAAGCCAAAATATTGTAGCTTGCTGTACGATAACGGTAACCTACGGTCGTTAAAAAAAAATCAACAACTGTGGTGGGCCGGCTGCCCACTTTTTTAAGGGCTGAGTAATAAAGAGAGAGAAGGGAGAGCAGTGATGATGTAAGAGCGTGACATGAGATAACAGACTTTTCCCCTACACTTACTTCTAAACACCACTGAACAGTTTAAGACTACCACTTCCTTTATATATATATATATATAGCTCGCACCCCAGAAAGTTTTTCCTTTGTTTTGGGAAAAAAGGGCGCACTATACGCAAGTAAATATGGTAGTTATTTTCGTAACGATAGAATTTTGCCATTGCTGAGTAGAAACGAGAACCGGTATAAATTGGTACCGAAGAACCGAACCGACCCTTCCCTAATCACTACACAAGTTAGGGTATTGTGCTACAGCTATGAGAAAGGCAGTCTATAAATAATAATGGGTCAGGTTGTTGAGGCATGCAGCAGCAGCTGCTGCAAAATGCCATCCTGGAGTCCTGCTGCTGTTTGTATTTTTTTACTTCCTGCCTCCCCCGACAGCCTTCACACTTAACACAGTATGCGGGTGGAGAAGTAGTTGCTTCTTTCTGGTTTGGAATTTCACCCTCCTCATTTCTCCAACTTACCACCTCTAATATCCTCTTTCCTCGCAAGGAAGGGAAAGGTGGGATCTATTAGGTTGCTATAGTGCATCTCACTCTTAGATTGCAGTAGAGAGTGTGTGGCATGGTCTGTTGCTAGATGGCTACCGATGAATTATATCTTGCATTATTATCCACTGTGTGTCTATATTTATATTAAAAATACATGCATTTACATGTGATGTGATTGGCAGTCGAATGGGTCATTGCATGTTATTGCAGGTTGAAACAGTTTGCTGTCAATTGTAAGACGACCCCCATTTTTTTAAATATATTTGAACAGGCTGAGATTGGGAGTGGCCAAACCCAAGGTATGACTAGGATGACCTACTTCAAGCCTCTTAGAATGTGCTCAACTAGGCCAAATTCTGGTAAAAAATTATGTTTTTCAAAATGGTTGCAACTGTGTTTGTTATGTTTCTGACATGAGAAAAAAATATATGTATATCCTAATTGTAACTAATATTATAAATGTGAGAGTGTGTTTGTTTGTTTGTCCTTCTTTCACGTCGCAACGGATCAACGTAATTTTTTGTACAGAGATAGTTTGAGGGCCTGGAAGTGACATAGGATACTTTTTATCCTGAAAATATATCTCATCCCCTCAGGGGAAAAAGATTTTGTAAAAACAGCGCTTGGGGGTACAATGTAAGTTGTTAGTGTGGGGCGACGTTGCAATGGATCGACGTGATTTTTTGCACAGAGATAGTTGGAGGGCTGGGAAATGACATAGACTACTTTTTATCCCGAGGAAATATCTCGTTCCTCTGGGAAATTCTTATTGGAAAATGAAAAAGTACACAAATAGAATAACAATGCGACGTCGCAACAGATCGACGTAATTTCTTGCACAGAAATAGTTGGAGGGCTGGAAGATGCTATTGGCTACTTTTTATCGCAAGAAAATATCTCAAAAAATTTACAAACGATAATAGTGAATCAAGTCAGAAAAAAAGTTTCCTGCCAGCGCGCTCTCTTGCAATACGCTGTCCAAACCATTGAAGATGGAACAATATCATGTAGTAAAGAATTGTGTAAAATAGAGACCTAAAAAATAACTCTGCAGTAGCATGTATCTATCTATAACAGAGAAATACAAATAAGTGTTCTTACCATTTAATTCACCGAGACGTTGAGTTTTATAATATGTAGAGAGTATACATAAGTAAAATTCAATATTATTTATTAAAAAAACCTAAACAATAATTTTGTAGTCCACGCGAGCGGAGCCACAGGCACAGCTAATGTGTATATATTGTAATAATGCAATATTATTAATTAAAGGGATACTTGGTTAATTTTCTTTCGTTCAGCGGGGCTTTGTAAAATATTATTGGGGTTTGAAATTAAAGTCGTGGGAGTTAGTTATCATGGTAATTTGTTTATCGGGCATCCGTTTCTCATTTCGAAAGTCGTAGTTTTGAGTTAGCGTCATCATTAGATTAGAAGCTTTTCCTACTGCGTCGACAGTTTGTGTTCCAGAAGCTTTGGATTATCTTTTACAGGCGACGCAGTTCGATATGGCGTGGCGACACGCTACGCCCATATTTGGTAACGGTTGGTTGCACCCTGGTGTGAGAAGGGGGGGTAGCCACAAGAGATAAAAACCCTGGATGAATACCGCCCACTAGAAATGTAACAATAAGCAGCCAAGTAAGACGCATCGTGCGTGATGAATTTCGCCAACACCGGCAAGCACCCACAACCGCTAAATCTTTCAACTTCATTCTTTTTCAGCATATACTTAATTCTAATAATCTAATAAATTCTTTCCGTCTGTGTGGGAGGTTGATAGGGTGCCAGGAGGGAACGGACATCCCTCCTGTCTTCGTATTTTCTTCTTGCGAGGCAAGTTTTCGATAAGTAAATGAATAATTAAACAACTGTGGTGCTGCTCTCTGTTGGTTTGCCTGTAAACCGGTTCGTACTCTGCATACCTGACGATTGTATGTGAACTGTTTCATTGGATTGAGAAATAAAAGTACAGAGTAATAAACAAACATTGGACTTTATTTATATTTATTGGCACCTTAAAGTTTCATGTTACTACCAACTGAGCTAACCGAGTGGTAATTTCCATTCGTCGTATCCAGACGTGGAATGCTACAAATATGGTGGCCCTAGCACGCCGCTGCAACATTAAAAATATGGCGCCCAACGTGGGGCGCCATATTTGTAATGATGCTCATCTGGTATTGATGGCTGGAAGTTAAAACTCGGTTAGTTCATTAATGCCCCATGACCCCGTGCCAGCATATGTAAAACAACCTTTCTCCCCCTATATCGTTACAGGGGCTTGATATTTAAGCATTTACCTTCTCAGTTCTTCCAGGTAGCTCTTAAGATCATATAGATTAATTTGCTATTTCATAGTCCCAAAGTTTAGGTTTAAAGTTCAGTTTTTTTATGTTCAAATTTAATTGTCTTAAACATAAAACAGTGTTTTTAAAATTATAAATTTATTAGGCAGACGACATCTTCTGAAGAGAATGATACCCCAGACATGAGTACTTTAACCACCCCTTGTCATTGTGTGGCATGTAAAGTGCAAATTCCATTTTCAATTAATTTTTTTTAATACTAGTTTATTTCAATACACACACATCTTATGAATAAACTGATATTCGGGAATGTCTTAAATACCCCTTTATCACCAAATTATGCATAATCACAGAGAGCCAGTAACTCATGGCAAGTGTCATGTGGTAAAAAAATTAGAGCATACTTTTGTATTATTAATACATTGCTTACTATACATTACTCTCTACAGAGAGTAATGAGTAAGCAATGTGTTAATAATACAAAAGTATCCTCTGATATTTTTACATGACACTTGCCATGAGTTACTGGCTCTCTGTGATTATGCATAATTTGGTGATAAAGGGGTATTTAAGACATTCCCGAATATCAGTTTATTCATAAGATGTGTGTGTATTGAAATAAACTAGTATTAAAAAAAATAAATTGAAAATGGAATTTGCACTTTACATGCCACACAATGACAAGGGGTGGTTAAAGTACTCATGTCTGGGGTATCATTCTCTTCAGAAGTCATCTGCCTAATAAATTAAATAAATTTATAATTTAAAAAAACGCTGTTTTATGTTTAAGACAATTAAATTTGAACATAAAAAAACTGAACTTTAAACCTAAACTTTGGGACTATGAAATNAATGACAAGGGGTGGTTAAAGTACTCATGTCTGGGGTATCATTCTCTTCAGAAGATGTCGTCTGCCTAATAAATTAAATAAATTTATAATTTTAAAAACACTGTTTTATGTTTAAGACAATTAAATGTGAACATACAAAAACTGAACTTTAAACCTAAACTTTGGGACTAAGAAATAGCAAATTAATCTATATGATCTTAAGAGCTACCTGGAAGAACTGAGAAGGTAAATGCTTAAATATCAAGCCCCTGTAACGATATAGGGGGAGAAAGGTTGTTTTACATATGCTGGCACGGGGTCATGGGGCATTAATGAGCTAACAGAGTTTTAACTTCCAGCCGTCAATACCAGATGAGCATCATTACAAATATGGCGCCCCACCCCACGTTGGGCGCCATATTTTTAATGTTGCAGCGGCGTGCTAGGGCCACCATATTTGTAGCATTCCACATCTGGGTACAACGAATGGAAATTACCACTCGGTTAGCTCAGTTGGTAGTAACATGAAACTTTAAAGGTGCCAATAAATATGAATAAAGTCCAATGTTTGTTTATTACTCTGTACTTTTATTTCTCAATCCAATGAAACTGCTCCTTTGTACCATAATTTCCAGATAATTTTGGCTGTATGTGACATGGGTTTTAAATGACATTACTGTGATGTTAACCCTTGTGTTACATATTACAAAGTAATGTTTTTTCAACAGTAAAATGTGTGAGCAATATATAGAATATATTTTATATTTATTTTAAAAATTATAACAGTTAAATCTTTAAAAAAAATTGTGGAGAAAAAGTTAAAAGTGGTTTTTATTAATTTTTGTAAACTGTTATAATGAGGAATTATTAATTACCTTTCCTAAGTCAAAAGCTGTACAATATAAACTTAGATCGTGTTCCAAATGGTCAGAATATTTACACTCTTGCACTCTCACTCAGAAGTGACATTAGAATGCTGTTCCATATGACAGAGTGCGTTAGAGCGAGTGCACGAGTGCATGTTGCGAGTGAGAGTTTGGTGTATGCTCTCGATATTGTTTGTTTATTTGGATCTCCATTGCCTATAACAACTATGAAAAACTTGTTTTGTTACTTCAGGTGAATGAAAAAAACAATTGAGCATCTGTCAAACATACAACACATGATCATAATAACACTAGTATATTTCGAGAGCAAGTGTGAGTAAGGATCTATTCCAAATCAAGAGTATGCAGGGAATTGTGGGAGGAGTGAGAGTGGAAGTGTGAGTGCAGATGCTGGTTATTTGGAACACAGCCCCAGTATGTGTGAACAAAACCATAAACATAAAACTTAGAAATAAAAACCTGACTGCCTGACATTATAATGATTTTGTATAAGTGTTTGAAACTGTGATACTGTGAGAAACAACCATCTGGGGGTAAGAGAATCTTGCAGGCTGAACACACAAAACTGGTACACTTTGGTTTGGAGCCCGTGACAGAACACTCACAACACTGCCCCAGTGTATTTGTTTTTTTCCCAACTTGTGGGATTTTGACAAGGCAGTGGTTCTTGATGCCACCAAGTAATCTGGATGCAGTATCCTATACTGGTGGCCAGACTACGGTCTCTTGAGTTGCCAGCATCAACTAGCAACTGGTGGTTGTTTCTCTCAATAGAGTATTTGCTTCCTTAACATTGCATACGATGAACCAGCTGGCTCCCGACACGGCGTGCGAAGAATACCACACTCCTCACGTGGTGTGGGTGGCCCGAGGGCCCGGCGATCAAACATGCATTTCAGGTGAGTCTCAACTGTCTTGACACCTTGTGTATTTGTTTCCCAGTTTGCTTTTCATCTGTATTGTCCATTTCATGTAACTGGGGTAAAAATTTACTGACAATGTGACCAACCTAACCAGTATGTAAACAGTAAATTTTCTCGTTTGCAAAGTATTGTATCAGCTGATGAATTGCTGCGAGGTGTATGTTAGTAAGGTGGTGCTTTTGATGATGGCTGTGGAAGAAAATAGTACTCAGAACTAAAAGTTGTAATTTAAAACATTAATTATACTTACAAAATTGATGGTTCAAATTATGTTTTTAAAGTTTTATATGTATATATAATTGACTTTAAAAACATGTTTAGCAATCATGATGGCGCATGTCGACACTTACACGAACAGAAAACGTTTCCAGCCAATGGCTAGCCATGTTTCCAATTTAGTGTTTCAAGCCCGATGAACACGTTTGTGCATGTTGTTTTCTCATAATGTTTATACGAATATCTTGTTGGTATTGTCAAAATATTTTTTCGGGTGTTGGTTCTTTTTTATTTGCTTTCTTTTTTATTTTTATTTGCTTTCTTTAATCATATTTGGTTGTAGGTAGTAATATTATTGGCACGTGTTTACCGCTTCATAGTAAAACGGCTTGTTCCGTCATTTTCCTCAACCGCCGTCAGCAATAAAGGGACACAAATATAATTTGTGTTTGTAAGTTTATGTTTGTTGGCTTAAGGAAACGTGCAATGATTTATTTCATTGGAAAAACATGTGTTCAAGAGGTAGCGAATTACAAACAGTAAGTTAGCGTTTTTTGTAAATACTGTAATATATTTATAAACCTTTATTATATTGTTTGAAATGCACATGGTCTATAAATGCAATACTTTTAACTCTTTTGTCAAGTATAAATTATGTATATTTATTTGGCTCTTATATCGTAAATCCATCTATTGGAAGGTTAACATCTGTCAAAGTGTGTGTTTATTGCTGCATCAGTAAGAACAGCGATGTATGTAATGCATTTTGTTTTTCCAGTGAAGTTNTGTCAAAGTGTGTGTTTATTGCTGCATCAGTAAGAACAGCGATGTATGTAATGCATTTTGTTTTTCCAGTGAAGTTAAAACTTTTGAAGTCATAATTTGAATGTTGTTATCCATACGAGGAAAATTTTCCACTGCTCCATCAAAACAATATGCAATACAAATTGACACACACTAGAGCCTCAAAACAATGCATTGTCAAGAAAGATGTTAAACTGAAGCCCTCCTTCCTTGCTATTTCCTTTTCACCCTCAAAATAAAATGAACAGGGCCCCAACAAACTTGGCAATTAAAAATTGAAACAGCCTGGAATGCCAACCTAGCTATAAAGTCCTACATCAATGTAGGATATAAGTTTACTTATCCAATTACTGGATATAAGTTAGCTANGCCAACCTAGCTATAAAGTCCTACATCAATGTAGGATATAAGTTTACTTATCCAATTACTGGATATAAGTTAGCTAACATAAGTCTTTCAGTGCCTGCCATGACAGGAAACACGAGAAAAATGCAATTGTGCACTGGACTTATAACATTTGTTTACAAACGTAGTTTTCTTCGCTGACAGAACTGCTGTGGCGAAAGGATACATTATGGCCGTGCTACTTTTCTCAAATTGTCAAAATTTACCTCGCTTACATGAAATGGACAATATCATCACATTTGACAGTAATGGGAAAGGTATTTTTCCACTGGACAAAATGTTTTGTAAATATTGTTTATTTTTTTTAGTCTTTTAAGTAATTTTAATCAGTACATCAAAAATTTAATTGTTGGTGGGGTGTAGAGAGTATTAAAAGGAGAAAAGGTAGCCTGCAAACAAAAAAAATTTTGT
Source organism: Clitarchus hookeri (assembly GCA_002778355.1). Lineage (NCBI taxonomy): Eukaryota > Metazoa > Arthropoda > Insecta > Phasmatodea > Phasmatidae > Clitarchus > Clitarchus hookeri. The sequence continues at coordinate 97,255 of NQII01000573.1, forward strand.
TCTGTAAATAATTTATTTTTTGTAAATTTTATTTCTAATTAATTTTTACAAATTTTACTTTCAGTAAAACCTCACTAATATGATTTCTCACGATTTTCAGGAAGAGGTTTATTTGTCCATTAGTGAGAGATGGTCATAAATAGATTGTATGAGAAATTTTGGACTTATTTTGACCCACCCCAAATCCTTGTACATTAAAATTTATGATTTTTACATGAGTGCACGTGCAATCACATATTACACACGCATCGTTTGCTGTATGCTGTGTTATACGATGCTAGACAAGACCAGGCCATCCTGGTTAGCACAACNGATGCTAGACAAGACCAGGCCATCCTGGTTAGCACAACAGAATAGCAAATTACTTCCTTACTAACAAATTGAAATGAAACCGTCAAATTCAGAGTAAAGCCAACACGAGTAGAAGAACGTGCCCGATCCGGCCGAAGTGCCATCAACACACATCTTGGGAATTTGTAAGGCTGCCCCAGGTGGTCGGCTAGCAGCGTGAGTACCGTGCAGGTCTTGGTAAGTCGAAGGGATGGCACATAACACTAGCCGAGACAGACTCGTCAGGCTTCAGCGTGGCAAACCAGCAGAGTCACACATGCACTTCCCTTTACGAGAAGATTACCATTATACAGTACAAGCTAACCATTTATTCAGTTTTAAATACTATACATACATGTACTTACTTGAATACATACCATTTATAGTTCTAGAACTGTAAGCACATTATGAAAGGAATTAGCCATGAATCGCTCTCTACACATTTTTATTAATACAGAAATATCATTAAACGTACAAACTTGGTAATGATGAGTACGGAGACATCGCAACACACATACATTTCAACCATGTATGTACTCTGCTTTTAGAAGACCCAAAACATAAAGAGAAGAGTTTTACCTTAACTAAAAAAAACTGGTGTAGCTGTTTTATANAATTTATGATTTTTACATGAGTGCACGTGCAATCACATATTACACACGCATCGTTTGCTGTATGCTGTGTTATACAATGCTAGACAAGACCAGGCCATCCTGGTTAGCACAACAGAATAGCAAATTACTTCTTTACTAACAAATTGAAATGAAACCGTCAAATTCAGAGTAAAGCCAACACGAGTAGAAGAACGTGCCCGACCCGGCCGACATGCGATCAACACACATCTTGGGAATTTGTAAGGCTGCCCCAGGTGGTCGGCTAGCAGCGTGAGTACCGTGCAGGTCTTGGTAAGTCGAAGGGATGTCACATAACACTAGCCGAGACAGACTCGTCAGGCTTCAGCGTGGCAAACCAGCAGAGTCACACATGCACTTCCCTTTACGAGAAGAATACCATTATACAGTACAAGCTAACCATTTATTCCGTTTTAAATACTATACATACATGTACTTACTTGAATACATACCATTTATAGTTCTAGAACTGTAAGCACATTATGANAATTTATGATTTTTACATGAGTGCACGTGCAATCACATATTACACACGCATCGTTTGCTGTATGCTGTGTTATACGATGCTAGACAAGACCAGGCCATCCTGGTTAGCACAACAGAATAGCAAATTACTTCCTTACTAACAAATTGAAATGAAACCGTCAAATTCAGAGTAAAGCCAACACGAGTAGAAGAACGTGCCCGATCCGGCCGAAGTGCCATCAACACACATCTTGGGAATTTGTAAGGCTGCCCCAGGTGGTCGGCTAGCAGCGTGAGTACCGTGCAGGTCTTGGTAAGTCGAAGGGATGGCACATAACACTAGCCGAGACAGACTCGTCAGGCTTCAGCGTGGCAAACCAGCAGAGTCACACATGCACTTCCCTTTACGAGAAGATTACCATTATACAGTACAAGCTAACCATTTATTCAGTTTTAAATACTATACATACATGTACTTACTTGAATACATACCATTTATAGTTCTAGAACTGTAAGCACATTATGAAAGGAATTAGCCATGAATCGCTCTCTACACATTTTTATTAATACAGAAATATCATTAAATGTACAAACTTGGTAATGATGAGTACGGAGACATCGCAACACACATACATTTCAACCATGTATGTACTCTGCTTTTAGAAGACCCAAAACATAAAGAGAAGAGTTTTACCTTAACTAAAAAAAACTGGTGTAGCTGTTTTATACACAGACGACCTGGAGGCCGCGAGTGCATCTCGTAGCTATCGATGTGGACTCAACGGAAGCACAGACCACAATGGCCGTCCTGCCTTTCCATGCATGGTATACATTGGCAACCAAGAAAGCAACTCAGCACTTACAAGTGTTGTAATTATGCCACCCTTGATAAAACATACTTACTTTTTACAAATGCTGACTTATCCTGACGGTGCTGGAGACAGTGCGCCATCGTTGAAAATAAGGTATTGCAGGTTCAATCCCCAAGAGAGTCCAATCATTTCACAGGTAAAAATATAACATGACACGCAATTAAAAAACTTTTGTTATAGCTACATATTTAAATATTGAACACATCATGCAACAATCGCATTGAACTACACTGCAGAGCCAAAAAAACTGGTACACCTGCCTAATATCGTGTAGGGCACCCCGAGCACGCAGAAGTGCTGCAAGACGACGTGGCATGGACTCAACTAATGTCTGAAGGTATGCAGAGGCAATTCACACCATGAATCCTGCAGGGCAGTCCACAAATCCAATCTGTGCCAATTTGAGACAGGGTTGCACGTCTGTCACGTTTAATGATTCTCGTCAGTCGTCATTTGTCCCGTTCTTTCACTATATTTTTCCGGTCGCAGCGATGTCAGATGTGATGTTTTACAGGATTCCTAATATTCATGGTACACTCATGAAATGGTTGTACGCGAACATCCAAATATTATCGCTACCTCGGAGATGCTATGTCCCATCTCTCGTGCGCCGACTATAACACCACGTTCAAACTCACTCAAATCTTGATAACCTGCCATTGTAGCAGCAGTTACTGATCTAGCTGCCGACCGTATCGCGTTACTCGGATTGATTCCATACCTCTGTTATTTGCATACCCACGCCTATACCAGTTTTTTTGGCTCTTTAGTGTATATTTCTCAACAAAATATTTTTGTACATGACCGTACTCACTGTATGTTCATCTCAAATACTTGCAGCCTGCCAGACATTTATTCTTAGACAACAGAAATTTAAAAATAAAACATGTTTTTTTTTTTATTTATCCTAGTTTATTGTATTTATTCCTATTCTTAAACAAATCACACATAAACATAATATGCCATTCAAAAACCTCTGNGATTACAGGCAACACTCACACAACCCGCATAACTAGCGGTGGAACGCGTCCATCCTGTCCGACATTGTGTTGTCAACTAACATCTCGAGAATCTGTAAGGTAGCCAGGTGGTCGACTGACGGTGTAGGCACTGTGCAGGTCTCAACGAGACAAAGGGATGGTACATACACTAGTCGTGAGTCAAGTTAGGCTCCAGGGTGGCAGACCAACAGTCACACACATTCACTTCCCTTTACGAGAGGAATTCAGTTATACAAGGCAAGGTAAAAAGTTATTTTGTTTTAAATATTATATTCACGAACTTATTTTTAAGGATGAAGAAAAAACATGCAAACACTCTGAGAAAACACATTTTCCCTGCTCGTGATAGCAGGAACCATAATGTAATGCGACCTTTTCCTTGACCACCATTTTGGCGTCAACATCTACGCTAGAGATGAAGAGAAAAAAGCTAAAGCAACCGTGACCTTGGCCTTAAAAACCTTTATTTTGTTTATAAAACAATCATAGGAACACACTGAGAAAATCCATTTGCCTCACTCACAGCAGCAGGAACCATGACAAACAACCATTACCTTGACCTTGAATGATGTCATGCAACCTTTACCTTTGGCCACCATCTCAAACAAAATCTACTGCTTAAAACAAAAAAAAATTATCACAATTATTTTCGAAAATTTTAAAATCACAGAAAAATCGTAAGACTTTGGCGATCTGAAGATGGGGTTTCCCCGCCCAACCCCCTTCAGCTTTGTCGTGTGTGACTCTGTCTGTTTATGCTTATACGAGGGTTTAAGGCCATCAAGGGTGATGCCTAAGTTATGAATTTGAAGACTATCTTAAATGGTTCGGAAATGGCGGTCAACTATGCTTATAAGAGGGCTTAGGGTGCAATTGTCTCTACCGTCCTATTCGACATAGGGTGTGATGCCTATGTTATGAATTTGACGACTATATCTTAACAATTAAACAACCTCTTTTTTTCACAATGACAATTTTATTGTCTGATGTGTGCATAGACTGATGCGGGTATTTACTTTATTTCTTCCCAAACCATGCAATGGTTATATATATATATATAACATCAAGGGCCTGTCCGAATGCCCGGGATGGTAATAACTATATGCGTATTTGTCGTTACTACTTTCCTAGATGTCGCAGTAGTCTTGTGGGCAAGACGCTCTACTGCCGACCCGACCTCTACGTCTCTGGCATTTTTTTTTATTTCCAAAACGACTACCAACAAAAAAACTTTCCAGCACTCCTGGCAGTCACCGTTTGAACTACACTACCCGACGCTAACGCCCCTCCCCCCTGCAAGCGACGAGTGAACCAACACACACAAAATGGCTGCGATAATACCAGTGCTCATAGCCTCAAACTGTTTAACTTCAAACACTCTGGCAGGTGCTGGAATTAAAGATGGCTTAGCACACACTGATGGTGGATGCAGGAATCAAAGATGGCCGCCTACAGCAGAAACTGGTGGCAAGAATTCAAGATGGCCACCTTTAGTAGACGACCGTGATGAGAGAACATCCAAGATGGAGAGCTTGAGAAGCAAGAGNTATGTTGTGGGGTAGAGGGCAATCAGTATGCACCTATTTGCTAAGTGGATTGAGCCCACTAGTTCTCAGTTCTGGATGATTTACAGATGCTAGGGTCCAACCCGAACTCTTGGTAATAATTTCTTCTTCCTCGTGATATAACTTTAGTATATCTTTATCAATGGTGTTTTCTATTCTTTCAACATTATACGCAGCTACATTCGAAGTCTTGAAGACTTGGTATGATTTTCCTCATCATTGGGCTCCTGTTTTGTGTAGCTACAGTCCAGTCATATATTATATTTTTCCATCTATTCGATAAGTTGGTTTATCATATTTTGTTTCATACTTGACAGGAATGAGAAAACATTGTGCGGTGAAGATGACGTATTCAGTCCAACATAATCTTTTAGAAGACCCCTGAATGCAGATTGCTTCAGGAAAAAGTCATTAACATGAGGCTTCGGAGATGAAGAATAACCTTGAGGTTGTTCATCAGTGGTCCCCTCTTCTTTCCTTTACAAAGTTTCAAATATCTTTTTTAATTGTCAACACATGTATACATTCGTTGACATCCATCACACCTATATGTCATACAAATGGTGCTCCTAGCACATTTACTTTTCTCATGCCTTCTTGCATTGTGTGCATATCTAAACATCTCGTCACAATAGTTGCATGGATGTCATTGCGGCAGCAAAGAACAGCTCTCATGATTCACAGATGATCCCACAAAAATATTATATAATCTTCACAGATAACGCTTGGCAGGTAGCGCAGGAAGACCCTTACACATTGCAAGATGTATTTTCAAGCTGTTACTACGTCCAAACTAAGATTTACACTTTTCGCATTTGAACATAATACGCTCTGGATTCCTATGACAACCAGCTTCTTGCTGTCTGAGGTGGTTTTGTATTAGGAAAGGTTTTCGTGCAGCAGTAACACAAATACCTTTCCTGAATATTTTACATTGTCGATTAAGAGCACCATATCCACAGCCGCTGTTCACTCTTAGCAGTCTGAATAGCAACTTAGCTGGTCAACCTATCCTGACACCATATATTGCCAGTTGGTTTTTGTCTTTTTGTGACTGACACTACTAGCATAAAATTATGCAAATCATGATGTCTGTCTTGTATTAAAACGACGCAAGTGTACAATTATAACACAATCAATTTCTCCCTTGTTAGTCTGTATAGGAAAATAGTTATAAGCACTAACCAACAGTCACATATTGCGCGAGCATCAAGCCCTGTACGTTAAGTTAGGCCAAAAAAAATTACCACAGCAAAGCACGAGAGCGATAAGGTCAACACTGCTACGCACTGACATCAGTAGATGTAAAAAGGAAAAATAGTTATAATCACCTACCAACCAACCATCATTAATTGCACATGCAGCGAGCACTGTACATCCCATCAGTCGCTGTTAGACAAGACCATGCGTCTGAAAACTGACGTGGTAGCTTTGGTTAGTACAGCAGAATAGCAAACGATTTTCCCCACGTACAACCTGCGACCAAGCTATGCTACAGTACAGATGCAAGCAAATTCCACTACCAACCAATGCATAATGTGCAAGCATCGAGCAATATACGTCACTTTAGACTAAAATAAAACACTATGGCAGAATCGACACTGCTACATACAGATGCATACAGATATAAAAAATAAAATGTAAAGGAAACTAGTTATAAGCACTTACCAACCAGCGCATATTGCACAAGCGTCTAGCATTGTGCGTCATGTTAGATGACGCTAATCAAGACCCGGCAGCCCTGGCTAGTACGGCAGAGTAGCAAACGATTTCCTTACGAAATGATCAGAATGAATCTATCAAGTTCAGATTACAGGCAACACTCACACAACCCGCATAACTAGCGGTGGAACGCGTCCATCCTGTCCGACATTGTGTTGTCACACTGGGGGTGGATGCGGGAATCAAAGATGGCCACCTACAGCAGAAACTGGTGGCGAGAATTCAAGATGGCCACCTTTAGTAGACGACCGTGATGAGAGAACATCCAAGATGGAGAGCTCGAGAAGCAAGAGGGGAAATGGTGAAAATAAAGGAGACCAGAAGGAATATGAGAAAATCCCAAAGGATAGAGCATGCGGGGAAGAACGGACGTGGGTGAGAGAGAGGCTGAAAGGAATGTGAGAAGTTGCATAACAGAGCAATGAACTCTAACATTCTTCAGACAAGACGGATGGTGCTGTCATGGGATGATAGTACGTGAATACCAGGAAAACTCCTCAACTCCTCATTCCCAAAAAGAGTCATCAAGCCACATTGTAGACTCATGCTATTTTGGACTGAGTGACTCATATGAATTTTGGTAGGAGAAATTTTGGCAGTAAATTTTTCTAGTTTTTAGTGAAATTCAGGAAATTTTGGGGGGTTTTGAGAGTGAAAAGGGAGGATTCCGAGGGGGGAAAGGGGAAATCAAAGATGGCCACCGTGGCTTCCCAGTTCCCCAGCCAGTTGTGCCAGAACCGCCGTTTTCCTACTACTGTATTATTTGCCTAATTTCTCATTTTACTAATAACTAGTTATATTTTTATTTTATTTTAATGTATCCTTTATGTTTTGGGGAGGAGGGGGTTGATCCTGGACCCCCCTGTCTACGCTCCTGGCTGGTGGAGAGACCTTTTACCTATAATATTATGCCACAAAATGATAGGGTAACCGCTGAAAGTACAAGTATCAGAGACATGCGTTGCCGACAAGAAGACTGCATGCCGGTTCAGTGAAGTGCGCCAAGAGGTTATGATGAGGCGTGATGTTCATGTCTGAGTCATCCTTAACACTTCCGCGTTTATAGGCCTGGGACACACAAAGTACTTCTAGCCAGGCCACCACTTAACATAGTCTACTGGCGATGTTCTTGTGGAGGGGTCTAAGAGTTTTAGTGTCAAAATTTTGTAAGGGACTTGCTTTTAATACACCCTACATTGCCAATTGTAGTAGTTCGGGCACCGGTCTGCGGTGCGGGAGGTTCTGGATTCGAATTCCGGGTAAGACGTGGGTGTTAGTTTGTAAGCCATCCCCTGATAAGCCTTCAGGCATAAAACTGGGAGACGTTAAGAATCCATCTAGACACATAACACACACGCTTACTAGTACTTTTTATGATGACTTGTTTTCTATTCTAGAATAGCTTCTGACCTGGAAAAAGCTAAAATATAATATCGTAGTTGAAATTGTATTTTATATTCTGCTTGCTTCTTTTAGCTGAAGAAATGGGTAATATGTGGGTAAANTAATATCGTAGTTGAAATTGTATTTTATATTCTGCTTGCTTCTTTTAGCTGAAGAAATGGGTAATATGTGGGTAAATAAGGCAGTATTAATAAAATGCCTATCCAGGACTGGGCTGGACAAAACTTTGGTCTTGCTTGTTAGAGTAATGGTATTGTGTTGTGAATCTAAGTAAAGTGCATGCCCTAATTATTTACACGAATAAGCGAAACAGTACAGTAACCTGTTCATAGGTCACAAACTCCGTGTCACACGTGTTGGGTATTGAGGAAATTATACCATGAAAGTACTCTATATTTTAGGCGGAACTTTCTTGGAATGCTGCTAACACAAATCTAGTTCCATAGTCTATGAGAGCACAGAAAACGAGATTAGCCCAATAAATAAATGCTTATATTACTAGACTTAGAAACTAGTGGTTTTCACGTTCAGGTGGTCGTAAATGCTGTGATTTTAAAGGCATATTTTATTTATAAACAATTATTAATATTTTTCTTATGCTGATATTTTTCGTTGACTTTGAAACATGTTTTGTCCCAGTAATTTGAGCACACCACGTCTTGTCCTGAAATTTTTTGGTTCTCTTTGTTGTTTGTAATTCTGGGAATATGACTTTTTGCCAAAAAAGGTAAAAACTAAGTATAAGTTTGTATGGTTTCACTTTTATCATGTTAAGTATATTCAAAAGAAAAATCGTGAAGATTAAAAAAAATCATTTTTACAGCTTGCCTGTGCAGTTTCCTTAAGAGATAAGTGAAAAGTAAAAATGCACTGGCGTAGTACAGTGCAACGATGTAAAANCTTGCCTGTGCAGTTTCCTTAAGAGATAAGTGAAAAGTAAAAATGCACTGGCGTAGTACAGTGCAACGATGTAAACACTGCATGCCTTTGCCCTTGCACTTAGGAACGATGAGGCGCTAGGTACGCGTGTTAGTGTCGTCCATATCACTCCCTTACTTCTGTGCCTTGAACCCGTAGAAAAGCTCTTAAAGGACCCCGGGTGCTATCGCAGCAAGCTTCTACAAGCTTTCTCTTGTTCAAGGTCGCGAAGTCGTAAGAGTAGGTGCCGAGGACCAGTGGAGTCATCCAGCAACACTGGAACAGTAGTAGTGGGTATGAGGGCACGTATGCCTAAAGCAAAGTATTGCTGTGTCTTCTTAGAATTACAGATAGCCCTACAATATATTGTAGTGTGATAAGACTGTTTTGACATATCCCTAACTTAGCAACTTATGCCTAGTCAGCTGAAGTATCCATGCACCCCCTTTCAAGGTGCAGCAGCCGCTGCACCTGGCTTATGGATTGTCCGCTCCTGTACCGGCGTATCCAGAACTGGTTGGCTAGTGCGCGTATCATTTTCTTTCTTCTGGACAAACATATATGGCTATCATCAACCTTTTCGCAATATTGGGGTGCATTAACCAGAGGCCTACCAATGAGGAAATGTCCGGGTGTGAGTGCTACTGTGTCGCATGGATCAGAAGAAACTGGTTTCAGGGGCCGTAAATTTAGGACAGCTTCAACTCGGGTGGTGAGCATCATCAGTTCCTCGAGTGTCAGAACTTGATTGCCAATTGTACACCTCAGATGGTATTTTGCTGATTTAACTGCAGTTTCCCACAATCCTTCCTGATGAGGAGCTGCAGGAGGCAGGAAATGAAAACTGATTTCATGAGCCAAAGAAAAGTTTTCCAGTAGCAGGGATTTGAGCTTAAAAGTCTGGTGAAGTTGCCTTGAAGCACCAACAAAGTTGGTGCCACAGTTGGAATACAGACTAGTACATAAACCTCTTCTTTACACAAATTGAGTAAGAGCAGCAACGAAACTGTCTGCAGTCAGATCAGTTACAACTTCGATGTGGACAGCTTTCGTTGCAAAACATATGAAGATAGATAGGTATGCCTTCTGTGTAGCACAATGACGCAGCTTATTAACTCTGATGGAGATCGGTCCAGCATAGTCCACTCCAGTTCGCACAAAAGCCCCAGCAGGTGTGACTTTTTCGATAGGTAAATCAGCCATTAGTGGAGGACTGTTGACAGGCCAGCACCAGAAGCAACATGCACATGCACTCTTGAAGACCCTATATCGGATCAAGGATCAAGCTGACAAAAACCAAAATTGTTGAGACACAAGAGACAAGTTGTTGTGGTGGAGCATGTAGGCACTTTAAATGACGATAGTTTACCAACTCTTCAACAGCAATATGGTCTTTTGGCATTGTGATAGGGTGTTTTGTGGTACTCAACATTTGCATTTGACAAATGCCCACTCTGAGCATACCTTGCTTATCCAAAAATAGTGTGAAATACTGTAATCGTGTGGAATAAGGTTTTCCTCATTGGAATAGTTTAGTCATCTTCAAAACATGCCCTTTGGATAAATCTACACACTGCGGAAGTAGCTTGCTTTAATTCAACAGAAAATAGGACTTTAACTGCCGGGAAGTTGCCTCTGGCAGTGTTTTACAAAATGCATAACAATAGTCATGACTCAAACAATTTTTAACTAAGGCGAGAATTTCTGTAACAGTGCAAGCTCTTCAGGAGGATCAAGAACTAGCTGGGATGACTTTAGTTCTGGGATAAGTATCATTCGCCAAGGACAGTGGCCACTGGTCAGGTGGGTCCATTAACCATTGAGGACCATACCACCAGAGGACATGACCGCTTAGTTCATGGGGAAGCAAACCATGAGAAGCACAATCTGCAGGATTGTCTCTAGAAACAACTTGTTTCCAACACTGAGGAGGAACCCACTCCTGGATTTGAGCAACTTCATTTGCGACAAAGGTTTTTAACAGGTAGGGCTGTCTTGCTCCAGGTGAGAGCTACAATAGGGTCAGTCCACGCATGACTAGTAGTGACTGTTAAATGTTGGAGGAGGAAGGCATGACAATAGTTCATCAATTCTGCCAACAAATGAGCACCACAGTTCATGTTGAATAAGTGAAACTTGTTTTAGTGTAGCTACCAGAGANTCTGCCAACAAATGAGCACCACAGTTCATGTTGAATAAGTGAAACTTGTTTTAGTGTAGCTACCAGAGATTTGGCCAGTATGAGATGCATGCACACATTCCCATGAGCATCACTACTTCTCGAATACACAACATCTGCATAGACACTGACATTAAACACCATAAAAGAAATTCTTGAGAATATGAAAAGGTGCTAGAAGGTGTGTCATTAACATTAGTTCCTTAAGGTTGAGTTTTGAAAGACTAAACAGTGACTTAATTAATGACTGCATAAATACTGTTTATTATTTTGTATGAAATTAATGTGTAATAGCATTCTTACTGTGTTTTTTGCAGTTACAGTCAATTCCCGATTTACCAGGGGCGGCGTAATCGGGTTGCAGCTTAACCGTGGAGTGGAGCCATCAGTTCAAAGTCAAATATTGAACAGCTACCGCCAGTCACGCGCCGCTGCTATTAATAACCCACACGCATGCTATTAAATTACCTGGCTGCAATCAAGTGATGCGGTACCGATTTATTTTAATATTAAAAGTGTTTGGATACTATATTTAACACACGTTTTTAACAGTGAATATGTGTGAAACTTGGAAGTATTAGGAATTCAGGGGGATTGTCAAAAAGCACATTTTCATTCATAATAAAATAATTCACCATTAAAACTGGCGTCTGCTCGTCAAAATGTGAGATCTTTTAGTTTACAGTGGTTCGTTCATGCAGAGGCTATTTATAAATTAACCGTGGCACCGAGTACGACTGGATAACAAAATATTTTACTTTATCATAAATATTAATCACTGCAAGAATGACTCCTATGCAAACAACAAGTCGCGCGTGGTTTTAATAAATAAATAACATTTATTTTCGTTTTGTTGCTGTAGTAGGAGGAGGAGTCAATGCAAAAATAACTGCAAGCCGGCCTCAGAAACGCTTGGCGATTACAGGCAGAATCCAAATTATGTATAGAGTTCACAGAAAATTTAAAACTCTCAGAATTCGTTCGCATATTTTGCACTTTACACATGAAAAATGTGTCGTTTCATGGAGGCGTGGTTTCAGGAAGCGAGCTGCGCGCACTGGCAGACAGCTGGCAGCACGTTCACCTATTTTGCTGCTCTGTTGTATAAGTGTATGTAATACGTCCATTTAAAAGTGAATTTTTCATCTCGTGTGGACTCAAAACAACTTGAGTTTAAATATATTCAATTAAATTAATGTAGAAATATTTGCAAAATACTCTACAATAGATGACCGACCTCTTCAATTAATATGAACCATGCACATGGCGATGTTAGTAGCAAGCACTAGCTACGGCCTATGATGATGACATAAACGAAGTTAAACTATTGCATACAGTGTTACATTTTGTTTAAACACATACGCATTATTCTAGAATGAAGTTTAATTTGTTACACTAATAACAGCAGTTTTGTAACTATATAAAATAAAATACATAGACATTTTGTCTACAATCTTCCTGCCTGCATATTTCTCCTATGTATATTGTGTTAATGTAGTCTGTCAAAATAACCAACGTGAAATTTTATTACCATCGTTCTCGCATCAGCTGAAACACAATTTTGTGAAAATTTGAAATTTTGGTCAGGAAAAAGTCAGGGAAATTTTCTTACAGATTTGTGTTTACCGCCTGTAAGAGTCGTCCCAACCCACTCCTTGGATTCACAACCACTGCAGCTAAATTTTTGCCCATGCCCACATTACCACTAGAGACAACCAGCCCATGGGATCATAAACGCGAGCTATCTGCGACAAAACAAAGCATTTGGCTGGGGCACCATTGCAGATGTTTAATGGTAAAAGAAAACATCAGTACTTGGACTCCACTGAAGACCCAAAATATTCATTACAGGCTCAGATGAGAAGTCAAGCACTCTGGGATTCTCACAATGAGTTATGGGAATGTCATCCAACAACTGATGCTGGTTACTTGACCATTTCCGAAGTTCAAATTTACCCCATCGTAAGAGTTCAATCAACTGATTCTTTAGCACAAATGCTTCCACTGATAATGCACCAGTTACAATGTCATCTACAGAAATATTATTCTGAAGAGCATTTTGTGCCAGGGGATAACGAAGACCCTCATCAAAGGGCAACTGGTCCAAGGTACGAATCATCAGAAATGGAGATGATACAAGTCCATAAGTTACAGTATTTAGTTGGAACGCTGCAAGTGGGAGAGAGGCTTCTTCACGCCACAGAATAAGTTGATATGGTCGATCATCCTCGTGGATCAGAATCTGCTGATACATTTGCTTTATGTCACAAGAGTAAACAACACTATAGAGCCTGAACCTTAAGTGATATTGCATATCTCATTCTGAAGTTTGGGTTCATTGAAGGATACACAGAATTTGAAGTCCTGGAACTACCATCAAAAACCTCTCTCAAATTAGGGGTTGAACTAGCCATTTTGTACATACCATGGTGCAGGATAAAGCATTCAGAGGTTTCTCGACCTTCAGCGTATTGAGGTAGATCTGATGTAAGGTTCCATATGACCTGAAGTAGCGTAATCAGCCATGAAGTCCTTGTACATCGCTCGCTGATGTGCTGTAATTTAGTTTCAGTTTCAGTAAAAATGCTTTAAAACCTGATAACTGTACAGAGAAGATAAAGGCCATACCCTATCGTGTAACAGCTCAAGTGAGGTTATGTAAGTCTGGATAGGTGGGAAAAAGTTTAAAATCTCAGAATAAAAATAAACTTTATTTGTTGAAACACTACTCTGACCTACCCTGGCAAATTCAAAGAGACACAAAATCAACAAACACAACTGACAGAAGAAAATGAGTAAATTACTCACCCACGTGGTGAAATAACATGCGACTGTGTTGATAACCTCACAAAAAAGAAACTTGACTCAGCACATTCAATATTTCACTGTAGAGATCACTAATACGTCACATTCATCGTAAATGAGATGAGGGCAGACATCTTGTTTCTTCAGGATGTCTGAACAGTGAGTGATTTTCTGCGATAGCATTGGTACTTCATTCAGCGTGCGGGAGATTACAACTACTTAGCACACGAAATCAAGTGACGAAATAACACATACTTGATGGTCTGTATCACACGTGAAGCGATCCAACCCATAGGACCGTAAATGTTATGCAGTTGTTACACAAACTTTGTCGGACAGCCNGTATCACACGTGAAGCGATCCAACCCATAGGACCGTAAATGTTATGCAGTTGTTACACAAACTTTGTCGGACAGCCAATGATTGAGAGATTGTCACTAGGAAACTTACGCCGACGCAATCTTGAATTCTACTGATTTTCAGGGGGTGGCGTGCACTACTTCCAGAACCAAGTGTTCATGCGCACAATCACATAGTCCGTTTACACATATGTACACAACTGTTTATTTACAAAGAATACTGCACAACCTCGCTCAGATCTAATGATAGTTGATTTACAGCCACAGTAAATGGTAAATGTTCATAAAAACAATTGGTTATTATCAGTAACAGTCCAGCTCTAATAACTATGTAATAAAAGTTTAAATGAACACCTTCAAATAAGTAAGCATATAAGTAATGTCAATAAAATAACCACTTGAGGCGGGAATGTAAGTTATTCACAACTTTCAAACAAGATATTTGAAGTCCGAATGTGAATAATTCGTAAATTACTATTCAAAACTAATCTTAATTTTTTTTATATTCGCACACTTCTACCAAAAAATTTAGGTATGGATTAGATATAAAGTGCGGCTACTAGCCCATTTTCAAGAAAAATCAAAATCTTTAATTTTAATAAAAATCAAAAAATTTAACAAATCTCGTGCCCCTTTTTTATTCCATCTTAAAAAAATNCAAAATCTTTAATTTTAATAAAAATCAAAAAATTTAACAAATCTCGTGCCCCTTTTTTATTCCATCTTAAAAAAAATTGTAAAAGGGAAAATTGGCACAAGCGCACAAAAAAAAACACGTTCTGCCCCAAAATTATGAAATTTTCAAAAATCACATATAATACAATGGACAGGCACTTTAAATAAAATAAATTTTTCCTTTTTTCACTCAATTTTTTTTCTAGCAGCCACTGGCCCGACCCATCTATTAAAAAAAATTGTTGTGGGACAAAGTGGTACAATAATACTATACCAAATAAAACAAAAAAATATATATGTCAAATTATTGAAGACAAGGCACAATACTAGATCAATTATTTTCCCATAGTTGTACAATAGAAAAAAACCGTAGTGGGGCGAAATGGCATAAAAGTGGCATAATAGTAATTAATTTAATGAAAACAAAATATTTATATTCTGATATGNTTATTTTGTATGAAATTAATGTGTAATAGCATTCTTACTGTGTTTTTTGCAGTTACAGTCAATTCCCGATTTACCAGGGGCGGCGTAATCGGGTTGCGGCTTAACCGTGGAGTGGAGCCATCAGTTCAAAGTCAAATATTGAACAGCTACCGCCAGTCGCACGCCGCTGCTATTAATAACCCACACGCATGCTGTTAAATTACCTGGCTGCAATCAAGTGATGCGGTACCGATTTATTTTAATATTAAAAGTGTTTGGATACTATATTTACACACGTTTTTAACAATGAATATGTGTGAAACTTGGAAGTATTAGGATTCAGGGGGATTGTCAAACAGCACATTTTCATTCATAATAATAAAATAATTCACGATTAAAACTGGCGTCTGCTCGTCAAAATGTGAGATCTTTTAGTTTACAGTGGTTCGTACATGCAGAGGCTATTTATAAATTAACCGTGGCACCGAGTACAACTGGATGACAAAATATTTTACTTTATCATAAATATTATTCACTGCAAGAATGACTCCTATGCAAACAACAAGTCGCGCGTGGTTTTAATAAATAAATAACATTTATTTTCGTTTTGTTGCTGTAGTAGGAGGAGGAGTCAATGCAAAAAAAACTGCAAGCCGGCCTCAGAAACGCTTGGCGATTACAGGCAGAATCCAAATTATGTATAGAGCTCACAGAAAATTTAAAACTCTCAGAATTCGTTCGCATATTTTGCACTTTACACGTGAAAAATGTGTCGTTACATGGAGGCGTGGTTTCAGGAAGCGAGCTGCGCGCACTGGCAGACAGCTGGCAGCACGGTCGCCTATTTTGCTGCTCTGTCGTATAAGTGTATGTAATACGTCCTTTTAAAAGTGAATTTTTCATCTCGTGTGGACTCAAAACAACTTGAGTTTAAATATATTCAATCAAATTAATGTAGAAATATTTGCAAAATACTCTGCAATAGATGACCGACCTCTTCAATTAATATGAACCATGCACGTGGCGATGTTAGCAGCAAGCACTAGCTACGGCCTATGATGATGACATAAACGAAGTTAAACTATTGCATACGGTGTTCCATTTTGTTTAAACACATACACATTATTCTAGAGCGAAGTTTAATTTGTTACACTAATAACAGCAGTTTTGTAACTATATAAAATAAAATACATAGACATTTTGTCTACAATCTTCCTGCCTGCATATTTCTCCTATGTATATTGTGCTAATGTAGTCTGTCAAAATAACCAACATGAAATTTTATTACCATCGTTCTCGCATCAGCTGAAACAGAATTTTGTGAAAATTTGAAATTTTGGTCAGGAAAAAGTCAGGGAAATTTTCTTACAGATTTGTGTGTACAGCCTGTAAGAGTCGTCCCAACCCACTCCTTGGATTCACAACCACTGCAGCTAAATTTTTGCCCATGCCCACATTACCACTAGAGACAACCAGCCCATGGGATCATAAACGCGAGCTATCTGCGACAAAACAAAGCATTTGGCTGGGACACCATTGCAGATATTTAATGGTAAAAGAAGACATCAGTATCTGGACTCCACTGAAGACCCAAAATATTCATTAAAGGCTCAGATGAGAAGTCAAGCACTCTGGGATTCTCACGATGAGTTATGGGAATGTCATCCAACAACTCATGCTGGTTACTTGACCATTTCCGAAGTTCAAATTTACCCCATCGTAAGAGTTCAATCAACTGATTCTTTAGCACAAATGCTTCCACTGATAATGCACCAGTTACAATGTCATCTACAGAAATATTATTCTGAAGAGCATTTTGTGCCAGGGGATAACGAAGACCCTCATCAAAGGGCAACTGGTCCAAGGTACAAATCATCAGAAATTGAGATGATACGAGTCCATAAGTTACAGTATTTAGTTGGAACGCTGCAAGTGGGAGAGAGGCTTCTTCACGCCACAGAATAAGTTGATATGGATCCTCATGGATCAGAATCTGCTAATACATTTGCTTTATGTCACAAGAGTAAACAACACTATAGAGCCTGAACCTTAAGTGATATTGCATATTTCATTCTGAAGTTTGGGTCCTGAGAGAAGAGTATCATTGAAGGATACACAGAATTTGAAGTCCTGGAATTACCATCAAAAACCTCTCTCAAATTAGGGGGTTGAACTAGCCATTTTGTACATACCATGGTGCAGGATAAAGCATTCAGAGGTTTCTCGACCTTCAGCGTATTGAGGTAGATCTGATGTAAGGTTCCATATGACCTGAAGTAGCGTAATCAGCCATGAAGTCCTTGTACATCGCTCGCTGATGTGCTGTAATTTAGTTTCAGTTTCAGTAAAAATGCTTTAAAACCTGATAACTGTACAGAGAAGATAAAGCCATACCCTATCGTGTCACAGCTCAAGTGAGGTTATGTAAGTCTGGTTAGGTGGGAAAAAGTTTAAAATCTCAGAATAAAAATAAACTTTATTTGTTGAAACACTACTTGACCTACCCTGGCAAATTCAAAGAGACACAAAATCAACAAACACAACTGACAGAAGAAAATGAGTAAATTACTCACCCATGTGGTGAAATAACATGTGACTGTGTTGATAACATCACAAAAAAGAAACTTGACTCAGCACATTCAATATTTCACTGTAGAGATCACTAATACGTCACATTCATCGTAAATGAGATGAGGGCAGACATCTTGTTTCTTCACAGGATGTCTGAACAGTGAGTGATTTTCTGCGATAGCATTGGTACTTCATTCAGCGTGCGGGAGATTACAACTACTTAGCACACAAAATCAAGTGACGAAATAACACATACTTGATGGTCGGTATCACACGTGAAGCGATCCAACCCATAGGACCGTAAATGTTATGCAGTTGTTACACAAACTTTGTCGGACAGCCAATGATTGAGAGATTGTCACTAGGAAACTTACGCCGACGCAATCTTGAATTCTACTGATTTTCAGGGGGTGGCGTGCACTACTTCCAGAACCAAGTGTTCATGCGCACAATCACATAGTCCGTTTACACATATGTACACAACTGTTTATTTACAAAGAATACTGCACAACCTCGCTCAGATCTAATGATAGTTGATTTACAGCCACAGTAAATGGTAAATGTTCATAAAAACAATTGGTTATTATCAGTAACAGTCCAGCTCTAATAACTATGTAATAAAAGTTTAAATGAACACCTTCAAATAAGTAAGCATATAAGTAATGTCAATAAAATAACCACTTGAGGCGGGAATGTAAGTTATTCACAACTTTCAAACAAGATATTTGAAGTCCGAATGTGAATAATTCGTAAATTACTATTCAAAACTAATCTTAATTTTTTTTATATTCGCACACTTCTACCAAAAAATTTAGGTATGGATTAGATATAAAGTGCGGCTACTAGCCCATTTTCAAGAAAAATCAAAATCTTTAATTTTAATAAAAATCAAAAAATTTAACAAATCTCGTGCCCCTTTTTTATTCCATCTTAAAAAAATTGTAAGAGGGAAAATTGGCACAAGTGCACAAAAAAAAACACGTTCTGCCCCAAAATTATGAAATTTTCAAAAATCACATATAATACAATGGACAGGCACTTTAAATAAAATAAATTTTTCCTTTTTTCACTCAATTTTTTTTCTAGCAGCCACTGGCCCGACCCATCTATTAAAAAAAATTGTTGTGGGACAAAGTGGTACAATAATACTATACCAAATAAAACAAAAAAATATATATGTCAAAATATTGAAGACAAGGCACAATACTAGATCAATTATTTTCCCATAGCTGTACAATAGAAAAAAACCATAGTGGGGCGAAATGGCATAAAAGTGGCATAATAGTAATTAATTTAATGAAAACAAAATATTTATATTCTGATATGAAAACAATAATATATGAATTTGACACTGGTAATTATCCAAAAGATAATATGTATAATATACCACAGATAAATAAAAACAAATATAGGCAAAATTAAAGACGAATGTAATGGAAAAATAATTAAACAATTTGTTGGTTTAAGATCAAAAATGTATGCATATAAAATTGATAATGGAGCAAAATCAAAAGGTGTTAAAAAATGTGTGATTAATAATAGAATAACTTTAAGTAATAGGTTACAGCTATTGTTATTGTTATTTATAATTTGTCCTTGGAGGGTATCAAGTATTGCTATTGTTATTGTTTATTTGGTCCATAGAGGGTATCGAGTATTGTTATTGTTTGTTTGGTCCTTGGATGGTAGTAAGTAGTGAAATGTAAGAAAAGTGTCCTAATTGGCTCTCGTCTCGCCATTGCTAATTGGATGAGTAGTGTGGCGTGATCAGATGACAGCCAATCGGAGTGCAAGTAACAACAGAATTAATGACGCAAAAACTTTTTCCTGTAGAAATATCTCCACTACCATCAAAAACAGACGCACGAGTGTAATTTCTTTAACTGTTTCCAATTGAACATTTTCTTCTACTAAATTATTTTCCGCCTACGTGCGACGCCACTAGGGTGTAGGGAGCCTCAAATTTCCCTCCTTTGTAAATTTTTACGCAAGCAGTTCATCTATAATTGCTGAAATATGTTTTAAATTTCATTCTCGATAATGTAAAATGAGCTATCTTTGTCTAGTTTGTTGGAGAACAATAAGTCAATAAAAAAGAACAAAATTTTGGCCTTCTAATTCTACACAAATGTTACAATTGGCGCCCAATGAGGGGCTGAAGAAAGAACTTTGAGAACTATGATCTTCAGAAACTGTGAATTTCCGCAGAGGGAAGAATCACTCCCGAGAAACATATCTTGCTACACTACAAAACTACGGGACAATGGAGATGCAGTGCCCTGAGGGATGCCGTTTGCCATCTACATAACATCTTAAAAACGTCTGCAGATGTTATACGCAGTTTTCCTCACTGAGAGACATCGTGGGAGCAACTCTCTGTGANAACGCACGAGTGTAATTTCTTTAACTGTTTCCAATTGAACATTTTCTTCAACTAAATTATTTTCCGCCTACGTGCGACGCCACTAGGGTGTAGGGAGCCTCAAATTTCCCTCGTTTGTAAATTTTTACGCAAGCAGTTCATCTATAATTGCTGAAATATGTTTTAAATTTCATTCTCGATAATGTAAAATGAGCTATCTTTGTCTAGTTTGTTGGAGGAGAACAATAAGTCAATAAAAAAGAACAAAATTTTGGCCTTCTAATTTTACACAAATGTTACAATTGGCGCCCAATGAGGGGCTGAAGAAAGAACTTTGAGAACTATGATCTTCAGAAACTGTGAATTTCCGCAGAGGGAAGAATCACTCCCGAGAAACATATCTTGCTACACTACAAAACTACGGGACAATGGAGATGCAGTGCCCTGAGGGATGCCGTTTGCCATCTACATAACATCTTAAAAACGTCTGCAGATGTTATACGCAGTTTTCCTCACTGAGAGACATCGTGGGAGCAACTCTCTGTGAACCGCAAGGGCTGGAGGAAGAAAAACACTTGTTTTTGTGTTTACAGGTTTAGAAGAAAAAAATTGTATGGCTTGGAAAATTGGGTTATTTGAGGTAAATTTGTATGTTGTAGTTAAAATTGTTTATTTTTGGTAAAAATTAGTGACTGTAAAGAACAAAACAATTTTTAAGGGTTGGAGACACTGTAATTCCGAAGACTACAGTAGAGGCGAATGCCTAATATGGAGCAAGCATTTGGGATGTTGTTAGCAAAAATTGAAGCCATATATAAAGAAATACAAACGGGTAGCGAAGCCATACATAAAGAAATACAAACGGGTAGCGAAGCCATACATAAAGAAATACAAACGGGTAGCGAAGCCATACATAAAGAAATACAAACGGGTAGCGAAGCCATACATAAAGAAATACNTAAATTGGGTTATTTGAGGTAAATTTGTATGTTGTAGTTAAAATTGTTTATTTTTGGTAGCGAAGCCATATATAAAGAAATGCAAACAGGTAGCAAAGCCATACAGAAAGAGTTGCAAGCGGGTAGAGTAGAACAAAATAATAAGTTTTTAATGATTTAGAAAAAAAATTGGACAGTTTTAACCAAAATTATAGAGAATTACAACAAAATTTTAATCACACAGAAGTACAAATCTTAGGAAGGCAGGTTCAGAAAAAAAAAACAGGAAAATTTGGAAAGGAATATAGAAAAAGTCTGTAATGACGCAGTTATATTAATTATTGGGATACTTGGTTAAATTTATTTCGTTTTGCGAGGCTTCGTAATATTTTTATCAGGATTCAAAGTTCTTGTCGTGGTAGTTATGTTTATCGGGCATACGTTTGCCATTTCAGGAAATCTTAGTTTTTGTTAAGTGTCAGCATTAGTAGATAGAAGCTTTCCGAACTGCAGTCTACAGTTTTTGTTCTAGAAGGTTTGATTATTTTTTTACCGACGACTCAGTTCGGCTGGCGTGGGGAAGTGATGCCGTCCCACGCCATGTACTTATTTTGGAACCCTAGGGCAAGGAGTGCGGATACGCACGCTGCGACAAAACCCCGTGTGCCCATCACCCGCGAGTTGTATACAGAAATCCGTAGACAACCAGCACTCGCCGAGGCCGCGTCGAGCGTGGCAAATAACCCCCACACCTGCTAACTTTATCCTGCTCGTTTATTTCTCCGCCGGTGTGGGAGGTTGCTGCCTTTGTATTTTCTCTTGCAGTGCGAGTTTTAAGTGACATGGTTACTACTTAAACTACTGTGGCGCTGCTCTGTGAAGCTGTTCGTGACTGTGCATACCGGACAATTGTATGTGAACTGTTGCATTTAAATAATAAGTAAAAGCACAGAGGAAATAAACAAAAACTTGTCTTTATTTTTGTATTGGTTTGGCGCCTTTAACGTTTCATGTTTCTATTGATTGAGCTAACTGAGCTGTAACTTCCACCGTCATCCTTGACGGTGCGACGTTACAAGTTGTCAGAGAAAGCCCAGCAATAGGTATGCATATTGAGAATTTTGGGGAAGAAATCCAGGGTATTACATAGAAATTTAAACAGGCTTGTGATGTGAAATTTAATCTATTGTACAAACAAATATGTATTTCAAGATAATGAGGGTATATTGTATTCAGGTGAGAGTATGGTTGATGAAAGGGCAGTACATAAAATTTTGGAAAATAAAAGGGGACCAACACCCATAAAGTTCATACACAAGTGTGAAAAGATATTGAACCCATTGTTCAAATGAAACACAACCATCCAGAAGTAGGGCAAGGAAATGGTATGGACAAACTTTGCATATGCACACAAGGTGAAAAAGGCTGACATGAGAAAAATAAGAAGGTAAACAACAAGTACAAACATTCAGAAATTTTGCTGAGACACGCAAAAGCAGAAAAACAATGAGGAAAAAGAAAAGAAAAAAGAAGGGTAGAGGTAAATCAGTAGGGAATGAAAAGATGGAAGTATTGTATCAGGAAAGTCGTAAAGAAAAAGGAGAGGAAACGGAGATGTAAAGTGTGAATGGTAAGGTGATAAAAAAACCAAAAAATTGTAATGAATGCAGTCAGTATGTATCTTGGTAAAATATGTATTGTGTTTGTTAATATTTTTTTGCCACANCCAGAAGTAGGGCAAGGAAATGGTATGGACAAACTTTGCATATGCACACAAGGTGAAAAAGGCTGACATGAGAAAGATAAGAAGGTAAACAACAAGTACAAACATTCAGAAATTTTGCTGAGACACACAAAAGCAGAAAAACAATGAGGAAAAAGAAAATAAAAAAGAAGGGTAGAGGTAAATCAGTAGGGAATGAAAATATGGAAGTATTGTATCAGGAAAGTCGTAAAGAAAAAGGAGAGGAAACGGAGATGTAAAGTGTGAATGGTAAGGTGATAAAAAAACAAAAAAATTGTAATGAATGCAGTCAGTATGTATCTTGGTAAAATATGTATTGTGTTTGTTAATATTTTTTTGCCACANAAAAAATTGTAATGAATGCAGTCAGTATGTATCTTGGTAAAATATGTATTGTGTTTGTTAATATTTTTTTGCCACAGAAATAATATAAGAATGATAATGTTTTGGTGTTGATGTCTGAACAGTGAGTGATTTTCTGCGATAGCCTATGGTGGCTCAGGGACAGGAAGTCGCGGACCATGACCGACTGGCCGAATAGCTGAAGGAAGATTAGAGTAGACAATTATTTTCTTATTTTTGGAGTTATTTCCAGTAACATCATTGCTACAAAAATAATAATCGTCTGAATGATTTTTTGGTTCTCTCCATATCNTTTGGAGTTATTTCCAGTAACATCATTGCTACAAAAATAATAATCGTCTGAATGATTTTTTGGTTCTCTCCATATCATGGGTACTGCAAATCTAAAAGCTATCTCTCTCTCTCTCTCTCTCTTTTTTTTTTTTTTTTTTTCCCCTAAGGTCTTCAACACAAACATAGCATACCTTGTGTGGAGCCCAAAGCTTTTCTTGATCACAGAGGTTTATTCCAAAATATACCAAGTACACTTTTTTAACAAACTCTGTAATGTTTCTTTGATGTTTTTAAATTACATATCTAACAAAAATCTTTTAGGAAAGTTTTTACAACCACGATTAGCCATGCTTAGAGCACATGGGCAAAAAGCTGAAAAGTGAGGTTGTTGTGACTGAAAGAAAACAAACAGTCGTACCACCACTGCCAACCTAATTTCATTTAGATTTACTGTATGTTTTAGTATATTAATAATGTATATCAAGTATATAAAAATGTATGCAAATAAAGTATATAAAATTCACAGATATTAGATAAAAAATGAATTTCTCGCATTTTATATTTTCAAATGTGAAAAAATAGTGGGTGTTAATGACTTTTTTATCATTATTTTCGGACTCAGCACACCAAAAAACATAAGTATCCAGCAAAATCATTTTTAAAAAAAATTATCTTTGGCCTGTGTAATTAAACTTTGGTGAAATGCCAGGATTAAGAAATTTTGTTCTATAGAAAAATATTATTTTTATTTATTGAACGATTATGTCAATTATTAAAACCTTTTATCATAAATTTCATCACCTTTTGTTTTTAAAACATTTCCAGCCAAGTATTGATCAGATTAGTTATTTTTCAAAATTTCAAATTCATAAAATTACCTTGTATTTCTCATCATTCATATTTTTTTTAATCCATAGTCTTGATTGTCAGGGTCTGGATTCCCAGACACTGGAATTTTTCTTATTTTTTAATTATTTTCAGGTCTGGACAAGCTTGGGGCTGAAGTTTTTAAAAATAATTCATTAGTTTTATTAATATGTATTGGTTTCATTTTGATAGTTCTATGTTTTGTATTATATTATTTTATCAATTCACTCAAAATTTCAACCCATTTATAATAGTTGCTGTCCAAAGCAAATTTTTTCCAAGTTTTATTTTTTTTAACTTTCTATTAAATATTTTAATTACACTAGCTTTAAGTTCTAAACAAGTAGAATAATTTATATTGTATTTTTTCATTAATTCTTTAAATATTATAAAATTCCGAACGATTGTCTGTCTGTAAATTATTTGGTTTTCTTGTTTTGAAAATTGATTTAAAAGTCTTCACAACTTTATTAACAGATTTATCTTTAACTGGAATAGCAAATGCATATTTAGAAAAGAACATCAATGATTGTTAATATATATTTATTCTCTTCATTTATCCTCTTTAAATTTCCATAATTCATTTCAATTAAATTGGCTTGCCATAGATCCTCTATTCCATATGAAAGAACTCTTCTTATAGGAAAATTTATTCTTACATGTTTGTATAATTCATTGATAATGCCTTCGCAAATGCTTAAATTTTTTCCAGATTTTAAAAAATGATTTTTAGATCCACGTGTAGAACATATCATTTTTGTAATTTTTTTTTTCCATTAGTTTTTTATATTATTTCTAAGTATTATTTTACACTTTAAACACCTAGTGTTATCCATTTATATAAAATAATTTTTTTATATCTCTTTTAAAACTTTAAACATACAAATATTTATTTCACAACCTATAACTATTTGAATTCCAACTAATATAGAAGTTATTTGATCACCATTTTTTTTATAGGAAATGGTTTTGAAAAATCTTTATCATGTCCTCTTTTTACTATTCTTTAAATTGATGAGTTGTGAATATCTGCATTAATTTTAAAAACTGTACAATTAAATAAAAAAAGAGGTATCTTAATCCATTATGCAATTTTAAATATTGATTTTTTTTTCAGTAGTAAATTTTTCTGTTAAATGTATTGTTTGTATTCTATTCACTTGAAAATATTCTAAATTTGCAGCATCAATAGAAGCAATTTTATTAGTGATATTTGTTAATCTCTTGTGTTTACCATAATTTATATTTTTAATAGTAGTTTGTAAAATAAGTAATCATCATAAATATTCATTTATATAATATTATTTTTTGAAGTTTTAATTATTCTGGAGCACTGTAATTATACTTTCTATTTCACTCAACTTATTTCTTACTAAATCATCTATATACATATCAAAGGTATGCTTTTGTTCGATTTCATTTTTTGTTTCAAATTCATTTTTAACTTTTTCTTTTAAAGCAATTAATTAAATATCTAGAATATAATGAACAAAATCTCTTTAAATCTTTGTGTTTATTTTTTATTCCTTTAAGCTCATTATTAATTTTTTTTGTTTTGCTCACTAAAATTTTTATTTTTAATGTAATCATAATGCAGTTTTGAAAACATCTTTTTAAATTGATAGAAAAAATTTATTTAAATTATTAACTTTTAAGTTTATAATTGTCACAATAATTAGTAAGAGATCTATTAATATTTGTTAGTTCAGTTTTCAAAGCTACATCATTTTTAAAATTATTAAATTTATCATTTTTAATATAATCACTCAACTCAGATTTTAAAGCAACATCATTTTTAAATTGTTTAAAATTTTCACTTTTAATATATTTAGTCAAATAAGATTTATGAACAAATATTTTTACTATGCTAGAATGAAATTGGCTTACTCTAGCTTTACTAGCATCAGGTATAATAATATAATTTAAATTGAAAATTTTTTTATTAAATTAGTCATCCTGATTACTGTGATAATGTTTGTCTTTCTTAAAAAAATNTAATTTAAATTGAAAATTTTTTTATTAAATTAGTCATCCTGATTACTGTGATAATGTTTGTCTTTCTTAAAAAAATCATCCAAGATTTTATAATTATTCAAAATAATAAAAAAAAATTTTATATAACAACAAACCAAGCGAGATNAAAAAAATCATCCAAGATTTTATAATTATTCAAAATAATAAAAAAAAATTTTATATAACAACAAACCAAGCGAGATAGTCTTGTATTATATTTTTCATGATGATGGTGTGTGTGTGTGTGTGTAGGTTTTTTCTTTTTTTTTTTCTTTCCACATTAGCATCAACTTCTGAATACGGTGGAATGTACTCTGTGTTTATTACTTACACTGCAAGATTTATTTTAAAAGTTGGTTAATGGATAAAAAAATGGCTGGAAGAAAAAAAGTAACTAGGGCCTCAAAAGTGCTCACTTTACTGTGAACAGCCTATAATAATATTATTTTATTTCCAACATTTATTTGAATTAATTTCTTACTTGAATCATAGTTTTGATAACAAATTTGTTGCTAAAGCTATTTGTGTATAATTATCATTGTTTTCATTAGTAGATATTTATTTTCAATGTCCTTGTATTTCTTTTTAACAAATAATTATTTATGTTTACTTGTGTATCGCTTATATAAAAATGTTGATCGTTTTGATCATCATTAAATAAAAAATNAAATAATTATTTATGTTTACTTGTGTATCGCTTATATAAAAATGTTGATCGTTTTGATCATCATTAAATAAAAAAATTTCTAATGAAGTTTCTTTTGATGTCTGTGAATACATAATTTTTTACGGCAACAGGAACTAAATTTGCTATAAAATTTTATTTTCTTTGGCTTTTTTTTTTTACCAATATTTTGTCATTCATGGATAAAAGGCAGTTCTTTCTTTTTATTTTTCTCATACTCTTTNGATAAAAGGCAGTTCTTTCTTTTTATTTTTCTCATACTCTTTATATATATATATAATTTTAAAAAAATTATGAGTTATTTAAGATTCAATATTTGCTTTTCTGGATTTCTTGTTTATTTATTTTTTTATTTTTTTACTATCTAAATGAGTTTTAAATCTATTGAAAGTTTTGAGAAGCAAATATTTCCTCCAACAGATCAAACTAAGAAAAAATTTAATATTCACAATAATAGAGTAGAGTGGTGTAGTTATTTTGCTAGAGAAGGTGTTATTGATGTAACCCCAAATTTTTTCCCATGTAATTTTTCTCAATTAGAAATTTCAAAACACATACAAATAATTGAAGCATTTAGTAATCCTGGATTAACAAGAACTATGATGCATGCTTTGGTTAGTTTTTCATCAGAAAAATATTATTTAGAAATGTCTATAAAAATTATTTACTTATTGAGATACTTGTTTGGTTGTTGGTGCACTGGTGGAAGAATGCTGGTTTGTTTCTTCCCCAACTGTGTCATGTGTCTTCTGTAATGACACTGAGCTAAGTGACATTTTATACTCTTGCTCTCACTTATATGCATTCACAGTCTATTACGCCATAGGCCAGATATAACCTGCCGAAGCGTGCGGCCTTGAAAGGATGTGCATCCAGTGGCCTTGCAGGGCTACTGCTAGGAGTGGAGTATTGTGTTTCCCTGTCTGTAATGTTAAAAGAAAGTGAGGTTATGTTAGTCTAAAATGAAAACCACTGAACCAATTTTTTCAAACAAGCTTTATTATAATTTATGCATTATATACAAGCTGTACATGACCTAAAACATTAACATCTCCATAAGTTGCAGCCAATTTACGAAATAACCATATTTCAACACCGTATTCAAATTTTACTTTTTTACGTGAATACATCTTAGAGAAGACACATCACACAGTTGGAGAAGAAACAAGCAAGCATTGTTCCTCCCGTGCATCAAAAACGAAGAACATTGATTCAAGATGCCACAAAGATATTACAGAAGGAGAAAATACTGTCCAAGGAAGATTTTTAGAAATATTGGAGGATTTAGTGCGGACGTTACTAAACAGGATGTTCTCGTCCCTCACCTTTTTCCATTCTTCGGGCTGGCTGGGTATGCAGGTGTGTCCTTCGGGTAGGACAGCTGGTTCCAATTAGCACCAGCATCCATTTATCTATGTCGCCACGGTGGTGATGCAGTTAGTGTGTTCACCTCCCATCAAGGCAAACCCGGTTTGATTCCCAGTGAGGTTACTCCCATTTTTCGCACATGGGAGTTATGTCTGACAGTGCTGCTAGTCCGCAGGTTTTCTCAGGATATCCCATTTTCCCTGCTCTTGCATTTTGGTGCTGCTAAAGTTTCACTCTCATCGGCTCTTAAGTCCCAGATGTTAAGAGCCGTCTAAACACCTCCACTGCTCTCCATTTGTTCATGCTGAGCATGTGGATTTACATTTACCTTTCAAACTCATTTTATCTCCTTTCATCAATTTGACATGTAGACCATGGCCAGGGGGATGTCTTTACAGATTTATGGTTGTACAAAGGAAAAAGTCACTCTTGGTCATCAAAAAATCCACAAATTTCCATATGTATCGAGGATAAAGTCAATATTGTTCAAAAACGAACCTGGAAAAAAACCCTAAAAAAAATGTCTAAATTAATGGAAAAAAATTTAATATTGGTCATGAAAAACTCTGAATTTCTAGATTTACAGAGAAAAAAGTCTCTTGTTCGAAGTCACTATTGGTAATTTTTTAAGTTATGTCATGACCAGTTGTGAGCCCTGAAAATGAGTAAAGATTTTATTATAAATAAAATAGGAATACTCCTTACATAGTACAAATTTTTCCAAAAAGTTTCTAATCGTAGAACTGTTGAATTTTTCAAGAGGGAAGTGGAAGATGCTCTTTGTTTTTATTTTCTTGGCAATCTGCAAATTACACAAATTTACTTCAAATGCAACTGTCTTTTTATTTATTTTTTTGTGTACTCCACTATTACAGAATCACTGTGCATACGGCATGGCAGTGTTTATACATGTGTCTTCATGCTCACTCAATGTTTACATTGCAGTGTCTGCACTCTGTTTTGTTTATCAAACACACAAAACCCTTCACCTTCAAACTTCAGGGTACAATCAAAAACAGTTACTATTTTTGGCATTCTTTAGTGTTTGCAAACATCATGCAAATATGTAGCATGTAATCATTACATTCACCTTTAAAAAATGAATATATATATATAAATATACATATTTACTTTCATATTATCACCATAATTTTTGGATGGAATTGTTTGTTTAAGAGTTAAAGAAGGTTGGCTAGGCATTATTATAGCCATAAACGAGCGCTTTAGCAATCCTGGTAGATATATGTAATCTATGTACAGTGATAGTCTTTCAACCTTGGTATTAGTTAATTTATTNGCTTTAGCAATCCTGGTAGATATATGTAATCTATGTACAGTGATAGTCTTTCAACCTTGGTATTAGTTAATTTATTAATTGTTCTCATTCAGGAGTAAGTAAAACTTTGTTTACATTTGTGGGGTCAACTTGAGTGAGTACCACGCAAATAGTTTGAATTTTTATAAGCATGTATATGAAGTAAATGAGAGATAACGGTGTGTAACAAATGTAAAATCGTAGTGCTAAATGTTTAGAAGTGTTTTAATGTTAAATTAAGCTTAATATAGTGGTTTAGATATATTTTAATTAGCAATTTCGTTGATGGAGTTATTGAATAATTTAACTAGCAGGCATATTTTATATTATTTTGCAGTTCACAAAAATTTCTTGGTGATAATTATAAGCAATTTTTATTTTGATATCAGTGGTTTCCAAACTTTTCAGCTATACTGCATTTGCATCACAAAAAACTTGTATGCGTCATTTTTATTTTTTTACAATTTTATAATCTTTTACTATTGTTATATGGTCTTTCTCAGTACATATATTTTTTTTTTATTAGATAGGTAGAATACTGAAATGAAAACTGCACTTTCAGGTTTCAAAATATGATATGTACTACTTCTCGCCTTTTGGGTGCTGCCATGGTGTAGTAATCCGACTACTCACTTCCCACTAAGATGAACTAGGCTTGATTCTCGGCTGGGTCATCCAGACTTTTGTACGTGGGAATATATATATATTNCTTCCCACTAAGATGAACTAGGCTTGATTCTCGGCTGGGTCATCCAGACTTTTGTACGTGGGAATATATATATATATATATTGGGAAATGTTAGTCCTCCCTATCTGTCAATACAGTTAACAGTATCTATCTGGCTGTGAATGTTAAAATGTGAGTGGTTTCTTTGCACTTTGCAGTTCTTCGGGTGGGCTGTCATCACTGTCTCCGTCCAACCGGGACGGGGTGGATCCCATAGCGGAGCTGTTGTCACAGCTGTCTGGTGTCAGGCGCTCTGCAGCGGGTGGTCAAGGGACCCCACCCTCCCAACTCCAGCAACTGCAGATGCAGATGCAGCTAGAACGTCACCAGCAGCTCGGCGTAAGCTTTCAAGTTTGTACCTTTCCTTCCTATCCTTTACCATTAGTCGTGTACACGCATGTTTCATAGGGTATAAACAGGTTATTACAGAAAGGGACCTGAGTCAGTTTTGTATAGGTTTTGAGAAGGGGTGGGTTTGTTCCAAACAATTTTTCAGTTCCGGTTTAATTCCGGTTCAGTTATTTTTTGTTCTGGGTCCAAATTCCGGTTCAGATTCCAATTCCAGTTTAGTGGATTTAAACATGATCAACATTTCATCAACAAATAGAGAGAGGTTAAATGTCTATAACGGTATAGTGTTCTTTATTACATGTGAGAAACATGATGTACAGTGAAATTCTGTGATAAAAGCTAAATACTTATGCCATATGCTGGATAGAATTTTAATTTTATTATTAATTTCAGAAACATTTATTTGAATTTAAATCAGTAATCTCAATTTTATTTTTATTTTTATTTTAGCCCCGACATAGGTAACAATAATTACAGTATATGTGAATCACCCATCCATTTTATAGGGTTTAGTTAAGTATCTAGTTTTCTAACCCATAAATTTAATAATAACTTTTTAATGATTTTTGTGAATCTCATTAGATGTAATGATTTTTGAAGTTGTAATTTTTTATTAGTGCTTTTTTAGTTTTGTTTGTAACCCATGGTGCCATGGATCTGGAAGCTGCATGTCTTGGCAGCATTTGACAGGTCCATGGCCTTGCTCTAAGGCCAGCTTCTTGGTGAGAACTTCAAACATGGCGGAAAATTTCCGCGATTGCTGGGATTTTCCATTTGAAAATCTCCAATGCCATCATAATCTTTTGATTTAGTTTTGCCCACCAGAAGTGAGTGATAATGTTAGGCAGTCACAACAATTATAGAAGAGGTCGTATGGCCTTCCTTAGCAAATGTTGTAATATTCCGCCTTCGTTACGTTTACATTATATTTAAAATATTACAGCCTCACAGTTTGGCGGGCGCCATCTTGTAACGTTCGGCACTTGTTACTGCCGACTGTTTACGTTGCCACGGCTTGCTCAGAGGTAGANTTGAAAATCTCCAATGCCATCATAATCTTTTGATTTAGTTTTGCCCACCAGAAGTGAGTGATAATGTTAGGCAGTCACAACAATTATAGAAGAGGTTGTATGGCCTTCCTTAGCAAATGTTAATTCTGAACAAGATTTACAGATCACGAAGATGCAGATAGCAGTCATGATGTGTATGACGCCTTATCAAATTATTGAGGTCATCTTTTGTGTGCGGCTAGAGGGGCTGCTAGGCACCAGAAATGTCATGCATTGTACACATTTTTCTGATTTTGGACTCCATTTAATATAGTTCAAATCTCCTCTTTTACGCTTACAAACATTTGCAACTCTAAGCAAATGTTCTTTGTCTTGTTTGTAGCAGTATCTAACTTTTCCCACCTTTTAAAATTTTCATACTTCAAAAATTACACACACTGTAATTTGCATCATTCTCTGCCACTAAAAATTCATGCCCCCACCTTTTGATACATCCACCCTCCACAGTTGCAGTATTTTAACTTAGCAGGCTTTTTCTTTGTTTACGTATAAGTAGTTAACCTCAAAAACAGGACTGCACTTCCACTGCAACTAAGAAAGTAGTCAGGTTAACAAACTTCTGCATAGGTATCTGCTGCTGCCTGAATTCTGCCATTTTATAAACATTTCAAACTGGAAACTTACAGCGCAGTAATTACTGATATAATTCCTAATGGAAACTGCAAAAAAATAAGTAGTACACGTAAAATTCCTTTCGTATATAAGGAATTTTATTTTATTTCTTTTATATAAGGTGTTTTCATTTATTTCTGTAGGCCGTTCGTGGTAAACTGAGCCCTTCCGAAAGACTGGTTTAGTTAAGATGTACTTTTATGCACAGTGTGTATTTTTTACTGTCTGTAAAATTAACATTACCATGGATCTCATCACTTGAATCATGCATTGGTCAAGTGTAATTGTGAAATTATTATAAAATTAAATATTTTACAAATTTACTTGACACTATGCTTACATCCACTAAAAAACAGGAAGTAGAATAAATATGTAATTTCACTATCCACAAATATTTACCTAGCGCTAGGGGTGTGCGAATAGTGGATTTTGATGTTCCAATATTTTCATATTGAATATAAAAATTTTTTAATAACATGCAATTAGTTTGGTAGTCAAATAGCTACCACTAAACATTTTATTTCAGTTATATGTAATATAAAAGACTATTATTTTATTGGTCACAACAAACCATTCCCATACAAATTTGATATTCTGTTTATTGAAATCAAAAGGTATGCTCTAATAAGTATCCATTAATAAATAAGGTACTATGCATTGTTGTTCAGCCAAGATGTTCACCCGTTATCTTCTGTACCACATCCGACTGTAGCTGTGGCGGGGTAGGTTGCATCATCCGCTGGGATATCCAGCGGAGTGTTCCTACACACGTGATGCACACACTAATGATACAGTAACACAGGTATTGAATGCATGCGAAGGGTTGTTTGTTGTTGATTATGTTTTCAGACAAACAAAATGTGTTTAATTTGAGGTTCATGGCTTGATTACAATTATTACTGTAATTCACTGAGCAATTAATTTTTTTCACAGTCCACACCAATGCAACATCTCCCAGAGGATGGCGCAACCTACCCCACCTCAGCTACAGTCAGATGCTTAGATCTATGAACACCCCCTTATATCTCAAAAAATGCTCTTTAGATTTTCAAAATAGTCAGTTCACGTCACTGTACTAGCCACTTAATAACATGTTTTAAGCTCTTGAGGGGAATGAGTATATGCCATTTAAAAACCCAAAGTTGATATTGTTAGCGCAGTAATTAATTACATCTTGGAAACAGACATAGCCGGTGCGGGTTGGTGCCTTATTTTATGGTTTTAGGGAAGCTTGCAATTTTTTTAGGTATTCCAACAATTCTTTGTTAGAAGTCACCGACATTTGTTTAACAGTAAATTTGGAGATGGTATAACATGTAAACAAATAAGTTTCTTTGTCATTTACATCTTTCTCATTGGCTGTTGCTGATGAATCCAAGACACTGTTTCTCTTTGTCTTTCTTCGTGTTTGCCTGTTCGGTCAACAAGATCCCCTCCACTGCAGTTACGTAAGAATAAACATGGCCTTAAAGTGAAGTTGTTGAGTTGCTGAATAGCTCTGTGATGTTGAATTGTTTGGCCAATGAATGGAAATAAAAAATCAGCGAAAATCTGTTAAAAACTGCGACAGTTGTGATTTGAAACGAGCGCGCCGCTCGGTACCTTAAGGGATGCCTGCCCTTGTGACATGTGAAAGAACAAAGGTAGTAACTGTTCTACCTCCCCCCCTTTTTTTATACTCCCCTTCCTGGGTTTTTCCAATATGCAGTGTCTGCGCCTAGCCTAGCCATCGCCTGCACAGCAATAAGTTCGGCCAATAACGTGGGGAGGGTGTGGTGAGTGACATTTCCACTGGTGGTGAAGGGAAGGGGAAGATGTGCCCTGGAATGTGAGGGGGAGAAGGGGCATGAGCGAGCACTTTGCCTGTCGCTACATGCCTGAGTGTCAGGCATATAAGAAAAAAGAAGGCGACCAATGAGCGACATGGGCTCTACAACTTAGCTGGCTACACTATTTCTGCACTGCTAATGGATTTTCTTGGATGAATGTGATACAGTAGTATACAAAGGAAAGTATATACTGGATGGAAAAAAATTGCAATTACACTTTTAAGTTCTAGTTAAAAGTAATTAATTATGCAGGATAAGATGGAAAACAAGTTGTCACGAGAAAATATGTCAATCCTGTAAGTGTCATACGATGTACTAAGGAGAAACTAGACATCGCGCGGAAAAATAAACATGCCCTTCCTCAGACCATGTTCTAATTCATTTGGAGTTTCGTTTTTCGTAATTTGTATTTAGTATTTTGTAAGGTTTAGTCGGAACACCACGACATTGAACTGTCTAGCATGCCATGCTACTATTATTTTGGAGTTATCATGATTCCAAAATTAAAAGTCCACGAAGTCTTATAATAAATTATTCCCAAAAGTTGTTAGAGGGTCGTTAGAAATTTAAAATTAACTAAATAAAAACAATATAATGTGAAATTGTTACTTAACAAATAGGGATGGGGCGAGTCAAGTTTTTCCTCGAATCTGAATTTACCCTCGAATCAATGTCTGAAATTACTGAATCCCAAATCTGAATCTCTGACTCCATGATTGTCCGTGTGATATTTTCGCACCACCAAACAAACACAAGGCTTTTGTGGCAAATTTTGCTCTGCATTTACTATAAATAAAATGCATGGGGCGATTTTGTGTTAAATTATTGTATTTACTGTAAGTTTAANTTTTGCTCTGCATTTACTATAAATAAAATGCATGGGGCGATTTTGTGTTAAATTATTGTATTTACTGTAAGTTTAAATATTGGTGAAAATGTTGTTTTATATATCCTTTGTAAAATAACATTTAGTTTGACACAATTTTGTGTCACTCTAATACAGTAAAACCTTCATAATTCTAATTGTTCAGGGCTGAAACAAAAATTACAATGTGTGATATTTACCCACGTATCACTAGCATTTTTTCCCGGAAATAAGATAGTCTAAATGGCACCACTAGTGCACTTCCCTTTCTCCTGACGCTGTGGGACCATCATTCCCGCCAGTAGGTCCCTGTTTGGCCTTTCTTCTCTAATGCCGCCCGCCTCAGACACGCTCTGCTGGTTACTGCGTTAGACTTCATGTTCCTTGCAATCCCGTTATTATTAATGTAAAATGGAAAAGAAAACCAAAGTGCCACACAAAAATTATTTGTTTATAGTTCATTTCATATAAGAAGGCCACATTGTGACAGTCAGTGAGTGGCAAATTGATGTATTCAAAACAAACACCGTGCCATTTACAAAATCCTGTATCAGCTGATGCACGAACGAACAAAAGTTAATATTACGTTGGCTATTCTGAGTGCACTGCAGACACACATTAGACCAGCCGAAAATACGCCATAAGAAAGAGTTAAAAGGTTAATTAATACATTATATTTTACGTGGTCATAAAACAGCAGTTTTTAGTTTTAGAAACTAAACTTTGTGATAAAATAGTAATATATAGGTGTTCAAAATGAAATGCACAATAAAACAACCAGTATAGAAATGAAACACAATCTCCAAACATTTTTCACGTTTTTATACCGCCCTCTCCAACCCCGCTTTTCTTATGTGCTTGATATTAATTTCAATAGCACACAGAAATATTGCATAGTATTTTTGAATTATTTTCTCTAGTGATTAGGCGAAATATATTTGAAATACGTTTCGTTCCCAGCNTTGAATTATTTTCTCTAGTGATTAGGCGAAATATATTTGAAATACGTTTCGTTCCCAGCCAGTAATAGAACAACAGTCTACTTTACAAAGACACTAGCTATTGTCGAAAAATTTGTTGTGCGTGCGATCTATTGGCTCTTTTGCGAAGCATACGCCATATTGTTCTCCGAAAACCTGTTCCTTGTTTCCGAAGAGTGGGACACTTCACTCTTGCCGCACTAGCACACCATGCCTGTAATGTGTGTTGCACTCACGTCTTGCCGCTGCTCCCCTCTACACGTTCCTACCCTTCCAGTTATATTACGTTTACGAACAACCGTACAAACGCACTCCAAANCCAGTAATAGAACAACAGTCTACTTTACAAAGACACTAGCTATTGTCGAAAAATTTGTTGTGCGTGCGATCTATTAGCTCTTTTGCGAAGCATACGCCATATTGTTCTCCGAAAACCTGTTCCTTGTTTCCGAAGAGTGGGACACTTCACTCTTGCCGCACTAGCACACCATGCCTGTAATGTGTGTTGCACTCACGTCTTCCCGCTGCTCCCCTCTACACGTTCCTACCCTTCCAGTTATATTACGTTTACGAACAACCGTACAAACGCACTCCAAACTCAGTTTTGATTCCTCTCCCGCCGCCTGCCGTGCCTCCCCAAGGAGTTCGCCAATTGCAGCATGTAGCAGCACCTCCTAGACCCGCTGACTCGCCGGACCAGTTGAGGGCGAAAGGATAAAGTAAACATTGGCGCGGCGATCGTCAACTGTCAATAATCTGGCCTTCATATATGAGATTGCAGCTACTTATTTCTGAGTAGCAGGGTTGCCTAAAACGTCCCAAGAACAGTACATTGACTAGGGGATCAGCTGATAATGACAGCATGAAAATAAACATTGTTGCCATGTGGCCGATCAGCTGATGGCGGAAGGATACGTAGTCAGATGTAAACAGTGGCGCTACTTTTGCCGAGCTGTTAAAAAGTGGCCTTATATGGGACAGAGTATAACAAGAAATTCTGTAGCGCTCTTTCTTTCTTTTCTTCCATAAATGTAAGTAAAAGTTGTGCTGTAAAAAAAAGAAAATGATTAAGGAGGCAGAAAAAGCAGACAGTGGGAGTTCCTTATCTACAGACTTGGGGGATTACAACTCAGTTGCTTTTCTGTACCACCGCCTGCGGCCTGCTACTGACATGTCTGTAGACAAGGCAGCTGTATGCAGCAGAAAGCTTTGCCGCCTGATGCACGTACATAGAGCGGCCGGTTGTTTGAGATGCTCCTTTTGTTACACAAGAATTTAATTACTGCAGCATATATAAATAATTTGAATTTTACACACACTTGGGAGAAACTTTACTTCGAATTACATATTATGCAGAATTTAGAATTAGCCAAAAAGAAAAAAAGCAATCTTTGCACGAATTGTATATCAAATCAACTGTACGAATCCCTAAGATTCGGTGGATTAGGCAANAAATTGTATATCAAATCAACTGTACGAATCCCTAAGATTCGGTGGATTAGGCAAATCTTAGATTCTGTCACTCCATCCCTATTAACAAAACCAGCGAAAACAAGCCCTTGGTAGAAAATTTTCATCCTTTGCTTGGGCCATACGGTATTTGAGTAGGTCTTTCTTTGATACTGGTCAACCCTTCACCATTCAGAGATACTCTATCTCCCAGAAGAGCAGGGAAATCTATAACGCAAGTCTCAGTTGTCCCCCAACAGCCGCATTATGTCGTTTGGAAGACGTCTGCCTATTGAATTAAAATAATATTTCAGTAATACATTGTCTGATTTTCCCTCAAGAAGCTACTGGAAACGCACNGGAGAAACTTTACTTCGAATTACATATTATGCAGAATTTAGAATTAGCCAAAAAGAAAAAAAGCAATCTTTGCACGAATTGTATATCAAATCAACTGTACGAATCCCTAAGATTCGGTGGATTAGGCAAATCTTAGATTCTGTCACTCCATCCCTATTAACAAAACCAGCGAAAACAAGCCCTTGGTAGAAAATTTTTATCCTTTGCTTGGGCCATACGGTATTTGAGTAGGTCTTTCTTTGATACTGGTCAACCCTTCACCATTCAGAGATACTCTATCTCCCAGAAGAGCAGGGAAATCTATAACGCAAGTCTGAGTTGTCCCCCAACAGCCGCATTATGTCGTTTGGAAGATGTCTGCCTATTGAATTAAAATAATATTTCAGTAATACATTGTCTGATTTTCCCTCAAGAAGCTACTGGAAACGCACNGTCTGCCTATTGAATTAAAATAATATTTCAGTAATACATTGTCTGATTTTCCCTCAAGAAGCTACTGGAAACGCACTTCACTCATGTTTCTCATGTTAGTGACTCGGCGCCCAAAGTTTAAATTTTTTTGGGGGCAAGGCGGAGTTTATATAAGCTTTCTGGTTATACACAATTCAAAAGACGTGTGTCTATTAAAATAAATTAAGGTTTCCTTTTAAAGACATTTTGTTTTTGCGATTAGAGACTATTAAAGCTGATTTAACATTAAAAAATGCTATTTTAATGCAATTTTTTGGGGTTTTGGTGGGTTGAAATTGGTTGGAAACATTTTTGCGAGGTCATTCTCGGGCACCGTGAGACCTTCCAAATTCGGGTCTCTACTGTATATACGCGAGTTGGACTAAGTGCTAACATCATTTGGAAATCTAAATGATCTCTTATTTAAAGTATTCAGGTGGACCTAAAAATTCTGGTTCTTGCAATCCAATGGATGTTCAACTTCAATCCTCAATTTTTAATAACACTTGCATCAACTCTTGTTACATTAATGGATTATATTTTTAGTGTATGAAGACTGGGTCTTGGTGGTTTGTTATAGTGCACTAAGATATTGAGTTTATACTGAGGTTTATTTGATTCTTACTATCACTAGAGCTGGTGATTTTTCGTGAAAAAAAAACATGAGTACACGGTAGACCTCAATACTATAAACACCCAACTGCAAATTGTCTACTGTCATTGGTTGCTGTCTGTTTGAGAAGGTGTTTTCATATTTGAATTTCAACAATTCAGTCTTTAAATTTTTCCAAATTTTGTTTCCTTTGCGAATACCATTGATCATGACACCCCACACAACCTAGTGTGCGGTGTCTGTGAAAGCGATAATTAATGGTCTACTTTCACTTGTTTCAGAGACTAATTCAATCTTCAAAGTGTTCTTTCAAACGAGTTTTGAGAATGTAGTCCAAATTTTGTATTGTACTTCACCAGAGAAATTACAAATTAACTCTTTGAGTTCATGTAATGTGTACTGACATTAATCTTCATTCTTAACATAATCAAAAAGTAACTGTAATACAGCATTATATTTGTCATTGACAGGTCTTCCGCCCCTTTCTAGCTTTTGCACATGCCTGAAACTAATTAAATCNATACAGCATTATATTTGTCATTGACAGGTCTTCCGCCCCTTTCTAGCTTTTGCACATGCCTGAAACTAATTAAATCCACATGCATTACTCAATTTTTGACATTTTACCTAATTCGCCTTGACATTCATTACATTTAGCCGAAACAGATTCTTCTGTTTCTTGTGTTTCAACTTGAGTAATTCATCTTCTCCTATTTTTTGGCAGTTTAGAATTTGCATCCTCCACCTCCTTCGAACAAATCAGGCAGCAGNAGTAATTCATCTTCTCCTATTTTTTGGCAGTTTAGAATTTGCATCCTCCACCTCCTTCGAACAAATCAGGCAGCAGATTTTTTATGAAAACGATTGTCTAGATATTGTACAACTTTTGCAACTTCCCTCTTCACTTTTGTGTTGATCATTTTCCCATTTTTGTTTTGATGCGTTTTGATGGATTTGTGTAAACACATCTGCAGCTGATATGAACTTCAATTTCAACAAGGTTAGTAAACTTTTGCCAAAGATTGTCTTCTTCTTTTAATGAGGGGATGTAGTACTTTCGGGACTGTCAAAGTCTTCCCCTTACTTAAGCTCTCACTCTGGACAAAATGCAGTTCTTTCTTTCCATTTTATAACTGCTTTCATTCAGAGATCTGGAACTAATGAACACATAATTAGCCTCTCAGTAATATAAACTAATGTATTTTATTGCATATATTGCCTANTACAGCATTATATTTGTCATTGACAGGTCTTCCGCCCCTTTCTAGCTTTTGCACATGCCTGAAACTAATTAAATCTAATTAAATCCACATGCATTACTCAATTTTTGACATTTTACCTAATTCGCCTTGACATTCATTACATTTAGCCGAAACAGATTCTTCTGTTTCTTGTGTTTCAACTTAAGTAATTCATCTTCTCCTATTTTTTGGCAGTTTAGAATTTGCATCCTCCACCTCCTTCGAACAAATCAGGCAGCAGATTTTTTATGAAAACGATTGTCTAGATATTGTACAACTTTTGCAACTTCCCTCTTCACTTTTGTGTTGGTCATTTTCCCGTTTTTGTTTTGATGCGTTTTGATGGATTTGTGTAAACACATCTGCAGCTGATATGAACTTCAATTTCAACAAGGTTAGTAAACTTTTGCCAAAGATTGTCTTCTTCTTTTAATGAGGGGATGTAGTACTTTCGGGACTGTCAAAGTCTTCCCCTTACTTAAGCTCTCACTCTGGACAAAATGCAGTTCTTTCTTTCCATTTTATAACTGCTTTCATTCAGAGATCTGGAACTAATGAACACATAATTAGCCTCTCAGTAATATAAACTAATGTATTTTATTGCATATATTGCCTGCGCTTATAAGTCGCACCCTTATTTTTGAGGGCTGTTAAAAAAAAATATATTTATTGATCATAGGTTGCGCTTATCTTTGTGGTTGTACATCCTGTACAACACGGCCTGCACCATNAAAAAAATATATTTATTGATCATAGGTTGCGCTTATCTTTGTGGTTGTACATCCTGTACAACACGGCCTGCACCATGGATGGCTGATGCACGCGACCTTGGCAGAGGTCGTGTGGCAGCTGTGTCCTTGGAAGCAAGTGGTGTTGCCAAGCGTAGCTACAGGCCTACAGCGCAGTCACAGTGCGCTGCAAGTTTGTTGGACGTAGTTCGTTTGGAATGTACAGAGATAGCGCTCCAGATGCTGCCTTGACTGCCGGAGTTTATGTATTTATTGGAAAAAAGAAATAACTTATAAACAAGTAATTTAATTTGAAGTAATACTTTTACGAGAAAAATTTTATCGAGCTTTCTTTTTATATATTTCAAGTATTTCTAACTATGTATGTTAATAGCAAAAACCAAACCATTATCTCTGAAGTTTATCTTTGAAAGTTTTAAATATACGTACAAAATACAGAAAGGCATTTGAATAATTCCGTTAAATAATTCTCTTAGCAATCCTTAACAGAAAAATAAATTTTAAAAGAATCAAATGAAATAAATGTAATTGATTCTTGCAATACAATAACTGACATAATTGATTATTCTCGAAAGCTTCCTGTGGAATGTACAGAGATAGCAGCACATTAGTGTTTGGTTC
The DNA here is from genome assembly GCA_002778355.1 of Clitarchus hookeri. Lineage (NCBI taxonomy): Eukaryota > Metazoa > Arthropoda > Insecta > Phasmatodea > Phasmatidae > Clitarchus > Clitarchus hookeri. The sequence goes on from NQII01000573.1 coordinate 139,024, forward strand.
TTGGGTACAAAATGTTNATTATTCTCGAAAGCTTCCTGTGGAATGTACAGAGATAGCAGCACATTAGTGTTTGGTTCTTGGGTACAAAATGTTAGCCTTGACTTTACAAGTCTTTCTCTTACATTGTCTTTGCGCCGTACCTAGTGTTGTTTTGATGTTGTGGAAGTGAAGTGTGACAGAGTTTCGTGATGGAAAAGCGAAGTACCTACACCGNTACCTAGTGTTGTTTTGATGTTGTGGAAGTGAAGTGTGACAGAGTTTCGTGATGGAAAAGCGAAGTACCTACACCGTATGTTTCAAACTGAAAGTGATCTTGTTCGCTGAAGAGTATGAAAATCGAGCCACAGGCCGTGAATTTGGAGTAAATGAAAAGTTAATGCAGGACTGGAGGAAGCAGAAAACTGAACTTAGCAACACAAACGTGAAGAGAGAAGCATTTCGGTGTGCTAAGCAAGGCAAGTTCCCGGAAATTGATGCAGGTGTGCTTGAATATGTACACGAGACACGGAATAATGGTGTGCGATTTTATACGACATGCTGCGATAAAGGCTGGGTCGTGAGTTTTATGAGACACAATAATTTGTCAATGCGAAGGAGAACATCAGTTTGTCAGAAACTGCCTGCTGATTATACTGACAAGGTATTAAAATTCCACAAGTTTATGATTGAGAAGAGGAAAACCACACCATATTTGTTGTCACAAATTGGCAATGCTGACCAAACTTTGGTTTTTCGATATGCCGAGGAATTCCACAATAGCTGAAAAAGGATCCTCAAGTGTAACAGTGAAAACAACCGGCAACGAAAAATAATGGTATGCAGTGATGTTGACAATAACAGCAGATGGGAGGAAATTACCGCCATCCCGCGTAGTGTACATGTGCGTGTGCAAGATAAAGACTGGATGTACAAAACTTTAATGAAGGATTGGGTTAAGTGCATGTGGAATAATTGGCCTGGAGCAACAGAGATGGTTGTTTAAACCAGCTTTGTTGGTTTTGGAGAGTTTCCGAGGGCACTTGATGAAGCCTGTCAAGAAACTGTTAAATTAAGGAAAAACTGAGATGGTTTATGTTCCAGGTGGCTTTACATCGATTCTGCAGCCATTGGACATGTGCATCAATAAGCCTTTTAAAGACAATCTGCGCTGTTTGTATGGTGTATGGATTGCCAGTACGTATAGGGAGCATACGCCAATGGGATGAGTAAAACTGCAGTCGCCGGAACAAATGTGCAAGGGGGTTGCAACGAATTGGTCCCTCATCTCTGATGAACTCATTGCTAAAAGTTTTAAGAAGATAGGAATATCACATTTGCTTGATGGAATAGAAGACGGCGACATTTGGCAGTGATGGCGATGTTTCAACAAGCAGCAGCCATGGTGGAAGTGGCCATTCTGATTCTTCCGCCGATGACGACATGTAATTTCTCATTTATAGGTCGCACCCCTAGTTTTCATTCAAATATTTTTAGTAAAATGTGCGACGTAAATGTGATAAAATACGATCATACGATCATACCATATTAAAGCTGCACACAATTTTGAAACAAGGCCACATCTGTGATGCTATTTTCGACTATCTTTTTGTATCAACTTCTAATAATTATGTGCGCACTACGTCACTCGGCGGAGATACGAACCCGGAACGGCCGTCTCCAAGGCCAGTAACAACCCTCCACGCACGTCTGCTATTGTCTCCCGCTCGACACCACCACTTTAAGATGTTCACGCAAACAAGAACAAGGCAAAGGGAAAATTAAAGCACTGTCTCTGTTCATTTTTGTAAACACGCAGGAATGGAATTTTGCATGTAGTGTATGCCTACATACAGTAGTTTTTTTTTCTTCACAAAATCATCACAGCGCTCGCCCCAGACTGCCACCCCGTTGGCGGCACAAATTAATTCCTCATAGGTGCAGTCTGGGGCAATCTTTTTCCACATCGCGTTGTTGCACGGTGGACTTTAGGTAAGGTGTGTGAAGGTGCCAGGCCGGGTAGACGGCTAGGACTCGGGCAGGGTGGACGACCCGGGCTGCAGCTGGGTGGACATCTCGGGCTGTGGCTCGATGGACATCTTGGACTGCGGCTCTGTGATCTTGGGCTGCGGCTCTGTGGATGTCCCGGGCTGTGGCTTGGTAGACTTCCCGGGCTGCAGATGGCTCT